>CM076574.1:1050935297-1051535297 GCA_034641835.2 Pinus albicaulis | reverse complement strand
AAATGATCATTTGGAGCACTTGAGACAAACCTTCCTAAAATGCATAAAATTTGGTCTCTCACCAAATCCTAATAATTCATTCTTTACGTTGCAAGAAGGCAAGTTCTTTGGAGATATTGTTTCAAAATAAGGTGCTAGGATTGACCCGTAGAAGGTAAATTCCATTTATAATATTGGTACCCAACAAAAAAAGAAATAAGTCCAATCCTTCTTGGGAAAGACCAATTTTATAGGGAAGTTTATTGCAAATTTTTCACAACTCTTAAATCATATAAGATGCATGATCAGGAAAACTATGAAGTTAGATGGAATCTAGGAGCACGTGAATCATTTGAGAAAATCAAGAAGGCTATCATGTAGGATCCAATCTTAGTGATTCCAATTTTTCAAAAGAATTTAAAATTTTCATGTTTGCATCTCATCATAGCATATTCATGGTTTTGTTGCAAAAGAATGAAGAAGGGTACAAACAACCTATAATATTTTTCAGCCACACTCATCTTGGAATTATGGTTCACTTATCGATTGGCATTTATGTAAACCTAACAATCCTGATATTGTGGGGATATTGTTGGAATATGTTCATGATGATAGCTAGATCATGTTGGGAATGATGTCAAACTTATGTTGTCAGTCATATGTTGTCTAGTTGATGTGTTGATGCCTTCAGATGTATACCAGCTAGTTGTGTTGGCATAGAGATGGATGTATTGATGATTAGGACTTAATACTAAGTGTTCATCGTTATGTCATGGAGATGAATTTTGGAGTGATGGTTTGGCCTAATGATGATGAGGAGGATGTTCTAGTGTTTTTGAGGTGTTTCAGGTTAGACCTGATGTGTTGTAGCTTGGAGAGATGTTGTTGGAGAGAAGAGGAATTGTTGGCAGTATTGTCCACTTTGTTTGTTGGAACTTTAGGTCAACTTGGCAGTGAAACTTGGGATAATTTTTTGATCTACTTGCAGAGGTGTTACTGATATTATCATAGGTTCATAGGACTATACAGAAGTTGGAGAAGAGGATGGAATAAATGGCATAGGTCCTCAGCTGAAGGACTGTTGGTTTCACTCATTTTTAGCCATAGTCCCATGCACATAAGCCTATTGGAGCATTTGGGAGGCTTTGGATACTGGCTTGTAAGCTTGTGGGATTGGTTATAGCTTCAGTCCCTAAGAGATAGTCTCATGCATGTGACTAAAGGTTTTCACAAATTTTCCTCCATATTACTCACACTATTCATAAGGAAATTAGCTTAGAAATTCCAAGAGGTTTCTAGAATTACTTGCAAAGGTCAAAATTTGTTTGAAATGGTCCTCCAAGGATGTAAACACATTTATTGCACTAATAATGGTGTTAATGGATTTATTTTTTCTAATCTATGCACTGTTCATCCTATCCCCGAGACTAATTTCACCCAGCACTTTATTTATACATCAATGTTGAGCTGAGTTTTGGTTGTTGATGGTAATATGTGAGTGAGAAGGTTGCATAAAAGGAGAGAGTGCTTGATATCTAGTCTTTAGATCAGATGCTTAGGTGTATGAGCATTATTGATTGTAGAATGTGCATATCTGTTTTCTAAAGTTGTTTATCAATTTAGAACTTCATATGTCATATCAAAGATTAATAGAACCGTGAAAAAGTTATTGGATGAGATGGAGAGCTTGTATTAGCTCCATATTTTGATATTCTCACATTTGTTTCTTGAAGGAGCTGCTGATGCATTTGTTACATAGCCATAGTGTCATATGTTGTCATTTGTATTATGCAACATTTATTTTTGGTGTGAGGATCTGTTATTGCAATTTCTAGTTATCATTGTATTTAGCTTTTATGCATAGTTTTTGCCACTATTTTTCTAGTGTAAAGAGCATGTTTTTGTTGGGTCTGGAGCCCGATTATCTTCTTTATTTTGTATCACAGCGTTGGACCCCTGTTCTTAATGGGGTGGCAACAACACCCATAATTAAACATTTCCTGGAGGGTCCAGGGGGGGTGGCTGCGACTTTATGGAGCCCCCCCCCTCCCCATGACGGGGGGTTTCGGGGGCAGCACCCTCGAAGCTAAAAACAGATGTAAAATTTCCTTGTAAAAGTGTTATAATTTCTTTTCAATCTGGGTCGTTCATTAAGCAGATGATTGAATGGTAGAAGTCATGTCTAATTTAGGGTTTTTTTCCCTAGAAGGCAACCACTCATTTTGTATGAGGGTACTATATTGTAGCTATGTATTGTATGTGTATTCTCAGAGCGAGAAATAGATAGGGAGATTGTGAGAGAGAACAGAGGATATTACAACGAATCTGTTGTAGGTTGTGTCTCTTCATTTCGCTGGATAATAGAAAGGAAGGACTGGTTGTTTGGGGTGGATGTAGCCCAAATTGGGTGAACCACGTATATATGTGTCTCTCTTGTTTTATATGTTTTCTATGTTTGTGTTTCCACATATTTTATGTGTTGCATTGCTCTATAATATATAATTTTCTAACAGTTTTATGGTGGTATTTTGGTAGAATTATGATGGTGTCTTGCTTCTAGAGTCGTATTATAAAGTTAAGAATGTTTGAGAAGATACTCTTGGGATCGAGTTTCAAAATACATGAAAGGAGATCCGCACAGAGATGAGGAGCTGTGACTTCATAGATGTGGACTAGTGATTACAAAGACATTAAAAGGAACAATTCCTCAATTCAATCGGAGTTGGATAGTCTCATAAGAGTGGGGTGAGGATTGATTGATCATGGTAGCTTTTAGTGGGTGGTAGTCCATATATCAATGGAGAACATAGTCTTTCAAATTGTTCAGTACTATCAAGTTTGTAAGATGATCAGTGTTATCCTATTGTATAGGAGGTTGAGTCTTCATGTTGATGGGAGTCAATTATTCTATGTAAATGATATTATTTTCTTAATAGAAGATGTTAGTGTCAGTCTTTTCAGCCTTCCTCCAGTGATCAAACATGCTCTTACAATGTTATTTTAAGGCGTCAAGGTCAAATTTTGTCATTTCAGTGAGTCTTCAAGTAAAATTTGGTCACTAGGTATTAGGTCTAGGGTTTGTTTTCACTCCTTTCAAAGTTGTCCAAATTTCGGTCCATGTCACCATTCAGCTAAGTGTACCATCATTCAGAGGGTTTTCATCATCATTTCAAGTTCCACTAGGTCATTTTACACCTTTTTCATGCTTCAGTTGTGCCTAGGTAAGGTTCATTTCCCTCTCCTAGGGTTTTGAAGGTAATTTCTCTTATATGGTCAAATCATCAGCAAAACTTGTATCCTGATGTTCATACACCTTTCCCTATCCTTAATTTACCTTATTAAACACTTCCCATCACTGATATCCCCCAAATTCCTCATTTTCGCTCAAACCCTAGTTTCTTGCTATAACTTGGCAATTTTCTAGGCTAGGCTGGTGTTTTGCCCTTTTGAACCCCTTCCCCTAACTCAATATTTGAAATTACTCTTTCCCCTGCTTCCTAACATCCCTCCCTACTTCCCAAAATTTTCTCAAGAATTTAGAAGCCCCTTATCCCCTTCATTTCACTTCATTTCGACAAATCCCTTGTTCCACACATCGGGATAGGTTTTACTCCAATGATGTTTCTGAGCAGGAAAAGATGAATTTGGAAAAACTGAGAGAGTTTTTTGTCCAAAATAGGCCGAGGAAGAAAAATTTCCTTCACTTTTTACACAGGTGCCATGGTTTTAGAGAAATTTAAAAAATATAGTTGCCTCAGGAGAATTGATGTACCTCTGAAGTGACCTTGGGAAAATAACGATTTATCCTAGCTTTGTTGGCCAAATTACTTGCTTGATGATTACAATGATAACTATACACAAAGCTCTTTCCAATGAGCTATCATGAGCTCAATTTGGAGTTGAGGAAGACCTTCAAAGGTTGACTGCAACAGCACTCTGCCTTGAGGCAGCCTCATTTTTCACATTTTGACCAGTCTTGGGAGATTTGATTTTTGACAAGGAAAATGAACTCAAAATTGAAAAATTATAGTTGGGTTGGAAATTAGACTCAATAATATTTCAAACGAGCTATCATGTGCCCAATTTGGACACTGGGAAGATCTCCAAAACTCTCCTACACAAAGGCACAATGCATTGGGTTTGTGGCATGGCGCATAGAGCTGCAAGCCATTTTCAGCACAAATTCATTCAAGTTATCAATTTTCTTGGTTTCCTCCTGTCCAAATTAAGTCAAAAAATCTTCAAATTCCAATGAAAGTGTGTCTTAAGATGTTTATGATGATTTAGTAAAAAATTTCAAACCCTACTTCCTTGCAATTGTTGCTCAAGACATGATTGCTTAGGGTTTGTAAATTTGATTTTGTGGCCATCATTCCCTGACCTTTTTTCTCCCTCACTTCTTTTCTAGTTTCATTAACCCATTTTAATATCCCCTTAATCCCACTCCCCTCATACATTTTCCCTTAATTCCCTTCTCCACATATAATTTCCCAAACCCTACACTCCCTAAACCCTACTCACATCCCTAAACTCTATTCACAGATACATTTTTATGCTCTCTTCCATACACTCTACCCATTTCATTCCTCTACCATATTTTCACTGTTATCCACAAAACCATTCATGTACAACCACATTTTTCAAAACCAAAGGAAAACAATGGAAAGAGACAGTGATCATGGGTATGAGCAAGAGATTGAACATGACCGGGAATCTTGGCCTGAGAGAGAAAAATTGCACTTGGGAAAGGATGCTAGAGAATGCCAACAACAAGAAATTTTTTTTAAGGAACATGGCATACCACTACTTGTCAATAAATATGGTGTGCGAAGCAAGAATCAAGATTTTGAAAGCCAAGTTGAAGAAGGCATCGAAAAGGCGAAAAGAGAAAGATAGACTTCAGACCTTGGTTGAGGCTTCCTTGGCCCAAAACAGAACTTGATGAAGAACACTCAGCCCAAATTTCAAAAAATTTGGGACATTTTTTTCACTTTTGAAATTTTTGGCCTAAAAAACAAAATTTTCTGCTTTATGCGTCGTGCCACATGGCGCTCGCTTTTGATGGAGACCTCCTTTTGGTGAAAAATCAGAATTTTTGGATTTGTGATAGAAAAATATGCATGCCTACCAATAGCCGAGAAATTTTGACAGGTTTTGGGCTTCAAAAAAGGTCAAAAACACCCCAAAAATGACCTTTCTACCCCTTTTTTGACACACAATAAGCAGTCTTGGGAGAACTCAGTTTTGGAGGGGCAAATAGAAGCCAAATTCAAAAATTCCACTTGTGTTGGAAAGTAGAGAGGCAGACCTTTCCAACAAGCCAACTTGGAGAAAATTTGGACACTGGGAAGGCCTTCAAGATCAGCTGCAAACAGGCATGACGCATAGGGAAATCAAGTGCGGCTCATTGGAGGATTTTACTCATTTTTCGTCAAAAACTCTATTTTTCGCCTAGTTTTTTTTACAGTTTGAATTTTTCCTTCTAGTTGTCAATATCATGATTTAATTAAATATAACATGATGGATTTTGATGTAATTTTGCTAAATTTTCACTCATAGAGGTAGATTCATCCATCAAAAGGTAATTTGCAACTGAATGAATCAGTTTCCTAGTTTTTAGAGGTAAGCTATTCCACTGCCTACTTTCTAGTTCTTAGTTTAGATTTTGTTGAAATAGTTCCTAAACTTATGAGCTCGACCCCTAGAGGTTGGGATGAGTTATTGTTTCTCTATATCTTGTGATTTTTCAGTCATTATCATGGTTGGACTTTTGGGAATGCTTTGAGCATTATTGTACATTCATCTCTGCAGTTTGGCAAAGGAATAGACCAGGGTTTGGAGCACTTTATGGGATTCATGTGGAATCTTGATTTGGTATTGTGTTTCCTTCTATAATTGCAAGTTTTACATGTGATTTATGTATTCCATTATCTCTCTTTGCTTCATCTTAACTAAATCAAACAAAGATAAAGGTAGAATCCATTGAAATTGTAGTGCTCTACCTAGGGTTTGTTTAGTTATTTATGTTTTCTTCAGTTTGAAGAGGATCCCTGAGACTTTCATGCCCTCTCCAACTCCTCACCAGTCTAAAAGCTCTCCATCTCACTCAATTTGATGTACCAAACCAATTGCCTACCTCGCCCCATAGAGATCTCTGCAAAACTGAGCCTCATTCCCCAGGCCCAAGTCTGCCTTTCCATTTGAGCCAAAAAAACACCATCAAATTCAATAAAACTCTTTTGCACACATACCTAGCCTAAAATCAGTCTTCACATCAAGTCATCTCAAGCCTCATTGATCATTTTTTGCTGAGATTGACAAGGAGAGAGCCCTCTCCCGACCTGGTAGGGCTAGCTACCAGGTTAAGCGTGGTTTGATGTTACCCTAGATTCTGCCTTTCTCAGCCTGAGGTAGATTTAGGCCCTAACAGAAGATTCAGAGCATTTAAATAGCAACAAGGGTGGCTTTTTTCCCGGTGAAGGGTTTTCCATGAGACATCTTGTGTCTCATATGTGGTGATTATTTTTATGGTTTTGTTGTGTTTATTTTATTCCACTTATGTTGCTCATATGTTTACATGATTATTATTTACTTGTTGATGACTATGTGATGTTGCTAACAAGTGTGTGATTCAGAATAAAAGTAATAAAAGGAAAAATTATACAAGAAGTCACACGACTGATTCACCCCCTCCAATCAGTAGTGATGTAGTTTCCAATAATTTGAATCAGAGCGGGGATATTAGTTGCAACTTGATCGCTCAAGATTAGATATGAGGTTTTTTGACACAAATTTGCATTTTTTTTCAAAATGGATTATGAAGGAATGCCTAGACTTACTGCTAAAAAATTCAAGGTATGGAAAGATGGTGTGAAATATTTATTATCTTGCTGTGGATATAAATTGTGGAGATTGTATGTGAAGGATATGATGATGATTCTCCTTCACCCAAAGAAATGAAGCAACATGCTCAAGAAAGATGAATTATCTTTGAAAATATCCATAATGAAGATTTAGAAAAGATTGGAGATTCAAAATATACCAAAGAGGTTTAGGATATATTTCATATGTTATTCGAAGAAAGTTGCAATAGTGTTGAAGAGGTTGAGAAGACCAAAAAAAACAAGAAGAATAAGAGATCCTAGAAAAGGAAGAACAAATCTCCAGAAGATCTAGCTGTGCAAGAGGACAACATATTTGAAGTTATAAATAGTGATGAATTTTTTTTAGTTTTAATTTTGAAGATTCAGATTTTAATCATGCTCCGTTCCCTAGAGAATAAAAGGATGTTTTTAAGAGTATTATAAGTGAAATTAAAATACTAACATTTGTATGTAAGTACCATGAAATGAACTTGGATATCTCTGAGAAAAAGGAGAAAAACATTAAGAGATCACTACCTTGAGAACACAGTTGTAAAAATAAAAAAGAGTTGAAGAATTAAATTGCAACAATCAAAAGGAAAAAAATGACTATGTTGAAGAACTTGAAGATGTGATTGACAAATTAAGGAAGGATATTGAAGAAAACGGCCAACAACTAAAGCAAGTGAAGAGCACCATGGCCTTGGATAGTTTGCTTGAGATCCAAATATCACAATGGAAAAATATGGACTTGGATTTCCAAAGGGTGAGTCTAGTTTGCACGCTGGTAAAAAAAACAAATAAGATCCCAAGAAACTTGTATGAAACAAGACCAATAGCAAGAATGAGAACCAAGGAAACAAGAAGAAGAATAAGGAGAAAAACTATCAACACAAAATGAATCGTCAAAGAGAACCTACACTAAGAAAGTCATTTGCTCCAGGAGAAGATCGTGGCAGCTCTATTAGATTTCAAAGGAAGCAAAGTCCTTTTGTTCCTTTGATGCATGAGGTACAATGCTACAATTGTCCCAAGGCTGGGAATGTTTCATATAACTATAGAAACAGCCTGTACAGATCACGTCAGTAGAGACTGCAACAATATCATCACCCAAGGATGATGGACATCATGTATAATTATGGTTATTGCTATTGATGTAACCTGTTTGGACATAAGGAAGTTGATTGAAGGTCTAACCAATGAAGGAGAATAATATTGTATATAAGGTATAGATATGGCATGAGCAACATGAATTTTTATCCTCTTGCTTCATATCTTGGTGATGTGGAGTTCTACATATGTCATAACTTTGGCTACGTGGCAAGAGATTTTTTACTACCCCATTATTCCAGGAAAAATCAACCGAAGAAGAAAAAGAAAAGAGTACCTAGCACAAAAATAGTGAATAAAGAGAAGAAAAATCCAAAGGAGGATGTGCAACAAAAGAAGCATCCAAGGACCATGTGGAAAAAGGAGGAGAAACCACTCTTTAAGTAGTTAAGAGCATTCCCTCCTCCAGTACATGGTTGTTTCATTCATATTTTTAGAAGATTGCAAAATTCATGATAGGCGCATAACCTCAGGGGGGGAATTTGGTAGTTTGATGAGTTCGTGTTGTTGCAGCAATGTATTATGAGTTCATTCACCCTCATGTACATTTTCAGATCCATGGGATCATCCTGTCTTTTGGAGGTATATTGAGCTCAGGGGAAGTTATGCATGGTATGCATTTTTCGTGCTTATTTGATCTTTTTCCTCATTTCTTTCACTCAGATGTTTATAACATATTTTTATGTGATTCATGAGTTGAAAGGGGTACACTTTTCAGCCATGTATATGTTTTTTATTTCACTAACAGTTGGTTGAAAATATGTGCAACCATGCATATAATATGATGATTGTTTCAGGCATGTATTGAGATGACTTGCGACATGGACCAAACATGTATGGTATGTTATATGATGATTAATATAGCCATGTATTTTATATTTTTTCATAATTATGTATTGGTTGAGAGTCCATTCAATAGCATGTTGAGTCATCATGTTCATATACTTATTTTGGAAGAGTCATATGGATTCATTTACAACCACGTGTATGGGCTAATGTTGATGTAATAATCACGATATGTCATGAAATTGATTTAGTGGTCCATAGGAGATGTTCATAGAAGCCATGTAATTTACTATAATATTCATGTAAAATGATCATGAAGCCATGTACTTATGTTTTACTATATTTGGGTCATCTAGTCATGATTCATGAGAATATGTTATGGCGATATGATGATCATGTATGAGATATTATGATGTTGCTACACCCATTTGTTTTCATAGAATATGTCACTTGAGTTATGGTCATGTGGATTTTTGGTCCATATGCTGCTTCTAGCATGTCAAGGAAGCATTGCTTGCAATGGAAGTGGTCACTGCAACTTGGAGATGACATATGTTCAGGGGGAGCATTATTTGATCTCTTTTATTTTAGCCACACATTTTTGGTATTATTATCCTCTTTGAGGTGTCATGGTGTGCCCCATACTATGCTATGACTGTTGAGGTTCTTGGTATAATTCTTTGAGAAGAGATGTTTAGTAGTTGCTTATATATGGTTGCTATGCAGATTGATGGGCTGATGATCATATGTATATTGGTGCATATACTTGATGCTGCTCATATTTGTTCATTATGATGCTTCTTATTGGTGCTTATGGTCGTCTCATGTTGGAATGTTGCTACTTGCTGCTAGAGATTGTTGGTTGGTATGTTTCTCTAAATGATTCTTGGTTCATATGTTGCTTTCTTCTTACTTATTGTGGTGCATAATGTTTTAGCCATAGGATGTGATAGAGGATGGAGATATTTATTTGTGTTATTGATTCCTATTCCTATGGAATTTTCCCTTTTCCATTGATGTCAAAGGGGGGATGATATTGGTTGTTGATATGGAGTTTGCATGGGATTAACATCAATGCCAAAGGGGAATATTGTTGGAATTATGGTTCATTTTGGTTGGCATTGAAGCCTTGGTATTATGGGGATATTGTTGGAATATTTCATGATGACAACTAGATCATGTTTCCATTGATGTCAGTCTTATGACGTCATTCATATGCTGTCTAGCTAATGTGTTTATGCCTTCAGATGTATAACAACTAGTTGCATTGGCATTGAGATGGATGTATTTATGAGTAGGCCTCCATACCAGGTATTCATGGTTATGTGATGGAGATGAATTGTGGAGCGATGGTTTTGCCTCATAATGATGATGAGGATGTTGTAGTGTTTTTTAGGTGTTGCAGGTCAGACATGATGTGTTGTAGCTTGGGGAGATGTTGTTGGACAGTGGAGGACTTGTTGGAACTCTTGTCAACTTTGTTTGTTGGACCTTTAGGTAAAATTAGCAGTGAAACTTGGGATACTTGTTTGATCTTATTGTAGAGGTGTTACTAAGATTTCTAGAGGTTCATAGGACTGTAAAAAAGGTAGAGAACAGTATGAAATAGATCGAAGAGGTCTTGAGTTGAAGGACTGATGGTTTCACTCAATTTTAGCCATAGTCACATGCACATAAGCATATGGGAGTGACTAGGAGGCTCTGGCCGCTGGCTTGCAAGCTTGTAGGAGTGGTTATAGCCCCAATTTCTCAGAGATGATGTCATGCATGCGAATCTAATTTTTAATAAATTTTCCTCCACATTCCTCACATTGTTCAGAAGGAAATTAGCTTATAAATTCATAGAGGCTTATAGAATTACTTGTAAAGGTCATAATTATTGGATCTAAAAAGGATATTTTATATCATTAGGATTTATATGGGTAGAGGCATGTAACACGAGAGTATATACTCAGAAAAGGACTTCTGATAGAGCATTGGGGAAGAAATTGTGAGAAGGAGTCTTCTCATGGAAGAAGCCAAAAGTGAGCCTCTTCAAATTTTTTTGCAGTTTTGATTATTTCCATGTGCTAGATGATAAATGTACCAAACTGGATCATACTACAGAGGAGGGGTTATTCGCTGGGTACAATGAAACCTCAAAGGCATACAAAATCTAAATTCCTAGCAATAGGAAGATTGTAGTAAGGCAAGACATAAATTTCATGGAGAACCGATATTTTTGGAAATATCATGAGATTCCTACAAGAGATCAAAATCAGTCAGTAGAAGCTCGTTTGGTCCAACAGTAGGGGAAACCACAGGGGCATCCAGTGGGACAGGAAAGAGGACACTCACAAGGATCAAGTATTGTGATGAGTACCGATATTTTCGCAGGTGCAGAAAATCCAGGGAGTTCTCAGTAGATGGAGTAGTAGAGGTAGGATGAGGAGGAGTTGGCTAAAATTCCCACAACAAGTGGTTGCTCCAATAGATAGGTTCATCAGAAATTGAGAGATGCAGAGGATTTAATTGGAACTCCTAGGAGGAACAAAAGACAACAGAGATAGCCAGAAAGTTACCAAGCATTGGTAGCTCAGGTTGCAAAACCTTCTAGATTTTTGGAGGATGTAGAAAATAAAGTGTTGATATATGCCATGGTATAAGAGTATATATTTATCATGAAAAATGATGTTTGGGAGGTATTTCCAAGGCCAGAAGACATATCAGTTGTAGGTTCTATATGGATCTACAAGATAAAGTACGTTGCAGATGACAGTGTGGAGATGTACAAGGATAGGCTCATGGAGAAGGGGTATGAATAGAAACAAGGAATATATTATGAGGATACTTTCACCCTATTTTCCGGATACACCTCCATTAGGTCAGGTATATCCCTAGCATCTCAGATGTGATGGAATATTAACTAGATCGATGTCAAGACAACATTCTTGAATAGGGTGATAGAGGAAGAGGTGTACATAACAAAAGACAGAGGGCTTCAAGACTCAAGATAGGCACACTCGTGTGTACAGACTGAAGAAATATCTATATAGGCTCAAGCAGGTTGTCAAGGAATTGTATGGTCGCATTGACAATTATTTTCCCTAGATATGATTCCTCTAGAGTGATGAAAATCACAATCTTGACTATTTAACGGTATAGGGTGAGCCTCTCATCCTGGTTTTTTATGTGTGTTATCTCTTTTTGATAGGATCATCAGGGATCATAGAGGACTACAAGAGGAAATTGGAAGCAGAGTTTGAGATGAACGATTTCAGGTTGATGCACTATTTCCTAGGATTGGAAGTTTGGCAGAAGAATGGGGATATCTTCTTTGGATATAGAAGATACACTACAAATATTCTTAAGAGGTTTATAATGAAATATTAGAACCCACGACTACACCCATGATATCAAATTGGAAAAATATAGATGCATCAGATGACAAGGATATCGACCCCACCTTGTATAGACAACTTATTGGGTCTCTCATGTATCTGGTCAACACTAGGCCAAATATTTTCTTCATAGTAAATACCCTAAGTTAGTTCATGGTAGGTCCAAAGAAGGTACATTGGGAGGCAATGAGGCTCATTTTGAGGTATGTGTACCACACAGTCGAGTATGGGTTGAGATATACTGAAGGGGATGAAGTCATACTATATGGGTTCACAGATGCAGAGTGGGAAGACAATTCAGTGGATAGGAAAATTACCTATGGGTACTACTTTAGTGTTGGATCAGGGATGGTTTCTTGGTGTAGTAGGAAGAAGAAGTTAGTAGCAATAAGCTTTAAAGAAGCAAAGTATATGGCATCTAGCACAAATACATGTGAAGCAATATGGCTTCGAAATCTGCTGGTAAGCTTGTTCATCTAGAGGATGGAAGAAAACAGTGTTTACTATGATAATCAGAGTTGCATAAAGCTTTTTGAGGATTTAGTGTTTCATGATAGTTCAAAGCACATATATATTCGATGTCATCTCATCAGATATTGTGTATAAAATTGGGCAGTACAGCTACAATATTTTCCCCAAGAAGAGCAGATTGCAGGCATACTCACAAAAGTTATAGGGAGAGTTAAGTTCATATATTTCAAGAACCAGATGGGTATGGTGGAGAACTAGCTTTTCTATCAGGGACAGGTTACTCTCTATGATTATCAATTCTAGATGTTACGGTTGCACCAGCAGTAGATGAGAGGGAGCTGTAGTGCAGATGAAATGTTGACAATAGTACATAAGAGTCAACAATGACACAGATACAATGTATATCATAGTTGCGTAGTGGTTGGTGGGTTACAGTAGCCAGACATCAACATCTTGGTAGGAGATGATACATAAACAAGGTGTTGAAGAAATATATTCAACATTATAACATATTAATTGCTAAGAGAGAGTGTTAGTTTTTATAGAATCAGAGGTTATCTAGCCACAAAAATTGTTGGAGAGGATATAATACATGAGATATGCGAAACCCAAAAATCATTTCTGTAAATTCCACCTAGAACTGTCTGAATTATATTATTAACAAATTTTAAAAATATTTCCTAAGTCAAAACTTATAGAATATGGTTAATTAATGATTATTAATTGATATAAGCTGAGAATCATCTAGAAACTCACTCGGATCGACAAGTAATTAATCTAGGATATCAATTATGTTTGAATCTTGGTGATTGGTTCTCAAACATAATATTATAAGATTAATTCGATGGGTAGATGGAGAATACACTAGTGTAGATACTCAGTTGCCCAATAAATTCAATTTTCTCATAGCAGAATCTCAACAGAAAGATTGAGCCAAAGGGAGAGTATCATGTGGAAGAGGAGGCAGCAACATTCTAGAAGGAAGGTTTCCAGTTTCCAGAAGAGGCAAAGGAAGGAAGGTAAAAATTATCATAGAGATCATGTAAGCTATGTGCAGAAGGGTGACACAGGAGGCTCAACACAAAGGTTAGGGAGGTGATTTCGGTGACAGAAATTAGCCGTGTGGTGAGAGAAATTTCTCACAATTATTTTTCTAGTATTTTCCTTGGATCGGATTACCAGCTGGGCATCTAAATTATTCTAATCAAAATTTCCGCTGAAGAATAATAATAAAACCCTCATCTACTGCACCAATTTTACCGCATTGGGTTTTTCTAGGGACAATTGTCCAAAAATAAATTTGTTAAAATTCTAGTGTGTGTGCTACAATTTCTCAGTTTTCAGTATTTTATTTTCCGCAATATTTTTATGGTGAAAATTTCATTTGTGATTTTATTCACTATTTGTTGTAGAAAATAAAATGCGTAATTATATTTCCAATTAGAAGAATAATTTCCAGTTTCTGCAATAGATAAAAATTTCATAGAGAGGATCTATGTGGTTGTACAATAACAAATTCATGGCCCTTGAGCATGAGAAACTTCATTTTAGAAGTAAAGGATTTTTCCTCCTTCCTTCATACTAATACGTATTATGAAAAGAATAGTAATGGTGCCCATATTCAAACTCTAAGGCCTTTCATGTCCATTGAAAAAGGCCTTGAGATTTATTGCTAGTTCTTATTTATGCAGATAATAGTAATGGTGTTCATATTCCTATTTTAAGGCCCTTCTCATGTTCACTAGTAAAGGACTTCAGAGATATTCCTAATTTAAAAAACGTGGTAATGTTGTGGAAATATTAGTAAAGATAAAGGATCCAATATAAATTACTCCATCGTTCATAACCTATCATAATTCTCAAGCGTGCTCACTCTATTGGCTTTGCACAAACCTCAAATTTTAACAGTGTATTGGAATTTCTCATCTCCTATTCCTCCTCAGATGATGGTAGGGAAACATTAGGTAAGATTAGGGCACTATCTTCTCTTCTGAATTATCTCTCATTCCCATCCCTCGGTGACCAAAATATGTATGAAGAATACAACAAGTATAAGATCATATGTATTGTCCTTAATATCTTGAGAAAAGTGTGCATTGGATAAATCAATAATTAAAACTTATTTATTCATAATAGAGGATTGGAAATCACAATTAATTTACCCAATGAAATACTTCCCTTAAATATGGGGGTTACCCAAATTGAGGTGAACTTTTATTCCTACATTGTGGATGTTTTCCAGATGATTTTATAGCTTTTTTGTAATGTTTCCCTAGATGGATATGAGCACCAATAAACTATATGGAAAACATTCTTCTGTGGTATTTTTTAAGGTTTCGCCCACTTTCAAAACTGTAAAATGCATGAGCTCTTATGTATGGTTATATATAGATGATGCAAGGGAAATCATGGCAAGTTGAAGGAAATGTCTAGAAATTTTGGATCACCTATATTCATAGTCCTATTACGTACATCCCAAATGGGTAACTCATTTCAATTTATGAGCTCAAGGATTTTCTTATTTCATTTTAAAAAAATAATTTTTTATCTAATATAATTACATTTTATCATAATATCTATGATTATTGCTTATGATACTGTAGCAGATCCATGCATATTCTTTATGTTAGTGTCTAAATGCTCAATGATCAAATATTCTCTTTTAGGTTTATTTGGTAGAAGTCCTTGGTCAAAATTTCATGTTTTCAAATAAATTCTCAAATAAATTTTGTTCACTAGATGTTGTCTAGGTCTAATGCTGCTCCCTCCACCCATTCATGGTCATCATCAATTTCAAGGTCATAGATCAGTCAACATAACCTCATCTAGGTCATGGTCTATGGCTTACTTTGTTTTGTCATTAGAAGGTCCAATTATGTCATGAAAGAAAGGAACATAAAAGTCATTACCACTAGTCAAATCACCTTCATTGCGAATTAGCAAATATAGGTAATAAAACAAAGGTGGCTTGTCCTTTTTCAAGAATCCTACTACATGGTCAAATTTTTTCAAAATTAATTTTTTCTCAGAGTGCTTATGATTTCACTAAAGACAAAAGTAAATTTTGTGAGCTATAAAGGGAAATGAAGCTTTTTGAGTTCATTTCTCCCTTTGGTTTTCCAAAAGAGATCCTCTCTCATGCTCACAACTATCCACAACCATCCAAATATCGAAGACAATCTCCAAAAACCATTCCAGAATAATCTTCACTACGTTTCTGCTCCTCGCTATGCTTCTGGTGCAGCCACACTATGCTTCTGGACGTTTTCTACGTTTTGGCATACAAGATCCAAAAATACACCAAAAGGGTCAGTTCATCATTGCTCAAGTTTTAGGTACTTCTAAAACAGTAAGAGAACATCCCTCACCTTTCATTCAGTTCAATTTCTTCGGCAAAGGGTGCATTCCCTCTTCTAGGGTTTTCAACTATGTTTTTGGACTGTTGTGATGTTTGACTTGCTTCAACAATAAAACCCCTAGTTTTATCACCTAATAATCTTCACATATAAATCATATACCTTAATAAATCACTCGTTATCATTAATACATCTGATTACTCCTATTTTAACTCAAACCCTAATCCTCACTATGTATCTGTAGAGATAACTAGGTTAATTATGTGTTTTGACCCTTTTTCCCTCTTTCCCATACCCATTTCCAAAATTTTCACTTTCACTGTGTTGCTAACTCACCATCCTATCTCCCCAATTTTTTATGGATTTTTCCCTAACTCCATTCTAGCTCATCTCTGTCGCTAAAACCACTACATCATTATCCCATGTTTTACTAATTTTTCACCTTCCCTTTCCATCACGCCAAGCTAGGGTTTTCTTTTGCTGAAAAACATCAATGGAAGGTGAGAAGTAAAAGTATAACAAGGGAGTTCATCATTCCATATTTGAGCCATCAAATTTGTAGGAGATCAATGCTTCTCCCTATGTCAAGAAATCCTTTGAAGACACTGGCTATTTGAGATTTTGCGAATGAGTTCAAGAGGTAGGTTGTCATGCTCAAATTTACAAGCCTTTTTGCCACCAGTTTTAAGAGAGATAAGGCTAACATAGAAGGTATTCAATTCACTATATCAGTAAATTCTATGGCCTCAACAACAAGTATCCCAAACCATGGATAAATCTGGTTCAAAGGGATGAATTTGGACATCGAGAACTATAAAATTTTCTTAAAACCACATTTCAAAGATGCTCCTCAACACATCTTTCCCTTCATGCATTTACTTGACAAGTATGCCCCTTTGATGAAGCTGATCATGAATTATTTTACATTTCAAGGGAGGCTATCAATATTGTACTAGTACCACATAAGGCTATTGATGCATTTCACTACCACCAATCCACTCAATTTACCTCATTATATATTAAGGAGTCTAGTCAAAATGACTGAAAAGGTGCAAAGTAAAGCCAAGAATCACCAAAATAAATTGTTACACCATGGGTTGGTAATGGTTATAGTCTTAAATCAGCTCTCAGAAATCAATATGACCTGGGAAAAATTCATTAAGTCAGTTGCTTCTATGCCTACTATTAGTCCACCTATTATTGAGAGTATACCATTAGTATCAGCAATGCCATAGGAGGTTGGCCCAAAGATGCCAAGGACTGAAGTAACTCAAACTTATGAGAAGGTTAAAAGGATAGTTTTTTCTCCTATGGTCACCAAAGGTTTGCTTTCACCTGAACCTACAACTGAGCAAGTATTAGGAGAAACCATGGAGCAACCACCTATGCATGAGAGTGAGTCACCCTTGTAGAAACATGAAGAGAAAGCACCTTTGAAGGTTGAAATGGTAGATCAGGTGGAAAAAACTTCAGCTGAGGATATAATCAAAGAAAAAGAAGCAGAGATGGTAGAACCCAAGGACAACCTCTCAAGCAAAAATTTCATGATAACATTCCTACAACAAGAAAACATGCAATTGAAGGTGAAACAATTTATCCTAAGAAAACCAAAGGAAGATATTGAGATAGATAAACGTAAGGGAAAATAAATGATAAAGCTTGATCAATTTTAAGACAAGGAGGCTAAAAACAAGGGGTTAACCAGGCAAAAAGAGCAAGAAACAAAGTTATCTCCTCCATTAGGTCAGCAAAGTTTTGATGATTTTATCGTTGTTAATATTGAGAAAGACAAAGAGTTATTTCTTGAAAGGGTAAATGAGCATCTATAGAATCTCTTGAATAAAGCATAAATAAACAATAACCTCAAGAGGCACATGGAGAGACACTACTTTACTAGGAACCAAATTGCCAAAATAAGGGTTAAGAATTTGAATAAAAATCTTAAAGAAACTGTAACTAAGCTAAAGAAGAAGTAAAACTTGGATTTGCTATATGAGGCATCTCTAGCTGTCTAGATCATCATTTAAGGTGCTATAGACTAAAATTCACCAAGTTTTGAGCTTTTTTGGTATTTTTTTTCTGATTTTTGGCAAATTCTGGAAAAATCACTCTTGCAGAAGCGTAGCGTGACCACGCTATGCTTTTTCTCAGAGGGTCCAATAAAGTTTGTGTTTACATGGTTGGATTCATTTTGAAGTGTAGATTCCAAATATGGTTTTATTTTTTCATGAAACCTCCTAATTTTGAATAAAAACTCTAAAAACACTCTAATTTTCATGCTTCTGCCACTATTTTTCACTTCACGCTATGCTTCTCGAGTAAGCTCCAAAAATTCAAGTTTTGAAGGCCTTGTATGTGGTATTTTTTCAGTTTTGAGGTTTTGTTGGATGGAGGACATCTAGGGCTATCTTTCCTAATCTTCATATTAGTAAAAATATTCATTAAATCTACCTAAAAAGTCCCTCCAAGTGCATGCTCCACTTCTCACAGAACACACTACACTTCTGCCAGGCACATGACGCTTCTCTGTTGGATGCTTTCTCGACAGGTGTCAGTGAAAAATGGTCAAAATATCGAGGTTACAACTTTCTCATGAGTTTTTTTATGGATAAGGAAGTTTATTTATGCCCCTCATTGTTTAGGAATCTTGTAATTACTCAAGGAGAAAAAGACTCCTAGTCATTAGCTAAATTTGGGGGCACTGTTTCTAAGTTCCCTAAAAACTAGTAAATGACTAATAGGGTGCATTAATGAAGTGTTTTGGATCAGGTTTCAACCCATTGAGGTGGAATATTATCAATTTTATATATGTACTCTAACTCAATTCTTTTTAGAGGTTTGATAGTTGATATTGCAATGTGGAGCTTATGTACATATTTTTACAGTGAAATCAAAGACATGTTGCAGCTATAATTTTGGGACTCCAATGGTATGATTATTAAAAAAGAATTTCCTCAGTAACGCCATAAATTTGAATGTTTATGATTCCATGAAATCACATGTATGCTTCTATATGATAATCATATGAGTCTATAAAAGAAATTATTACTTTTTTTGGTCTGTTTTATAAGATTCTCATAAATTTTTTCTACTTCGTCTGATGAATGAGATCATGTAATATGTTCATTCTCACTTTATCTTTTCAAACCCTATACGACAATGAAAATCTAAGTGTTTTTATAAGTATACCTACCTGGCCTCAACTCCATCTCTACAACTATTCATTTGAAATCCGACTTTGAAAACCTAGACCTAGTTCATAGGTTGATACTTCTTATCCAGCAAATTCAAAACAAAACCTAATCAAAATCACTAAGCTTATATCTAGCCTAAGATTATTTCATTTCCAGTCACCTCATTAACTGTGAAATTGACATCGAGAGAACCATCTCTAGTTTGGTAGGGCTAGCTACTGAATCTAAAGAATGGTTTGAGGTTACCTACTTCAGTCTCCTTTCTCAGCCTTGGGAAATATAGGGAGCGATAACATTTTTGGCGTCGTTTCCGGGGAGTGAAGGTTAAATATTTCTCAGGAAAGAACTACAAATATTAGCGCTGATTATTGATCATGAATAGTGGTCAGGCACAAGAATTTTGTGCATCTTTCACCTGATGACTCCACTGTCGAAGAATCCAAAAGTTCAGTGTTTTCATGGCGACTCCACTGTACAAAAACCGGTAGCTTAAGGAACTTCTTACTGACATCATTTTTTTCAAGATGGATACAAGTGCTAGAGGATATGCTCCTATGGATAGATATCATATCTCTGTTTTTCCAAACATGATGCCTCGTGTTGATTGGTTAACCTATCTGCCCAAATTTAATGATCAAGAAGGAGAATATGTTGGTCTTTATTTAATTAAGTTTCATATGCACATACATACGATAGGGGTTGAAATTCATGAAGACTTCTTGATGAAGATATTTATGGTGAACTTAGAAGAAAGAAAAAGGTTTTGGTATGAGAAGCTGCCATCTTCTATTCTATGTTCTCTTAAATATTTCTGCACAACATTTTGTAAAAATTACAAACAAAATTATCCTTCTATAGTGCTTATAGAAAGTTTTTATAGAAAGTTTGATGATTTTTTTCAGCGTATGGGAATGACATCTATGATCAGGATTTAATGTTTTATGAGATTGAAGAAGTCTGTCTTGATTTATTTTCTCATTAGGAGGAAATATAAGAGGTTTGTTTCCATGACATTCAGGTGGATTCCCAACAGACAACAATGCATGCAGCTGGAAATGAAATTGATCAGATTGTCAAGGATCAAGAAGAGAACAGTGAAAGAGAAGATTTTGTTCTGAAGCATCTTGCAAAAGAATATTTCTTCATAGAAATTTCCAACAAACGATGTCTTATTTGACTGAAGATAATATCAGAAATAAATTGATGAAGATCATGACCGTTCCCTTGAATTATATGAAGGTTTTCAACAATGTTCAAGAGACCAAGAAATTGATGAGTGTCATTCAATTTTTTCTTCAAATATTTCATTTCTTGGATTTTTGTTTGAAGAGGAGACTTGTCCATATATATGTTCATAATTTTTTGGAGACCAAGAGCACACTCTTGCTGAAATTCATCATGAAGAGGATCCAGTTGCAATAGAAGTATGTTTCTTGATTCCTCCAAATTAGCAAGAGCTATTTTTTCATGATTTTCAGGATCCTATGGAAAATTTGTTACAACCAGTAATGAAGGTCGATGTTGCAACATTCGTTGATGAAGGTTATCAGATTCAATACATGGATGAAGAAATAGTTTCGAGTGAGGCTTATTTTCCTATTTTAAATCATCCAGAAAATATTATGTTGCCTATTTTCCATGATCCTTTGCTCAGTTTTTTGCAGCCATCTGGGAAGATGAAACTTCTTGTATTTAAGAATCATGAACACATGTTTAGTGGACACGTTGAGTTTCCCATATTTTGTTTCTTTTTCCTACTCAAGGAAAGTGTGAACATCATTCAAGCAAGTAGCCATTTGCTGGATTGGTTACACTGGAGGGATAATATCACATTATTGTATATATATCTTCAGTAGGTGGGAAGTTATCATTATTATTTAAAGCTCGAGGAGAAGGAAATGAGGCTTCTATGATGAACTGATGTTTTCCTTTAAAAATTTCAAAAACTCAAGTCATTTCTTGAGTGAAAGTCATTTTATGTTTTAATTAGTCATTTCAATTTATCAAGTTATTTATGTTTCTAGTTTTGACTCTATTTCCCAATGGATGAGGCTACTTGGTCTACATTTTTCTTGAAACCTCTTGAGGGAGTTGTCATCCCCAGATGGAGCCAATGTTAATGTCTAAATGTTTAATGATCAAATACTCTCTTTCAGGTTTATTTGGTAGAAGTCCTTGGTCAAAATTTAATGTTTTCAAATAAATTGTCAAATAATTTTTTTTCAGTGGATGTTGTCTAGGTCTGATGCTACTCCCTCCACCCATTCATGGTCATCGTCAATTTCAAGGTCATGTCATTCATCATCAATCTGGGGTCATAGATAGGTTAGCATAACTTCATCTAGGTCATGGTTTAGGGATTATTTTCTCTGTCATCATAATGTCCAATTATGTCATGAAATAAAGGCAAATAAAAGTCATTTTCATTAGTAAAATCACCTTCATTGGGAGTTAGCAAAGATAGGTAGTAAAAAAAAGGCATATTTTCATTTTTCAAGAAGTATGCTACATGGTCAAAGTTTTTCAAAAATATTTTTTTCTCAAAGTGCTTATGATTTCACTAAACATGTTATGAAACCCGCTCCAAAAATAGAATAAAAGAGAGATCAATGCCTTAGAAATCAACCAATTCGAGGGGGAAACCTACTTTTCATTACATAAATGAACAATTCTTGGATGATTCAAATGAAAAAACCTCCTTTCTATATATAGGATTCCATGGGGTCACAATATAATCCTAGCCAGCCTAACAATAATAATTTAAGGGAACAACAATAACAATAGTTCCTTTTTAAGGGGCACAATAATAACATTATGGGGGCTATAGGGGTACAACAATAAAGATAAGGGGGCTACACTAACAACAATAAGGGGTACAACAATAAATATAAGGGGGCTACACTAATGGACTACACTAGTAATATAGGGACCTAACTTCCCCCTCTCCTTCAAAAAAATGTTGTCCTCAACGCTGGAGTAGCTTTGGATGCTTCTGTATAAAAATATCATCCTCCCATGTGGAATCGTCCATGGGTAAAAGTTCTTCCACTTGATGAGACTTTGAAATTGATCGATGTTGTAGCTGTCGAGTTCTTGTTTCCATGACTTCTTTAGGTTCCATTATGATTTTTCCTTCCTCATCAAGTTCTGGCAATATTGTTTGAACTGGAATTTTGTCACCTATAACCTTCTTTAATCATGAAGCATGGAAAACTGGGTGCACTCGACAAGAAGCAGGAAGGTCCAATTTGTATTCCATAGTACCAATATTTTGCAACACCTTGTAAGGACCATAGTACTTTGGCGATAATTTATTATCCTTATTAGCTTGCTTGAGGGACATTTTTTTGTATAGTTGTATCCGTAAAAATACCCAATCTCCTACATCAAAACCTCTCTCGTTGTGATGCTTATCTGCATGTTGTTTCATTTGATTTTGTGTCAAATTTAGGTTATCCTCTAAGAGTTAGAATTTTTTTTGTTGATGCTCGATGTGATCTTCCACTGGTTGAATCTTATAATTTTCTCTTAAAGATGATGTGATGGACGGTGGATGATATCCATAAAGTGCCATAAATGGGGTCATTTTTGTTGCAGTATGGAAGGAAGTGTTATACCACCACTCAGCTAGAGGTAACCACTAAACTCATTATGTTTGTTTATTAGATGCAAAACAACGTAGATATCCTTCCAAAAATTTGTTCACTATCTTAGTTTTCCCATCGGATTGAGGATGATAAGATGAGCTATGAGCTAGTTGAGTACCCAAACAAGAAAATAATTCTATCCAGAAATTTCCAGTAAAAATGGGATCTTTGTCGCTTATAATAATCTTTGGGTTTCCATGTAGCTTTTGAATTATTTCCATAAATGCAGTAGCAACTTTACTTTCTTTAAATGGATGATATAATGAACAAAAGTGTGTATACTTGGTAAGTCTATCAAATACCACCATGATGACACTCTTTGCTTCAAAATTAGGTAAACTTGTGATAAAATCCAATGAAACCTCCTCCCAACATTGACTTGGGATGGACAAAGGTTGTAGAAGACCCAAGGTCTTAATTGTCTCAATTTTGTTTTGTTGGAAAACCAAACATTCCACCACAAAAAATTTAATATCAGATTTAAATCCATCCCCAAAAAATTCTTTAGTCACCCTGTGGTAAGTTTTTAAAAATCCTGAGTGTCATCCTAAGGGAGAGGTGTGAAATTCCAAAAGAATATTTTTTTTAGTTCAGAATTCTTACAAAGGTATAAGTGATCTTTGTACCATAAGGAATAATTTTTCCAAATAAATGTATCAAATGTACTCAGATCTTGCTGCAACTTTTGAATGAGTGTCCACACTTCTTCCTTATTCTTCCATTCATCCCTTTCTTTGGTTATCCAATCTGGTTGGATAATAGAAATGACACAAATCAATGCTTCCACCTCTTCATCCTTTCCTGGGAGTGCATCTGCAACAAAATTTAGCTTTGCTTTTTTTTAGATGATTTCAAAGTCATAACCCAATATCTTTGTGACCCATTTTTGTTGCTCTTCTAAAGACAATCTTTGTTCCAAAATGTATTTAAGACTATCATGATCAATTTTTGCCTTGAACTGTCTTCCCATTAGGTAAGGTCGTCATTTCTTTAGTGCATGTAGTATTGCCAATATTTCCTTCTCATAAATTTTTTTCTTTAACTACTTTCCTTTGATTGGAAAATTTTCTAAAGAAATGGTTCTTCCTTCTTGCATTCAACACCAATTCCATTTCCTGAGGCATCACATACAACAATAAAGGTTTTTGTGAAGTCTGGCATAGCTAAGACAGGTGATAGGCACATTGCCTCTTTAAGATGTTCAAAGGCCTTAGCTTCTTCAGGATTCCATGAAAATGCATCCTTCTTCAATAATGTTGTTATAGGTGTTTCTATTCTCCCATAATTCTTAACAAAGTTGCGATAATACCCTATTAACCTAAGAAATCCTCGCAACTGATTTACGGTTGTGGGGTATTTCCATTCCTTAATGGATTTACTTTTGTTAGGGTCTAACTTAACACCCTCCTGAGATATAATATAACCTAGATATTCCACCTCTTATACTCCAAAGAAACATTTGGAGGTTTTCGCATATAATTGTTTCTCCTCCAATAGTTTGAGCACCCTATCAACATGTTGAACATGCTCCTTCAAATACCTATTGTAGATTAGTATATCATCAAATAATATTAACACAAATTTTCTAAGGAAGGGTTTTAAAATTTAATTCTTCAACCCTTGAAATGTAGAAGGTGCATTGGTAGTGCCAAAAGGCATGACCAAAAATTCATAATGACCATCATGAGTTCAAAATGTTGTTTTCAGAATATATTCATTCTTCATTCTAATTTGATAATATCTTTGTAGGTTTTAACCCTGAACAAAAATTATCTACACACGAATCTTATAACAGAAAATAAACAATAGCGAGAGCATAAAACATAAAACAGATAAACACAGAGATTTTCCCCTGGATCCCAAATCAGGACGACCAGCTTGATTTTTCATTATATTCCTTTTAGTGTTACAACACATATATATACTTGCCGAAGCATACATAAACCCCAATCCATTAACCCTGGATTAGAACATAACCATAGTTCCCTTGACCGGATCTACAAAATACTAGGGGCCAAAAACCATCATACCCCAAAACCATGTGCAAACTCATGCACAAAACATGGGTGGGTCTGCCTATGAGTGGGTTCGCACACCAAAACAATTTTTGCCTGGGCGCTGCCCCGGACCCCAATAGTGGGGGCTGCCTCCCCCCTTGTGACCCCCCTGCTGCACCCGGCGCAACATACAGCACGTGGGGCTAGTCGTGGAAAGAATATAACACATACCCAACATTCTCCCACTTGTTGTTTTCTTTCCATAGGGGGCCACAGGAGAGCTCAGTCATTGGGCCAATTATTCAACACCAATTGTTTCTCTACACCAAGAGAACTTCTGAGTGCTCACAGAATTCATCAATGCATCTGCAACATTCTTCAAAGTGTCCACCTTTACCAGCAACACCCTTTTAGCCTCAACCATATCTCTAAAAAATTGATATTGAACATCAATTTGCTTTGTATTTGAATGGTAAGCAGGGTTCTTAGCCAAGAAAATTGCACTTTGGCTATCACAGTCTATCCTTATAGCTTGCTGTACCAACCCCATACTTGAACACAATCTCTGCAACCAAACTGCTTCCTTGCTTGCATGAGTGGCTGCTATGTATTCTGCCTCTGTAGTTGAAAGAGCCACTACATACTGTCTTTTAATTATCCAACTGACTGCGCCTCCAAATAGGTTAAACACATACCCACTTGTAGATCTTCTTTGGTCCAGATCTCTAGCCCAGTCTGCATCAACAAAACCACAAATGCCCAACATTCTTTCCAATCCTGGTATTCCTTGGTAGCACAAGCCATAATCACTAGTGCCACATAAATATCTGAAAACCCACTTCACTGCTGTCCAATGCACCTTCCCTGGGTTTTACATAAACCTGCTCAATACTCCCACTGCATGTGCAATGTCTGGTCTAGTACAGACGATTGCATACATCAGGCTACCCACTGCACTTGCATATGGAACACGGGACATATACTCCTCTTCTTCGTGTGTCTTGGGACACTGTTTAGCAGACAGCTTTACACCTACAGGAATAGGAACATTCACTGGTTTACTATCCTGCATATTGAACCTCTGCAATATAGTTTCAACATACTTCCTCTGGTTTAACCAGAGCTTCCTCTTTGCCCGATATCTCTTAATTTCCATGCCCAAAATATAGTTTGCAGCACCAAGATCCTTTCATGTCGAATTTGGAGAATAGATTGGTCTTCAAATCTTGGATAATTTATTTGTCATTTCCAATCAACAACATATCATCCACATACAGGACCAAATAAATAACATGGTCACCAATTAATTTAAAATAAACACAGTGATCCTCCTTGCTTCTGGTGAAGCCAAGTCCCCGTATATAGGTATCAAATTTCTGATACCACATCCTTGGTGACTGTTTTAACCCATACATAGACTTCTTCAACCTGCATACCAGTTCTTTCTTACCCTTCACCATAAAGCCTTCAAGTTGCTTCATGTAGATCTCCTCTTCTAGATCCCCATGAAGAAATGTTGTCTTCACATCCATCTGTTCTATCTCAAAATCAAATGCAGCAGCAACAGATAAAAGTAATCTAATAGAAGTAACCTTGGCAACAGGAGAAAAAAATATCACCAAAATCAATTCCCGGCACCTGGGAATAACCTTTCGCTACCAATCGAGCTTTGTATTTCTCCACCTTGCCTTCTACATTCATCTTCTTATTAAACACCCATTTGCTCCCAATGGGCTTCCTTCCAGCCGGCAACTCCACCAGATCCCATGCCTCATTTTTGTGCAAGGATGCCATTTCATCAACCATGGCCTCCTTCCAGAGTTTTCCATCCTCTAAATCTACTGCCTCCCTGACAGTTCTGGGTTCATCATCAGTTATAGTTAAGGCAAAACCTGAACAGAAAGCAGATGGACTATACCTTTCCAGTTGCCTTATTTCCCGAACTGATCTTCTGAAAGCTGGAGTTTGTGGCTCTTCATCTTCTGAGTCTTCTTCTGTTGTAGAGTTTGATTCATCCTCCTTTAGCTCAAACTCTATCTTCTCAGGTTCCTTTGGTAGGATTTCATGTTTAACAACATCTTTCACTTCTCTAAACACCACATCTCGGCTGTACACAACCTTCCTTGTTTCTGGGTTCCAAAGCTTGTAACCCTTTAAACCATCCTTATACCCAACAAAGATGCACCTTTCAGATTTATTATCCAACTTGGTCCTTTTCTCCTTTGGAACATGTACATATGCATCACATCCAAATACCCTTAGATGTGAAAGAGAGGGTTTCTTACCAGTACATACCTCATGTGGAGTCTTATCCTCCAACGCTGATGAAGGTGATCTGTTAACTAAGTAACATGCAGTCTCCACTGCCTCTGCCTAGAATTCTTGTCCTAACCCGGTACCACTGAGCATGCTTCTTGCCTTTTCCATCAGCGTTCCGTTCATTTTTTCTGCAACTCCATTTTGCTGAGGTGTGTATGGAGTAGTCCTTTGTCGTGCTATGCCACACTTCTTAAAGAACTCTTCAAATTCCTTCTTGCAGAACTCCCCACCATTATCTGTCCTCAGTGCCTTTATCTTCTTCTATGTCTGGTTTTCCACCAGAGCCTAAAATTCTTTAAATCTGTCAAAAGCTTCATATTTCTTCCTCAAGAAATATATCCATGTATTCCTTGAGAAGTCATCTATAAATGAAACATAGTACATAGACTTTCCCAATAATGGAACTGACACAGGTCCAAACACATCACTGTGTACAAGTTCTAATATCTTGTTCGCCCTCTTAGCACCAGAAGGAAAACTCACCCGATTTTGCTTCCCATATACACAATGTTCACAGAAATTGAAATTCAGAGAGAAATTAGTCATACCTTCTACCATACCATTTCTATGCAGTATCTGAAGGCCCTTCTCTCCAATATGTCCAAGCCTTTGATGCCATAACATGGTATTTTCTCTAGAGACAGCTAGGCTTTCCGCTCCACTTTCAGGAACCACATAACTGTTACACCCATAAATAACAATGCTACCTTGTAGCTTGTACAGAGTTCCAGTTCGAACTCCCTGCATTAATACCAGTGCTCCCCGAACCATCTTGCAGGCATCTTTCTCGAACACTGTTTTCACACCTGCATCATCCATCTTTCTTACAAAAATCAGATTTTTGGCCAATGCAGGAATATGCAGAATACCAGGAAGTGTTCTAATCCTTCCACCTTGCAGCTTCAGCTTTAACTTTCCACGTCCGACGATTCTGGCCTTCGTATCATCCCCTAGGAAGACATCACCGTCATATTTCTCATACTCGCAGAACCACTCCCTATGGGGAGTGAAGTGAAAGGATGCACCTGAGTCAATCAACCATGACTCGTGATCTACATGTGTATTTGAAGAAGAGGCCAAATACACATCCCCACCTTCATCCAAGGTGGTTTTTGCCTCTGAAGAAGGAGCATCATCAGATCCCTTTCCTTTCTCAGGAGCTTTAGATCTGCAGTCCTTTTTGTAGTGCCCTTCCTTTCCGCATTTCCAACATACCTTTACAAACTTTCCAAGAGATTTACATCTCCCTCTAGATTTGGATCTCCCACACAAAACCTTATTCTTGTTTTTGTTTTGTGACCTTCCTCGTACAAATAAGGCATCACTATTTTGGCCCTCCATATTTCTCCATCTCATTTCCTCCGACAGCAAGGCTGAGACAATGTCATCAAAATTCAAGGTAGTTGTATTGCTACCTATTGCAATAACCAGACTATCCCACTAGTCTGGTAGAGAACACAACAAAATGATGCACTTATCTTCCTCTGAGATTTTAATATCAACAGATGGTAGCTAACTTACCACAGTATTGAAGGCGTTCAGATGCTTTTCCATCTAGTCTCCATCCTTGATCCTCATGTTATACAGATTTTTCCGAAGGAAAAACTTATTCACCAGAGACTTAGATTGGTACAAAGTCCCAAGTTTTTCCCACAAATTCTTCATCATAGCTTCCCCAGATACAATCAAAAATACTGAATCTAAGACACACAACCATATTTTGTTCTTAGCCTTCCGATCCAGTTTCTTCCAGTCTTCATCTGACATTTCCATTGGTTTAGTACCTGGATCTACCACGATCCACTGATCTTTATCCACCAGCAGATCCTCCATCTTGAGCTTCCACAACTCAAAAATTTGACCATTAGATTTCTGGAGATCTCCATCTTTCACTTCACTCACCATCTTCTTTTGCAGCAGATCTGATCCCAAGGATCTCCCCTTTGAGCAGGGTGTACCTCGAAGACAGAAAAAAATCCTCGGATGACAAAGGCATCCCCTGGAAAGTGAAAGCAGCTCTGATACCAAATGTAGGTTTTAACCCTGAACAGAAATTATCTACACACGAATCTTATAACAAAAAATAAACAATAGCGAGAGCATAAAACATAAAACAGATAAACACAGAGATTTTCCCCTGGATCCCAAATCGAGACGACTAGCTTGATTTTTTATTATATTCCTTTTAGTGTTACAACACATATATATACATGTCGAAGCATACATAAAACCAAATCCATTAACCCTGGATTAGAACATAATCGTAGTTCCCTTGACCGGATCTACAAAATACCAGGGGAAGAAAACCATCGTACCCCAAAACCATGTGCAAATTCATGCACAAAACATGGGTGGGTCCACCTATGAGTGGGTCCGCACACCAAAACTATTTTTTCCGCGGCACTGCCCCGGACCCCAACAGTGGGGGCTGCCTCCCCCCTTGTGATCCCCCTGCTGCACTCGGCGCAACGTACAGCACCTGGGGCTAGTCATGGAAAGAATATAACACATACCCAACAATATTGAATGAAGATCCAACTTGGTAAAATAAATTTCTCCATGTAATTCGTCCAATAATTCATCAATCACAAGAATGGAAAATTTATCTTTAATAGTGAGCTTATTGAGCTCCCTATAATCTGGACACATGCACCATCATCCATCCTTCTTATGCACCAATACTACTGGAGTAGAGAAAGAACTTTGATTAGGTTTGTTGTGTACGTAAATCCCCTCTGCAGACAGAGATGATCCCTCTAGCCCTAGGGTGGGTCTAGCATCAATAGGATAAGCTAATGTGTTGGTTCCTAGTTAACGAATTAAATAGGTTGGGATAGATTGTCCTACCTGTATTACAACGTGATTGTCACATTTGTAGTGATGGAGACCTCATGATCTCTGCCCCGATAGGTCACGGTCCTTTAGCAATGGTTCTCGAGCACCTGCACAAATATCAAAGGATGAAAGAAACATACAAGACAATAATTGCATTCATAACTAGCTAGTTAGTCAAGGAAGATTAAACATATTGTGTAAGATAAATCACATCAACACAAGATGGGAACCAAAAATCAATCATGTATATATTAATAGAAAGAAATAGATTACAACCGGAGCCTTGACATCGCAGCCTCCTTCAGTGGGTTTAGTCGAAGTGTTTCTCAAAGGTTCGTCAGGGAATTGGTACAAGGCGAGGACACAAGCCTAAGCTCTCTCTTGACAAAGGTCTCTTTCTCTATCTCACACTAGTTATATCAGACTATTTCAACAAAATGTTTAGCAAATCCTATTCAGCTAGCTGCATCAATGTGAGAAAGGTTTATTTATAGAGGGAGAGGAGGAGGTTGGGATCCCTAAAATGATGGAAGGGAGGCCTTAACCTTTGGGAGGTTCCCCCAAAATGTGGAAACAAGAGGCCAAAGGAAGGTGTTCATAGTTATGCTGTTGAACAACCCAAGCTGACTCACCCACGAAGTTGTTATCATGGAAAATTCACCTCTATATTTAAAAAACATTCTCAAAATAAATTGGCATGGGTAGCTCACTAAGACAGAGCGCCAATGGGTGTGGGGCTCAAATTTAATTTCCCTCATTGGCACGAGGCCATAACGGTTTGCTAGCGCCAACCCAAAAGCATGTATTTTTGTTGATCTTCTCCAGGAATTGTCAACAGAGAAAGTGTTCTCCTTAAGGTAAGGGACATAATGACACTTTTTTCAAGGCATCACACTTCATATAAGTCACAGAAATGGTCCTCCAATGTCTGGGACAAGGATTGCAGGGACGGTGACAAAATTTTGTGTAACAGATGCCCCTAAAGCATGAGGTTAGAGAGAGAGGGAGGGGTGAAATGCTTTACGAGAACACATTTGAAAAAAACACCTCTATCGAAAGACCTATACTTACAAATACAATATATATCTCTGATACATGAACATGTGGCATGGGCGCAACCATCCATAATAGAGTACATATATAAACTGAGATCCGAGGTATGGATGCATCCATATAGTAGTAAGGATCAACAAAGAGACTCAGGTATGGTCGCAGCCATCCAATCAAAAGAGTCATGCATATCTTCATGGTAAATCAAAATATCCCGTAGCTTGGATCTTATTAGACAAAACCCAGGGTCTTGCACTCCATCTCGACCCGAACAAGTACAAATTCAAACATGCGAATATGTGAGATGAAGTCGAACATGTAAGAAAGTCAGCTGATTACCAGCCAATGATGTAAACTGTTAACGAGCACGAGAGAAACCACCAATAATGACAATGGCTCTCAAGGTACAACTGGTACAATCCACGTAATGTGAATAGTGACCTGGCGTCGAACACTCACAGAATCACTTGATCGAAGGCCAATGATGTGGACCTATCGTCGAATGCGAAGAACCTGCCATTGAGGCATGTAGGCTCCAAGGTACCAGAAAGGAGTCTCTAGATCAACTTCCTAGATAATGAGCTGAAGTCAACAGGAAGTGACCTAGTCGAAGGAAGGCCATAACTTTTCCCACATCATCGACACGAGATAGAGGAACATGATGATAGTGAATTAGGACCAAAGGAGAAATAGAGGTAGGTTGAAAACTGCAATCAGAAACTTCTCTTGAACATATCGGCAACACGACTCTGGATTTGTCAGTATTTGACATCAAAGGATCTGAGGTCATGGTGACATGCCAAAGAGAAGATGAGAGGTCAAAATATATTACCTAAACCCATGGAGGAAAAAATGAGGAAATTAGATGTCCCCAACCTGAAATGAATGCAGATGAGTGTCATGTTCAATAGCAACATACTGCCAACACAACTGAGACCTAGTTCCATTTTTCCCCACCATTGCTGGAGAGTACCGCAATTATTTTTGGAAAACAAGCTTGAAGGGGATAGCATATGCTTATCATGTAAGTTTGTCCTTCGGACAAATCCATCCTAGTACATTTTATGAGCCGTAGGAAGGAGGAACTCGGTAATGTCATGATCACTGTTTTTGATGTCATTTAGATTTTAATGAGTCTGACAAAGGAAGAACTTGACACCTTTTCATGTTTAGAGATTTTGAAAAGAAGCGGAAAATAAAACTCCGGAAATTCCATTTTCATAGGTAGTCTCATAGATCTGAAAAAGGTAGAAAACTGTGTCTGGGAGAACCTCCTAGTCGCGATAGGCTAAGGTATTCCTTTTTCGTAAATAATCCATCCAAGCCCGAAAAAGGGGTAAACGTATACTGGATAGATATCGTTTCACAACCATTTAACGAGTTCAAAACGACAAGAGTCTCAACAACATTTTCAATTTTCAAGAGTCAGAAAAGAGCTGAAAGATGAATCCTCCTAGAGGAACGAGTGGTATTAAGGGTAGCAACGGGTTCCGGTGATGGTGGAACTGCTCAAAACAAGTAAATATCAAGAGGTTGGCTAACATGACCACTCATTGCAGATGTTCCTTAGAAATGGGTAAAACAATCAAGTGAAGGCGTATGATCGACCAAGAAGATGGTGACGATGGAATGAGAAAATGAAGTTTCATCTAGAAAAATAGACTGATAAAATGGCAATCATGAGAGGTAAAATAAGAACAGTTTCATTATTACACAAGATTGAAATCAGGAAACTTTGCTTGAAGTTGGTTTCATTTTTACACAAGCTTGAAACAATGATAAACTATGCTTGAAAAGGTTTGCATGCCCCCAGCATGGTGACTCAATTCGAGGTACATGCCTCAATTCAAGGTACATGCCCCCCAAGCTTCATTGCATTCACTGGAGTAGACTACTGGTTACTAACAGGTGGATGGAGTGAAGGTTCAATTACGAGATCAAGTGAAAGAATCGACTGGGATTTTACGAGATCTGATCAAAGAATCGAATTGAACAAGAAGGTGTTTCATTTTTTAATGAGGTTGACATAGTAAAAGAACTATCCTCAAGACCTAATTCATTTTCTAATGAGGTTGACATAGTAAAAGAACTATCCTCATAAGAGCTTGTTTCATTTTTTAAGGAGCTTGATACAAGAAAACGAACTATGCTCTAGAAACCTTGTTTCATTTTTTAAGGAGCTTGACACAAGAAAATTAACCATGCTCCGAGATCTAGTTCATGTTTTAACGAGGTTGACATAGGAGATGAACTATCCTAAAACGACCTTGTTTCATTTTTTAAGGAGCTTGACACAAGAAAACGAATCGTGCTCTGATGACCTTGTTTCATTTTTTAAGGAGCTTGACACAAGAAAACAAACCGTGCTTCGATGACCTTGTTTCATTTTTTAAGGAGCTTGACACAAGAAAATGAACCGTGCTCCAATGACCTTGTTTCATTTTTTAAGGAGCTTGACACAAGAAAATGAAGCATGCTCTGAAAGGCTTGTTTCATTTTCTAAGGAGCTTGATACAAGAAAATGAACTATGCTCCGAAAACCTTGTTTCATTTTTTAAGGAGCTCGACACAAGAAAATGAACCATGCTCTGAAGATCTAATTCATTTTTTAACAAGGTTGAAATATAAGACAAACTATCCTCCGAAGACCTCTCATCATGTTGAATAAGAATTCATGGCTTCCAAGAGGTGCTCATCTGATGGGAGAACAACATCTCAGAAATCACGATTGAATGCCCCCAGTAGATGGCACGTGACGACTCAATCACTGGATAGGGTAAATGAACAATTGGAAACATAATTAAAGTGTGGTGGGGAAGATACAACCAGCAGATAAAGATCCAGAAGAGATGATGGATGGACAAATAAAACATCAGGACCAAAGAATGAACGCTGATCAATGGTCACGATCCGACCTTTGTGTGGAAAACAGATCACAGGAAAGAGGGAAGAGATAAGTGCATCCATGGCATAAGCATAATCATGCCCCAAGAGTAAATTTAAATCCAAGGGGCCTGGAACAACCATCACGTCTATATAGACAGTTTTCCCTCCCAAAGTAATAGGCAACTTCGGAAGGATCCCTAACGATTGACTGGTTCTTCTGTTGAATGCCAACAGATTCTGTGTAACAGGCATAAGCGGTGGAGAACTAAAATATTTCCAAGTAGTTGAAGACATAACACTAATAGACACGCCTTCATATATAATTATGCTAGATATGACCATATCAAAGGCCTGTACCGTGATCTGAAAAGGCACATAAGAAGCAAGATGGTATCCCACAAATTGACTCCAATTGAAGGAAGCGACCAAAATACTTGGAGGGGGTACCATAGAAATGAGATGGTCATCCACTGGTGTTACAAGAGCAAGAGGAGCATCCTCCGAGACCTCCATCATGGGAGTAGGAAGAGAAACTTCTTGAGTCACAGAGACGAGAGAATCTTTCTCCAAGTCCAAGGAATCTAAAGAAACAAGAAGAACATGAGGGGGATGAGATCCACTCTCGACGGAAAAGACCTGATCAACCATAGGCGGGAACAGGTCGACTAGTTCCACGACCATTGGTTAGTTGGGAATGGATTCATGAATTTGAATTTCCGAGGGAACGATATCGACCAAGGATGACTCTTGATAAATCGTTGAATCAACTAGTGGAGGACTCAAAGAAATTTTCTGGTAACGAACCAGAAGGCAAGGTGTAGAAACAGTAAGGGTTTCCAACATGCTGGTGGCTTCATCCATGTGCGGACAAAGGTGAATGGGATGATGCCCTTCACACAACTTACAAGGATTCATGATCTTACCCCATTTCTTATGAGTCTTATCAGTACTAGTCGAAGATGTGTCACCAATATGACTTCCAGAAGCCAAAGGCAACGACGGATGGTCGTAAGACCATACTTTGAGCACCTGGGGAATGCGAGGGCAGTCTCGAAGAAGCTGGTCACCCTTGCATAGCTTGCAAGGGAATTTGAATTTCCATGGAAGGTTGGATGGTTTATCAAGGGAAGGTGTCTAAGGCGCAACATCTGCAGAATTATCCTATCTCTTATCCGACTTATTCTTTTTCGTCTTCTTATTCTTCTTCTTAGCCACTGGGTTACTAGAATCCAAATTTTCACCGGATGAAGTAGAAGAGGAGGATGAAGAAATAGGTGAAGAAGGGGAGAGGTCCACCTTAGGATCAACATGATGATGTTCAGGCGGAGGAGATGGTTGTATAGAGGTTGGAATACTCTAGAACACCGAGGTCGAGAATAACCATACAGGCAAACCGACAGTTAACCGAGGTAGGGACAACGTTTCCATATAAGGAGCACCAACATTACCAAAAGCAGGAAAAGGACCAAGATTCCCTTCAGAGGGAATTCCTTGGTTCGTAAACTCCGAGAATGTTGCCATTAGAAACAACCATAAAACAACACACTAAGGAAGATAAGTTTAACCAGGAATATTTTGTGGGAACGTAATATTTTAAGAGACTGAAACAAAACTCTTTCATTTCATATTTTAAGATTCAATAAATAGGCAAAGGTGACTCTATCACTTTCAGGTTGAACGAGCATAAAAGGACAAGCACTCGATGATCTTTTCACTTTTAGGGAGTCACGAAAAGACCAAAATGACTACTCAGGTAATCTAAGCAAGAGGGTGTACCAAGTTTCTGTGAACTACCATATACACCTTAGTGATCAAATGAAAGAGAAATGACCAAGGACTTGACGTACGTGCAGGTAGTCTCCCCGAATGTTATGTTTGGTGTATCACAGTTACAGGGTGGTAGACTCGGCTTCCTATGGATAAAGGTTTGAAACCTAAGAGCGTCTCCCTTTATATACACAAAGGTACGGGGAGCACAAGTCAGTACTAGTGTTGTCTAAATCTAGATGGCGAATGATAGCTACTAGTTTTAACGACGCTAGAACACTTCACTAGCCTAGAACTCTATAATATTTGCGTTAGGTTTCAATGCTTCCTTAGGTTGATTGAATTGATTTTAAGGTTGATATTGAATTAATGTTTCAATTTAAATGCCTTACCAAGTGTTCTCTTAAACTCCTAAATGCACACTACATGCAAAACAACATCATTCCATTCAATGAATGCTAACTAAGAGAAGGATAGGAATTGAAGCTATGAGAAGAATTTCAATAATGCACCTAATACAACCAAATGAGAAAAATAAAACTCTTTCCTAGTTCAACAAAGAGCTATTTATGCAAAAGAACATTTTAATTTTCAAGCTAAATGAAAGAATGCAATTTTTTGTTTTTCATATGAATGAAGTGCACAATGCACCGTTACACTAAAAAATAAAACAAGCACTAGTTTTGAGCACTACAAATGTAAAGATCTAAAACGAGTGAATCAAATGAAATAAAAACATCAAACGCACTCAAAACAATAATGCACTCTTTCAAACAAGGAAGGGGCTTTCAAATGATCCAACGAGCAATGTAATCTATGCTCGAAGTGACGAAAGGGAGAGTCAAACGAAAAAAAAAGTGGTCATCCAACAAACCAAAGACACAAAGAATTGAGAAAGACTAACACAATCACTCAGCGAACCGAGATGACAAAGATAAAAATGACTCGAACTTCAATCAGAAGGCTCAGTGAGAAAACAACACCTAGAAACCATAGGGCTACAAACTTCACTGATAGGAAGATGGAAAGACAACTGAGAATATCGAGATTATAGAGTAAAAAAAATTTGAAAAGACCAATTGCAAAGCAAGAAATCAACCCAGAGCCAAGAACTACTAACAAAAAATTAGAAAAAAAGGTCAAATCAAACCCTATACGACGGGCACGACTGTCAGGCTGTAATCTGCGCCTAATAAGGGTTGGCACGATTGTCACAAAAGAAACAAGCACCAATTGGCGTGACTGTTAGTAGAAAAAACACGCTAAGCCGGAAAACCAAGGGGAAAAGATGAAACCACTGAGCAGAGGTCAATATTAACACTCTAGAACTGAACAGGAGGTTTTAAAACAGTCAAGCCAGTCAAGCAAGGCAGAAAAGCAATCAAAAAACCAAATTCGACTAAACTAGTAAAATGCTTAACAAACAACGAGATGACAAACTCACACTAATCCCCAGTGGAGTCGTCAACTTTTTGTGTACGTAAATCCCCTCTGTAGACAAAGACGATCCCTATAGCCCTAGGGTGGGTCTAGTAGCAAGAGGATAAGCTAATGTGTTGGGTTCCTAGTTAACGAATGAAATAGGTTGGGATAGATTGTCCTACCTATAGTCCAATGCGATTGTCACAGCTGTAGTGATGGCCGCCTCCTGATCTCTGCTCAGACAGGTCACGGTCCTTCAGCAATGGTACTCAAGGGCCTGCACAAAGAGCAAAGGATGAAAGTAGCATACAAGACAATAATTGCATTCATAACTATCTAATCATTCAAGGAAGGTTAAACATATTGCGTAAGATAAATCACATCAACACAAGGTGGGAACGAGACATCAATCATGTATATATTAATAGAAAGAAAGAGATTACAACCGGAGCCTTGATGTTGCAGCCTCCTTCAGCGGGTTCATTCAAGGCGCGTCTCGAAGGTTCATTGGGGAATTGGAATGAGACGAGGACACAAGCCTAAGCTCTCTCTCAACAAAGGTCTCTTTATCTATCTCACACCATCTATATCAGACTATTTCAACAAAATGTTCAGCAACTTCTATTCAGCTAGATGCATCAATGTGAGAGAGGTTTATTTATAGTTGGAGAGGAGGAGGTTGGGATCCCTAAAATTGTGGAAGGGAGGCCTTATCCTTTGGGAGGTTCCCCCAAAAGGTGGAAACAAGAGGCCAAAGGAAGGTGTTCATGGTTATGCAGTCAAACAACCCAAGCTGAGTCACCCACGAAAACGTTATCATGAAAACTTCGCCTTTATATTTAAAAAAAATTCCCAAAATAGCTTTCCACAGGTAGCTAACCGAGATAGAGAACCAATGGGCATGAGGCTCAGTGTTAATTTCCCTCATTGGCGCGAGGCCATAATGGTCTGCCAGCGCCAATCCAAAAGCATGTGTTTTTGTTGATCTTCTCCAGGAATTGTCAACACAGAAAGTGTTCTCCTCAAGGCAAGGGACGCAATGAAACTTTTTGCAAGGCATGACACTTCATATAAGTCACATAAATGGTCCTCCAATGTGCAAGATGGGGATTTTAGGGACGATGAAATTTTTTTGTGTAACAGGTTGAATTATACCAGCCTCTAACATTTCTACAATCATACATTCAATTTTGCTCTATTGGACATAAGGATATCTGTAAGGCTTGATGTTTGGAGGAACACTTCTTGGAATCAAATGAATAGCATGATCATGATCATGAATAGGTGGGAGTCCTTTGGGAGTTCCAAAAACCTTGGAATGATTGTCCAAGACTTTTTGGAGATCTAGAGAAATATATGATTTTGATGTTGGAAATTATAGTGAGGATAATTGTGCAATTACACCTAGTTATTCTTTCTTCAAAAGCTTTGTCATGAAATTATAGCTTATTATATTTCTTGACTTCCCTGCAATACCATGTAATTCAACTTCCTTTCCTTTCAAAAAACATTTCAAGAAAACTTCTTGAAAATTAAAAGCTACCATCCCCAAATATTGTAACCATTGTACTCCTAGTACAACATCAGCACCTCTCATTGGAATGGAAAGAATTGGAATATTCAATACATATTCCCCCATGGTTAGCTTGATATTATGGCATTTTCCAGAGAAATTTATAGTTCCTCCATTTGCAACCAACAGTTGACACTCTAGTGACAGGTATAAGAAGCAATTCAATTCCTTGGCTATCTTACAATGAATAAAATTATTGGTACTACCTGAATCAGTGAACTCTATTAACTTTTTCTTCTTGATATGTCCTTCTATCTTGAGAGTTTGAGGAGTGGTAATTCCTGCCAATGCATTACAGGATATGGTCAGAGTCATTTCTTCTTTCTCTAGGGTTGGTTCCTGCTGTATATTATCTTCTTTGAAGTTTCTTGTTCATTTTATTCCCCAACTTCACAATCTATGTAAAATAATTTCTTATCAGCACACTTATGACCTTTAGTGTATTTTCTATCGCAACTATAGAAAATCCTTTTTGCTCCTTTTTTTTCAATTGTCGTGGTGTCAACCTTGTAGGTTGTGGAAGTGTAGGAGTAAAAAAGCTTCCATCTTTATAGATGTGAGTGGTAGTCTTCCTTGTCACCATAATTTTACATTCAATTTTTCTTGCCAACCTAAATTCCTTCTCCAACGAATAAGGTTCCTAAAGGGGAACCTCATGTTGGAAATTATCCTTTAAAGTCCCTATGAAGACATCAATCCTTTGTTCCTATGGAATCTCAGCTACCCTTCTATTCAATTTTTGGAAGTCCTCAATGTGCTCCACCACTGAACCCTTTTGCTTGAGATTTATCAATTGGCTAAAGAAGGTGTTGCTCTTTGTATCCTCATAATGTGGTATCATTTCCTCCGTAAAAATTGACCAAGTGACAATTATTTTACAGGAGAAAAGCCATCGATACCATACAAATGTATTTTTTTCTAAATATAAAGTTGCAAGGAGTACCTTTTGTGTGCTTTTCACATTATTGAGATCAAAATATTTTTCCAATTGTAGTATCCATGTTACGGAATCCTTACCATAAGAATTCCTCATATCGATCTTTGGAATATGGTGGGTCTTCAATCCAACATTAAAGTTTATGAAATCAAGATTAACATTTATTTTGTTCTCATCATGAGTTTCCTCTACTATCTTTTCACCATTAGGAATCATTTCTTGTATCAACTTTGTCAAACCTTCCTTCAAACCTTCCATGTCTCCTTTTAGATCATTCTTCATGTCTTCCATGTTGTCTTTCATTTTTTCTTCCATGTCTTCCATGCCATTCTTCAAGACATCCATATTATCTTCCATTTCTTTCTTCAAAACTTCCATTTCATTTTTTATTCCTTTTTGCGAGAGCCAAAGTTGTTGCACTTTCTCTTGCAATTTTGATATATCATGTTGCAATTCTTTCTCTTCATGATTAATAGTAGAGCCTTATGAGGGCTTAATGGGTGTTGAATTATTTTTAGGGGGAATTTTAGAACCCAATATGGATATATAAGCTTCAATATGCCCTTGGAATCACTTCAAACTGATTTTTCAAATAATACTTATGCAATTTAAAAAAACACACACCTTTTTCTTTCTTTTGAGGAGATCAATAGTCAAATAGAATTATCTCTGTGGTGTTGGATCTTCACTATTTGAAATTATATCTTGTATTAGCTCTCTGAATCTTCTTTCGAATGCCACAGGTCTGACCTGATTTGGATTCTTCAGGACAAAGTTATGCCTAATATCCCACAATGACCTAATTATGGACTGGTTTAGTAGAGAAAACTTGTATGGTGGCCACGTGTCACTATTTTCTCCTTTTGCTCTGAAATTGATATAAAAGAAACTAAAATCCATTTGATTTTGTCCAATTTTTACAAAATTCTAATATGGTGCTCAAAGAGAGAGTTATGAAAATTTTCCCAAGGTCACATCTTCGAGATGAAATTTGCGAGCCTACAAAATTCCTAACTTCCATAGATTATATCTTCGAAAATAATGCGAACTAAGATCTAAAATTGTTACACAAGCCTCATCAGGATTTCTTCGCAATTTTTTATTTTTTTTTAAGCATCTGAACCTTCATAGAAAAAAAGTTATAGCAAAAATTCCACGATGACCTATTTGAAGCAGCGAAACCCGAGAATGCAAAGCTCTAATATCAAATGTTATGAAAGAATCTCCAAAAATAAAATAAAACATAGCTTGGTGCCTTAGAAATCAGAAAATTTGAGGGGGAAATGTCCTATACAGTACTTAAATGAACAATTCTTGGATGATACAAATGAAAAAACCTCCTTTCTATATATAGGATTCCATGGGGTCACAATATAATCATAATCGACCTAACAATAATAATTTAAGGGCACAACAATAATAATAGTGGCTTTTTATGGGGCAAAATGATAATAATATTGGGGCTATAGGGATACAACAATAAAGAAAAGGGGCATACACTAACAAAAATAAGGGACTACACTAGTAATATATGGACCTAACAAAAGGCAAAATTAATGTTTGTGAGTTATAAAGGGAAATGAAGCTTTTTGAGTTCATTTCATCATTTGGATTTCCAATAGAAATACTCTCTCATGCTCACAACTCTCCACAACCATCCAAATATCGAATACAACCACCAAAAATTGTTCCAGACTGCTCTCACTATGTTTCTAATCCTCACTATGCTTTTGGGGTAGCCAGGCCACAATTTTGGCAGTTTTCTACTTTTTTGGCATCCAAATTCCAAAAGCCATCAAAAGGGCCAACTAATCATTTCTCAAGGTTAAGGTACTCCTAAAATAGTAAGCAAACATCCCTCACCTTTCATTCATTTTAATTTCTTCAACAAAGGGTGGATTCACTCTTCTAGGGTTTTCAACTACGTTTTTGGATTGTTGTGATGTTTTACTTGATTCAACAATAAAAACCGTATTTTTATCACCTAATAACCTTCACACATAACTCATATACCTTACCAAATCACTCCATATCATTCATACATCTCATTACTCCTATTTTCCCTTAAACCATAATCCTCACTACGTTTCTGCAAAGATAACTAGGTTAACTCTATTTTTTGACCCTTTTTCCCTATTTCCCATACCCATTTCCAAAATTTTCCCTTGAATTATATTCCTAACTCACCATCCTATCTCCCCAAATTTTTAGGGATTTTTCCCTAACTCCATTCCATCTCATCTCCGTCCCTAAAACCACTACATCATTATCCCCTGTTTTCCTAATTTTTCACCTTCCCTTTCCATTGCATCATCCATTGCATCAAGTTAGGGTTTTATTTTGCTGAAAAACATCAATGGAAGGTGAGAAGAAAAAGTATTACAAGGAAGGTCATCATTCCATATTTGAGCCATCAAATTTGCAGGAGATCAATGCTTCTCCCTATGTCAAGAAATCCTTTGAAGACACTAGTTGTTTAAGGTTTTGTGAAAGAGTTCAAGAGCTAGGCTGTCATGCTCAATTGACAAGCGTTTTTTCCAATTACTTTAGGAGAAACAAGGCTAACATACCAGGGAATGAATTCACTATATCAGCGGATGTTATAGCCTCAGCAGCAGATATCCTAAACCATGGAGAAATATGGTTCAAAGGGATGGATTTGGACATCGAGAACTCTAAAATTTTCTTAAAACCACATTACAAAGATGCTTATGAACACATCTTTCCCTTCAGGCATTTACTTGACAGGTATGCCGATTTGGTGAAGATGATCATGTAGTATTTTACATGTGAAGGGAGGTTGTCAAGATTGTACCAATACCACATAAGGCTATTGAGTAATTTCACTCCCACCAAGCCACTCAATTGGCCTCATTATCTATTTAGGAGTCTGGTCAAAATGACTGAAAAAGTACAAAGTAAATCCATGAATCACCAAACTAACTTGTTCCACCATGTTTTGGTAAAGGTTATAGCTTTACATAATCTCTCAAAAATCAATATGTCCTAGGAAACATTCATGAAGTTAGTTTCTTCTATGCCTACTACTATTCCACCTATTATTTAGAGTATACCATTAGTATCATCAAAGATAGAGGAGGTTGGCTCTTGAAGTATACCAACAAAGGTTCCAATGATGCCAAGGCATTAAGTCGCTAAAACTTATTAGAAAGGTAAACGAATGGTTTTTTCTCCTATGATCACCAAATGTGTGCTTTCACCTGAACCTACAACTGAGCAAGTATTAGGAGAAACCATGGAGCAACAACCTATGCATGAGTGTGAGTAAACCTTGTACACACATGAAGATAATTCACCTTTAGAGGTTGACATGGCAGAGCAAGTGGAAAAAAAGTCACCTAAGGAGATAATCAAAGAAAAGGAAGCAGGGATAGTAAAACTCAAGGACAAACTCTCAAGGGAAAATTTTATGATAACTTTCCTACAACAAGAAGACATGCAATTAAAGGTGAAACAATTGATCCTAAGAAAACCAAAGGCAGATCTTGAGGAAGAGAAAGGTAAGGGAAAATCAATGATAGAGGTTGATAATTTTGAATACAAGGGGATTAGATAAAGCCAAGGAGGCTAAGAAAAGAAGATTAATGAGGCAAAAAGAGCAAGAAATTGAGTTATCTCCTCTATTAGGTCAACAAAGTTTTGATGATTTAATCACTACTGAGAGTGAGAAAGACAAAGAGTTCTAGAAGGAAAGGGTAAATGAGAATCTAGAGAAGCTCTTGAAGAAGGTAGAAAGAAAGAATAACCTCTAGAGGCACATGGCGAGACACTACTTCACTAGGAACAAAATCGCCAAAATGAGGGTTAAGAATTTGAAGAAAAAGCTTAAATAAACCCTAAATAAGCTAAATAAGAAGGACAACTTGGATTTTCTAGCTGAGGCATCTCTAGATGTCTAGATCATCATTCAAGGATGCAATAGACCAAAATTCAGCAAGTTTTGAGAATTTTTGGTATTTTTTGTGATTTTTGGAAAATTTTGTAAATTTCAGTCTTATAAAAGCGTAGCATGGCCATGCTATGCTTTTCCTCATAGGGTCCAATGAATATTTTATTTACATATTCTGGATTCCTTTTGAAGTGCACATTCCGAATATGGTTTTATTTTTTCATGAAACCTCCTAATTGTGAAGAAAAACTCATAAGACACCCTAACTTTCATGCTTTTGCAAATTTTTTTCACTGCACGCTACGCTTCTAGAGTAAGATTGGAAAAATGAAGTTTTGAAGGCCTTGCAGATGGTATTTTGTCAATTTTAAGGTTGGGTTGGATATAGGACATACAGTGCTACCTTTCTTAATCTTCAAGTCAGAAACAATATTCCTTAAAGCCACCTAAAAACACCCTCCAAGTGCATGCTATGCTTCTTCCAGGCATGCGACGCTTCTGTATTGGATGCTTTCTGGACAAGTGTCAGTTAAAAATGGTCAAAATATCGAGGTTACAATTGTCACATGATATTTTTTATGGATAAGGAATTCTATTTATGCCCCTCATTTTTTAGGACTATTGTAATTACCCAAGGAGACAAAGACTCCTAGTTATTCGCTAGATTTGGGGTGATTGTTTCTAACTTCCGTAAGAACTAGGAAATGAATCATAGAGTGCATTTATGAAGTGTTTTGGATCAGGTTTCGACCCATTGAGGTGGAATATTCTTTATTTTCTATATGTACTCCGACTCAAGTCTTTTTAGAGGTTGGATATTTGATATTGCAGTGTGGAGCTTCTGCATATCTTTTTACAGTGAAATCAAAGACATGTTGTAGATATAATTTTGGGACTCCAGTGGTATGCTTATTAGCATTTTTTCTCTCAGTAATGCAATCAAATTGAATGTTTATGCTTCCATCAAATCACATGTATGATTCTATATGATAATCTTATGGTTCTATAAACAAAATTCTTACTATTTGTGCTCTGTTTTGTAAGATTTTCATAAATTTGTTCTACTTCGTCTGATGAGTGCACTCATGTAATATGCTCATTCTAAATCTATATTTTTATACCATATAACAAAATGAAAATACAAGTGTGTTTCTAAGTATACCTACCTGGGCTCATCTTCATCTCTGCAACTATTCATTTGAAATCCAACTTTGAAAATGTAGACATAGTTCCTAGGTCGATACTTCCTATCGAGCAAATTGAAAACAAAACCTAATCAAAATCGCTAAGCTTATATCTATCCTAAGATTATTTTCTTTCCAGTAACCTCATTGACTATGAAATTGACATCGAGAGAGCCCTCTCTAGTTTTGTAGGGATAGCTCCCAAATCTAAATATTGGTTTGAGGTTACCTCCTTCAGTCTCCTTTCTCAGCCATGGGAAATGGAGGGAGTGATAACACTTTACTTAGACACAACTATTCTTATAATGGATCTGAGCATATTTAGGAATATTACCTATAAGATTTATTTTGGAGAATTATTGTAGGTTAATAATGATGCAACTTCAAATATTTATCCTGATTTGCTCAAAAATATGTTTATGCCATGTACACTCCTTTTGCATATATAACTTGTAAATGTGTTCCAGGTCGATCTAAGACTCATTATAAAGGTTATTGTAAGGGATCATAATCCATATCCTTATAATCTTGAAAAATACTTTATATATACTTTTGTATCATTTTTGAGAAAAAAAACTTTTATGTAGCCCTAAAATACGCTAATGTTAAACCTCGGTTATGCATCCCATTATGTTTATTGACAAATGTTATGTCCAATTTCAACAGTTATTTTTCACATAGAAACTAATAAATGACATCATGTATAATCATGATTGGTCCTTTATATCTACTTTGGTGTCACCTCGAGAAAACAAATTTTATATAGCCTTAAGCTACACCAATGATCTACCCATGCTCAGGATATAGGTTCCATTATATTTATTTACGAACCTTGCATCCAATTTTAAGTTATGAGAGAGCAAGAAGACCTACAAAATAGTACAACTCAACAAAACACTATTCAAATTGGATAGTTCCCGTGAGAAGGAAAGGTTAACCTATAGCTATAATGTGAAGAAAAAGTCGATACTAAAAAGTTTAACTACTGGAAAGCACTGAGGATGTAAATTTTATTTAAACAATAATTTACCTAAAACTAAATGTCAAAAAATAATTGAAAAAAAGAAAAAGAAAAACATGAGCAAAATAGAAGACAACAATAGGCTTTGAATCTAATGATGTATTTTGTCACACTAAATTTTAGCAATTCCTTGTACAACACGATAAAATAGGAACATAGAAACAAGCACTAATTTACAAAAAAGGGTAAAAATGATGAAATATGACTGCAAATGTAGAACAAATGAAATAATAAATAAAAGACAAGAAAGTCAACTCTCCCTATGAAAACTGCCAAACTTATATCTTTCTAAGTTAACAGTCCTGATAACACCAGAAAATAAACTTAATTTGTCTTGACAATAGTCCCCATTATTGTCTGAGCCAAAATTATGCCATTGAAACAATTAAATCCCATTCCTCCCCATCACAATGGGTTGTGAGTAAGCTCTCAAGTTTATGGATGTCATCATACTTGGGATAAAAAAACTTGAAATATACATAGAGAACATTCTGCAACATGATAATATTGATCAAATTGTACCCATTAGATAATAATCATAATGAAAAAAGAGAATTAATTCTAAAAATCTAAATTTCCAAACCATTCACTATTTCATGAACTATGGTTTTTTCACAAATACAACATGCAAACTACTATCAAAGTTCTCAAATAAAAACCACCATAAGACATTTAATGCAAGAAAAATGACCACATTTTTTTCTTTTTATTGTTAAATAGCGATTCTCAAGGGACAAATAGACGCACAAAGTCGGTAAAATAATCGTTTATCAGTTCAATATGGAAGAATAGCGACATAGTTCTCAAATTCCCTTCTTCCAAATCACCAGTTTTTTTGTGTCCCTGATTATAAACAAAGTTGGAAGAAAAATCGCTAAAGGGGATGGGTTTCATACGAATCTATAGATTTGGTGCTAATCATAGTCCAAATCTCCAGATCTACAAAATGACAAACTCAGGCATGTCTTATAAATTAATGAGATTTTTGGCATGTAAATATTCCATTGACTGGTTGGAGAACCAATGAATGTCCAATCCCCTGATCCACAGATAATTTTCATTGTGCACCTTTGATCCAGATTTATGCTGGAACGCAATAAAATACAGAAATATACATAAACACAAAGATGTCATGAAAATAATGCTTCATTTCATTAATATCAAATAACATATATATGCTTATAGACATAATGGAAATAAAATACCTAGGGCGCTGGTAGCTTATCTCTGAGAAGAGATGTGGTGGCTACATGCCTCTGAACTATGTTACAATGAGGCTCGAAGGCCTATTTATTGTTGAGAAATAGTACAAAACCCTAAACATCCAAAAACCTAACTGTAGAAGATGAAGCGGCAAAATTATGGGCCCTGTTTGGGTAAATTGGTGTTTCAACTTCCCGAGGTCGTAACTTTGGCATCCTATCTTTGTTTGACACACATGATACATCGTTAAAAATATATATCAGAGGACTACAACTACTAATCGCGAATATTGATTATTTTTTAATGAGATCATATTCGCTTGAAAATGATGCCCAAAAACATCATTTAGGGCCTGAAAATGGCTCTGAAAGTTCAAGACCTGAAAACTGCTAAAAATAGTAAGTCATGCCGAAACTAAAAAACTGAAATAATTGATGGTGGGTCCGAATGGAATAGGTGGGTGGCCACCAATATCCACTTGTCTCATTAGGGCCTCCAAACGGCTCCAAAATTTTAGGAACTGACAACCTGCTAAAAATAGTAGGTTGTGTTGAAAATGAAAAGCTGCCAGAACTGATGGTGCGGGTCCAAATGGAATAGGTGGGTGGACACCAATATCCACCTGGATCAAAAAAATTTTCATTCCCAACTTACCAAGCCAGGTGGTATCTAGCCAAGGGATATGTTGTCATCAAATCATTCCAACTCATTAGATGTCATGCAACTAGTTTTCTAGGGAAAACTAGGGCTCTACATCAACTCTTTCAAACTTGGGTATTTATATATTTATTCTTCATTATTGATTACCGCAATACCTCTGAAAAAAAATTTCTTCATACTCGATTTGCAAGCTTGTAGCCAATGCCTTGAAGAAAATAGGGAACTTCGATCCCCTCCAACCCCCCCCCCATTTTTGTGTTTAGAAACCTTTTCCATTTTACAAGGGGAATTCCACCTCTGTTGTTATTCTATTGTTCCTTTTTTGCTTCTAGAATAACACTATTGGGCTACTTATGTAGTCTTATGGATACTTTATTCATGTACAGATTAGTGATCCCATTCCACTTTCAAATCATATGGGGTTTCTAAAAAATTCAATTGTGGTCATCATGTTGCCCACCATTTTTCATGCCCAGTGTCATATATATATTTCTAAATGAAAGAGATTTTTGGGACCTCCATATTATCAAAGATCTCCAAGTCATATAACCTCTTACAGTTGTCCTACGGTTCTGAAACCACTCTTCTAGACTTAGGGTTTGTATTTATTTATTCATCACTGAATACCAAAACCTTGCTAAATATGGAATTATCCATGCTCCTTTTACAGCTAATTCCAGTGAAAAAATAGGTAACTTTAGTCCCTAGCTCCCCCAATTTTTGGCTTTATAATTCTCTTCCATTTTACAAATGGAGTGTCACTTTTGTCCTTCTTCCCTCCCGGAGTAATATCTATGGCAATACTTTATTATTTTTTCTAATATCCCTTTAAGCATATGAGCCATGAACATCCAGAATATGACCATTGCTTCAATCATGCTCTTGATCAAGGTCATCCTTACACATATGTAAATCCACCTATTGCGCAAAACATTTTTTTTATTTTCATTTTTTTAAAATATAAAGCCAATGCTTAACGTATCAACCATTATGTTTGATATGGAAACCCAATATGTCATTGGCTCCTCAAAATTTTGTTTTGAAAAGGAAAAAGTTCCATAACGTTTTTGCCCTGATTTTATTCACTTAGAACAAGGCAAGAGTTGAGTTCTCTTTAGGTTAATATATATTCCTGGTTATTGGATCAATGAGAAGAGTTGTTCCCTCCAAATATTCCAATATCCATTCTTTACTTAGAAGATGCTAACTTATACAAAATTCTTTTAGAGAGGTAAACTTCCCCCATGTTATCGAAGGAAACAATTTAATTGCATATAGAAAATTTATCCCTACCATCCACCTCAACCATGTCCATCTCAACTATCCACTCCCACTCAACTACCTATACAACCATTTATAAACCCAAAAAATATAGTTACTTAGACCAATTACAATGTTGAGGTATAACACTTCCTAAAAAATCCTCTTGATATAAATGGTATTCATCTTAGCTTAGGAAGATTATTAAAAAAAAAGAGATTTTATTAATATCATTGAAGAACAACATCTAGAAGAAGAAGATCTAGAAGAATCATGACATATCACATTTTATGGAGAGAAATTATTGGAGCCTGATATTGAAGAGTTTATGTTATGCTTACCATCATATGTTCTATGTGTTCAAGGGACTAATCAGAAAAAATAAGAAGATTTGAATGGCACAGAAAAAGAATACATGAAGAATGATCCAGATGAGAAAGAAAACCAAGGGCATCAAAGCTATATTCAGGTTTGGTTCTAGAAAATGAACAAGATGGAGTATCACTCTCTTCTGCAATAATGCTCGATATCATCAAAGCCAAAGAATTTGGTCTCTAATATTTAGGTACATGCCAATGATTATATTTCAAGCCTACACATGAGTTTATTTGTCATCTTGATGCGCACATGGCTCCATTGGAAGTATGTTAGGTCCCCATATTACTAGTCTAGTCCCTTATTGTTATTACTATAGCCCCCTTATTGTTATTGTTGTACCCTTGTAACCCACATATTGTTATTATTGTTCCCTTATATTATTATTGTTAGGTCGTCTAGGATTATATTATAACCCCATGGACTCCTATATATAGAAGGAGGTTTTGGTCATTTGTATCATCCAAGAATTGTTCATTTATGTAATGTATTGGAGGTTTCCCCCTCGAAGTGGCTGATTTCTAAGGCATTGATCTCTCTTTTCTTCTATTTTCGGAGATGGTTTCATAACATTTGGTATCAGAGCTTGGGATTCTAGGGTTTTGCTACTCCAAACATGTCATCGTGGAATTTTCACTATAACTTTTTTTTACCAAGGTTCAAACACTGAAATTTTTATAGAGTGAAGCATAAATCCTAAGGAACGTGGTGTACAAATTTCCAATCTTGGTTCACAATATTCTTGGAGATATTATTTGTATAAGTTAGGTTTTTTTCAAACTCCTGAATTTCACCTAAACAGGTCATCATGGAATTTTCACTATAAATTTGTTTCCACGAAGTTTCAGATGCTGAAATTTTTATAGAACAAAGCCAAGATCCTGAGGAACTTCCAGTAAACATTTAAGATCTTGGTTTGCAATATTTTCAGAGATATGATATGTGGATGTTAGGGTGTTTTCAGACTCCCAAATTTCATTTCAAAGAGGTAACCTTGGTAAAATCATCATAACTCTCCCTCTGAGCATCGGATTCGAATTCTGTAAAAAGTGGCCGCAAGTACACAGACTGTAGTTTCTTGTGTATCAATATCGGAGCCGAAGGAGAAAATGGTGAGACGTGACATGCCGTACAAGTGTGCTTTACTGAACCAATCTAGGAGGCAGAATGTTTGGTTTTCCAGCAAAATAAAGTGGAGACAATTAAGACCACGAGTCTTCTACAACCTTTATCCATTCCAAGTCAATGTTGGGAGGAGATTTCAATGGATTTTATCACAGGTTTACCTAAGTCTGAAGGAAAGTGTGTCATCATGGTGGTAGTTGATAGACTTACCAATTATGCACACACTTTTATGCATTATCTCTTCCATTAAAATCAAGTATATTTGCTACTGCATTTATGGAAACAATTCAAAAGCTACATGGAAACCCAAATATTATGGTAAGCCACAAAGATCCTATTTTTACTGGAAATTTTTGGACGGAATTATTTTCTTGTATGGGTACTCAACTAGCTCATATCTCATCTTATCAAATTCAATCTGATGGTCAAACTGAGATAGTGAACAAATTTTTGGAAGGTTACATTCGTTGTTTTATATCTGACAAACAAACAGAATGGGTCAAGTGGTTACCTCTTGCTGAATGGTGCTGTAGGAGGCTCGGTATTTTTATGGCTACAACCATACAAACAAATTCCCCTCAATCAAGCTAATAAGGATAATAAATTATCGCCAAAATACTATGGTCCTTACAAGGTGTTTCAAAAGATTGGTGCTATGGCATATAAATTGGAGCTTCCTACTTCTTCGCGAGTGCATCCAGTTTTCCATGTTTCATGTTTAAAGAAGGTTATAGGTGACAAACTTCCAGTTCAAACAATATTTCTAGAACTTGATGAGGAAGGAAAAATCATATTGGAACCTGAAACAGTCACAAAAATAATAACTTGACAGCTACGAAATTGATCAATTTCAGAGTATCTCATCAAGTGGAAGAACTTGCTCACTGAAGATTCTACATGGGAGGATGAGAATTTTATATAGAAGTATCCAAAGCTACTCAAGCGTTGAGGACAACACTTTTTTTAAGGAGAGGGGCATGTTAGGTCCCCACATTATTAGTGCAGTCCTTTATTGTTATTATTGTAGCCCCCTTATTGTTATTGTTGTACCCTTCTAGCCCACATATTGTTATTATTGTTCCCTTACATTATTATTGCTAGGTAAACTAGGATTATATTGTGACCCCATGGACTCCTATATATAGAAGGAGGTTTTGGTCATTTGTATCATCCAAGAATTGTTCATTTATGTAATGTATTGGAGGTTTTCCCCTCGAAGTGGCTGATTTCTAAGCATTGATCTGTCTTTTCTTCTATTTTTGGAGCTAGTTTCATAACAAAGTATTATTATAGTTGAAAGAAATTTATTTTTTTCAAGTAGAGCATGATAGAAAAAATAAATGAAAAAATAAGAGGAAAAAATAAAATCAGATGTGAAAACCTACTTTGAGGCGCCTGAGATTGGATCATTGATTGAAAATTTCCATGAGGTGGTCAATGGGTTGGAAAAAGAGAAAAATAAAAAAAAAAGGGTCCTAGGTGAAAACCTCCTCTAAGATACCTAGGCAGACCTACTAGTTGAAAACCTCATTGAGGAAGCTAGTAGGCCTAAACGAAAAAATGAAAAAAAAACCATGTATCTCTCCTTGATGAATGCAGGTTCTCTCCAACATTTGCAAGCAACAAGAACAAGTTAGAAAAACAAAGAAAGAATCTATCAAAAACCTAGTCAAAGAAAGTAAAAGTTGGGTTTTTCCCTCCTTTGCATGGATGCTCCAACAGGACCAAGGCCATGCCAATCAATCACCCTCATCCATATCAAATGTCCACCCATGATTTACAAGCCTTTACCATACATTTTTCATCTCCTCAAACCTTGGGCTACTACAAGACCTATGCATATTTCTATAAGATCATTGTTCATATCCAACAACAACACTTGATCCACCATAAAAATAAACCTTTGTTGACAAGCCTCTATCAGTCAAGTACATGTCAAAATATATTTCTAGAATAGAGACAATGTAGAGAGCAACAATACTTGGAAGATAACACTGCAAGGAGGCAGAAAATCAACCATTATTCCTAAAGAAACATACAAAGACAATGATATCTCATAATATGCTCAAGAGCAACCTCATTCCTGTCCAGATATACAATGAAACCATCAAAGGATCAACACATCAAAAAGAAACCTATGACACATTAGGGGAATTTTGAGGTATAAAATGGGCCTCCTAAGGAAATTATAAAACAATATTGGAAATATTAAAAAACGATTTGATTACATCATCAAATTTTAAATGGAAAAAGGAAAAAACTATTTTTTCAACTCGTATTTTCAACTTATATCCCAAATTTTTTACTCAAATTTCAAGTAGGAGTACTCTTTGGATGCAAAATTTAATTCTTCATCCAAGGAGTATCCATGTTGCATACTTTTGATGGACCCTGGTACATGGAAAATGAGAAATCCATGAAAAATGTGATTGAAATCACGTTTTTTAATGTATTTCTTATTTTTCATGTAGTGGGGTCCATCAAAAGTATGCAACATGGGTACTCCTTGGATGAGGAATTAAATTTTGCATCCAATGAGTAATCCCTCATGAAATTTGAGTAAAAATTTTGGCAGATAAGTTGAAAATATGAGTTGAAAAAGTAGTTTTATTATTTCATTATTTTTTAATCTTTTTACCTTTTTACTTAAAAAATGGTGAATCATCCCCCATGGTTGACATCATCACCTTGAATCCTATTGGTTCTTATAAATTTTATTTTGGTTATACATTTTTCGTAGGAGGCCCATTTTAGACCTCAAGTTTCCCCTAATGACAAGAATCAGTGATGAATTAGGCCACCATGCAACACGTGCAACACAATCTTTGGCTCTAGCATCACCTTCAAAAGAACAACCACTTGGTAAGGCTCAAATACGCAATTCTAAATTTTTTTCCGATGAACTTATTTTAGCTTGAAAAGCTTTGTAAGTGTATGAAGGGAAATGTTTTTTTATAGCCAAAATGAGTAGCAGACCAACCTCAGCCTTATCTAGAAGATAACTTCACCTTTCCACCAATGCACCCACATGTGTGGGAGAGGAACAAGACAAAAGTGAAAAGGAATTGAGAAAGTGGGGTGTAATAATTTAGTAGTGATGAAGGAAAAAGAGTACAAAGAGGTAAGTGAGAGCCAACTTAGTTAACTCAAAGAACTTTGAGTTTATTTTTCATGCAACAAAAAAAATAGAGAAAATTTTGAAAGAAAAAAAAAATAATGAAAAAAAAGCAATTAAAAATAAAATAAAATAATAAAAAGGTGGACCCGCCACCTCTTGGCATGCAAGGAGTATCTGCAATAGGATTCAAGTTGGTTTCCATAGGAGGAACATAACTTCTAGAGGAAGAAAAAAATTTCTACAGGAAGGACATATTTTCTACAAGAAGGAACAAAGATGCTACACGAGATAGAAATATCCTATAGGAAGTTAACATAAGGCTACAAGATAAACATTTTGCTACTAGGGTGTTGGATAATGATTAATTAATTGCTACAAGGTACAAAGAAACAAAACAAAGTTGCACATGATTTCCTACAGACATGTTATTTTTTGCATGTGTGAAAGGTATCCAAGTCACCAGTTTGGTCATGACATCATTCCTTTTTTCATTAGTTTATTGACCATCATTTCTGCCTCTTTTAGAAGAAAAAGCTCTCTATTAAGTTTTTCAATTCCAGAATTTAATGACCAAAGATAATTTAGATTGATGTTTAAGGGTGTTCCTAAGAATTTGATGGATATTTTGATGTGTCATGGCCAAGAAATTATATCAAAAGTAAGAGGATTGGACTTCAATGATAATTAAATTAGTAATGAAATAATAGATTCCAAGAAATGCTTATTTTCACAAGGAGAAGTGCCAGAAGAATACCAAGAAAACAAACCAAAAGAAAGGTGTTTACATCACAAATAGAAACCATTATAATTGAAGAATCACCTGGGAAAAAGAAGATTCGTAAACCTACATTATAAGTTCCATGGGAAAGAGAGATAAGGGAAGAAATCAAAATAGAATATTAGCAAGAAGAGCAATAGGAGAAACAACACATTGACCAACAAATAGAGAATGAAATAGGACAACATACATGAAGAACCATAGGGCAAGGTGGATGAATATGTTGCTTAGCAGGTGAGAAATAGTTTTAGTAGGGGGGTATGATGGGCCTCCACATTAGGCACAAATTAAGGTCCATCTAACCTTTATTAGGCACATCAAGGCTATACTAAACCTCCCCTTCTACACTTAATAATGTTTTTTTAGCTTTAAGATTTTCTTAGGAAGGTTTAGAGATACTTGCATATTATATGCCTAATTTTATTATTTTTGTAGAATATTGTGAAAACTATAAATATTTGGAGGAGGAGTTAATATAAGGACATGCTCCCTACTACAAGAGGACCAATATAGAATAATAAAAGAAAAAAATATCATGAAATTATTGAAAAAATTTGGAGCTCCAATGATTGAGAAAATCTATAAATGTGTTCCTTGTCATTTAATACAGATTCTTAGTGTTTAGAATCAGATCCACTATTTGAGGGATTTTGAAGGGGAAATATTCATCCTCTCAAGGATAATTCTTCCTCCTCATTTTTTATAAGTACCAATTCGAATTGGCTTCTAGGGGCATGTATGTCTAAGTCTTCTTGTGGAGAAAACTTTTTCTTTATGAACTCCACTTTCATTTCTAGCAGGGATATACTTGGATGGATTCAAATAATGAAGTTAGGTGCCATTTTTAGCTTCTAAGGCTAGGTTTCCTTCATAATACCATGATTTTCCTTGGTATTTTCCATCATAGGAGCCTCAGATCTCTCTTCTACAATTTCTTTATTTCCTTTGAATGTATTTTTAAATTGCATCTCTTATTTCTACATTTATTATTCATGCTTCTTTTGTTGTAGGTTACATTGGTTAAATGATTGAAGCGGGTTTTTTTGTAGGTTATTTATAGAGTCAAAAGAGTGATGCATCCTTAGGACATATTTAAAAAATTAGCTTCATCATTGAGCTACATGAATTGGGTTACTAGTTCACGAATCTAGAATTTCAGGAAGTTCCTTGTAGCAAAACAATAGTAATTTTCAGCTATTTTTTAGAATGTGTAAATGAGATTCATTTTATTTTATTCCACTTGTATTGGGTCAGGAAAATACTAAAGTTAATTAAAAAATTTACCCCATATCATTTTCACTTTATTAGGTTAGGAATTTGGTAGGTTAACTAGCTTGCTAGTTCTTGAATTTCTATTTTTTAGAATAGTAATTTCCTGCAATTGTTTAGCAGATGTGAACAGGGGTTTTTTGGAGTGATTAAACTTGGAATGGAGTCCTATTGCATCCTAATTAATAAAAAAACATCCCATCACATTTCAATTTGATTTACTTGGGAATTTTTCAAGTTACCTCCTCATGTAGCAAAACAAGTCCTCCTGTAGCACTCCTGTGGCACTCTTGTATCACGTGTAAAATTAACCAAATCAGCTCCAAAGGCTTGGTTTTTCTCCCTCGGGCTTGAATAATGACCAATACGCTAAAAAAACATGATTTATTAATACCAAAAATCTCTTAAGCCTTTCCTCTTCTCCATTGCAATTCGCCTCTGCACTTATGGTTAATGGACAGATTGTGACTTGAAGAACATAATGATGAATTTAATGATTAATTTATGAAATCTATTGAAAAAATATATTTTGAATGGAGTGATGGAATAAAAATTTAATTATTAGTTTTTTTTTTCATACATTTTAAGATAGGGTTTCCATTTCGAACATTTTTATTTTTATTCCATAAACTAGGTTTCCTTTTGATGCAAGAATTACATTTTGCATATAGAATAGAATTTACATTCATGAAAGTAGGTTAACCTTTAAATTTATGCAAAGTAGAGTAGCATTTCCATTCCTGAAAATAGAAAATCATTTCCATTTCTACAATTAGTTTAGTCTTTATTCCATGGCATTCACTTCATTGGACCAGAGCAACGAAAAAAGGACATATTACACATTGCACACATAGTGTCGACACCTCTTAATTTTTTAAGAAACTTGGGTTGATAATTTAAGTTGGTATCCTTGGGAGTTGAAACATTATTGTTGTAATATTGAGGCTCATCACCTAGTCACAGTGATTGTGTGGTCCCTAGTCACAGTGATTTCATAGTTCCTAGTGACAATGGGAGCGCATAATTTGCAGTTAGTAATTCCCCAATTTCTTAAATTAGCTCTATCACAAGTGACATTTAACTTATCCTTGACTACTATTTTCTTGACATGGTTTGAGCACACTCACAAAATCTAACCCTAATTGCATGGGTGTTATTCTCATATAAGTAGTTTGACCTAGATCTCATTCTCAGATTTACCATTGTCTTTGAGATCTACACTTTCCTTGAGCACCAAGAGAATTCTTAGTGGCAAGAGTGACACTTTATAGGAAAGTTTCTCTACTATCACCTCTTTTTGTTAAATTTTTTTATGTGTCACTTTTTCTTTCAAATGTGTAGTTTTTTCCTACTTTTTCCATTGTAAGTGTCAATTTTTCTTATTTTATCTCTTGTATGTGTCATTTCACTTTGGAATGTATCGTTTCTAGTGTCCCTTGAAATTCCATGACCTTTCACATCCTAGTTCTGATTGCTACTATGTATATGAAGGCATGCATGGTTCTTTTCCTTGTTCTCATTTAACACTTTCATCTTCAAACTGGTATTTTCCTCCATTATTTTCATTCTGCATTGATCTCTTCCAAGAAATAAGCCTTCACATCTTTCTCAATGTTGATATGACATGCACACATCAAAGGAATTACTCTTCCTTAATACTCATTGTGCACTCCTAGTCAATAGTGTTGATCTCCTTGCTCACTATGTTTTCCCAATGCACCCAACTTGGCCCTCTATTGTGCATTTCACACACCCAATTAGTAGCATGAAACCCTCTATCAGTTTCTGATGTGACCTGCATAATAAGAGAATCCCTCTCTTCCTGAATTGGGCATTGCACAGTTCCAAGGCCCAGTATTCAAGCCTTTACCTTTCCTTGATCTGACATATGCATTGCCTAAATATCTCTTCCTTTCCATTACACATAGATCACTTCTAGTTTCAAGTAAGGCCACCTTGCCTCAAGCTTGCATGCATGTTCCTAAAAATTGCATAATCCTCTCTTATAGTGATCATCTTTTGCATAAGTGGAACAAATAATTTGGGAATTGATTTTGTTTACCATGTTTTAATTTCAACTTGAAGGTGCTCCAAGTATAAATATTATTAGCCTCCCATCTTCAACTTGCATTATGCCTTGAGTCATAATACAAGCACCCATAAGGGAATCCACCAAAATCAGTTTTGAAGGTGCTATGAAGAGTTCTAAATCAATAGTACCTATTATGGTAGATACCAAGTGTATTATTAACATGTCCACCACCGTCACATGGAAAATCATAAACAAAACATTCACTGAGAAAGAGTTCCCGAAGGACTTCAAAGACAAAGAAGTTTACATTAATATTAAGAGGTATATGATCCACAGGGTTGCTTGCAGATATCTTATGCTACCATCACTACAAGGAAAACACCATCTAGCAGATGTTTTTGAGGAACCCCTTATAAAAATAGACCAGACATCCGTTTGTAGCAGAGGTTACTAGAGGAGGTTGGTGGGTGGAGGTTTTTGCTGACGATTTTCTTTTGGTGCATTTATCATCCTAAACCGCACTAGTGCGTTCAATTAGAGAAATCATTGGTGTGCAAAAAACATTGGCACACCGAGATGTCGTGTGCTCGGTGCAAACCTGCCCATTGCATATCATTACTGTAGTGCACTGGTGCTTTACAAATATTCCACACTTGTGCATCCTAAAACCCCGCGCCAAAACTGAAACAGCCCGATGCGATTTTAAGAAACCTCTCGGTGCGCCTATAAAACCCACACACTGGAACAGGGTTAAATAAAAAACAAATTACGGCCAAAAATCTACATTTTTCACTTTTCATTGCTCCAGAACTCTCAAGCACCAGTGCAAATTTACCTTGTGTGAGGCACCCTGCCATCGGTGCTCCCATTGTAGGCACTGTTGCTGTCTATTGCCCACCATCTCCATTTTGAATTTTTTAAAATGGTGGGAAAATTTAGTTTTTCAAATTCTACACCCAATATGCCTTCTCGACGGCCAAATGTACATGTATTTTCCTCTTTTTTTCCATAATTAAACCTTTTAGCATATTATTTTTGTAAAATAGCTTAAAATTCACCTTATTTAAAAAATTAATAATTTCCCGCGTAGTGCACTCGAGCCGTTTGGCTCACACCGATTCATAGTGTTGCATGTAAATTTACTGGCCACACCATGACTGGAACAAACAGTATCTGCATCGGTTCCGGGGTGGTACCGAAACGATGAACCATGATTTTTTAAAATTAAAAAAAAATGTGGTGCGGTTGGTTACCCGGCCACAACATTAACCATGTCGAATTGCAGGAATGCAGTGCGTTGATAGAAATATCCACCCCAGGGCGGGTAATTCGACAAAATCAATGGTGCGGTTAGGTAAACGACTGCAACATTGACTATGTAGTGATGTCAGGAGGACGGTGCGCTTCCTAAACTATATGCCCCAGGGCGGATAGTTTGGTCACCGCACCGTCCTCCCGACACTGGTATATAGTCAATGGTGCGGTCTATTATACCACCACACCGTTTACCTTATAAAAATGCCAGGAGGGAAGAGCACTGAAAATTTGCAGGTGCACGGGCTCTGGTGCGCTGAAATTTTTTTGGGACACTGCCTCTAGTGCGCGACAAAAAAAGACGCACCATTACTGGTGCATGCCTGTTTTTTGTGGCACACCGAATGATTTTTTTTTTTTTTTTTAACATTTATATATGTATATTCCTAAGTACATGTCTCATTTAATAAAAAAATTGCATTTAATATGTCAATCATTCAGTGACATGAAATGAGAGAAGAGATGGAATAGCAGCAACATGCGAACTAGCATAACATGGTTAGCTTATGGGAGGCACAAGAGATGGAGAGAGATATGTACCCTCGCCCTATTACAACAACTACCTAGGGGATCCTAAGGCACGTAGGCCTCCTCAAGTTCTATGAGGAGGCTACATCCCTAAAGGGCCATGGTCTGTTTTTGCGACACCTTATCTGCAGGTGGAATGCCCACCTACAGGCTTTCTGGGTCGGTCCTAACCAGTGGTACACACCCACTAAGGACGACATCTATTTAATTACTAACCTATTGAGGAGAGGGGTGGATTTTCCCTCATTCCCAGAGGTCCCTATTGGCTATGCAACATGGAGTCATTTGGTGAACTCCTAGAGATACATTAGCGCAGATATACTATCTCCTTCAGATTTTCAGGTCTCCAGAGTTTAGTTACGTATTGCTTCATTTGGTGAAGAGGAGACGAGGTGCCTCTCACTACTTATTTTGACCACGACACACCATACAAATGATAGGAAATGCATTAGTTTTCTACTTCTATTTTATGTTGATTCATCCATGACTTGTGAGGTGGTATGCTATTTTTTTGCGGTAGTTCTATACAACTTTAGATAGATGTCGTGCTCAAACACAAGGGAGGGTGAACTTCCCTTTTTCTTCAGAGACATTTTTTTATTTTTTGAAAGGTTTCTAGAGATGAGGTCTACTTTTTTAGGCAGCCTCGTAGGATGATGTTGCATGTACGGATGCATATGTGGGGATAGATGATGCCCAATAGGGGTGAATCAGAGTTTCTGCGAGAATATCGCATGATGCACTGGAGTTGCTAGCCAGTGTCGATGAGCATCCCTTCATTCTGGTCCCCTGTCCATTTGTTGGTTTGGATTGTCGAGGTTGTGCCAACATCCTCTTCACAGATGACGAGCCTCCGGATGATAGAGATAATATTACTATTTTATTTAAATTTATTATAACATGTTCTTTAACTTGTTTTTATTGAACTTTTTAATGAAATTTTCTAATTATTGTTGTGTACTTATATATATTTTATGGACATTAGGTCATTTTATGGTGATGAGATTCTAGTGCCACCAAATGATATAGGTGTAGATCCTGATAACGATCAGGATATGGTAGATGTCAACAATCAGGCTAGTGTTGATAGACCTGGTCCTCATGGTACGTTGGTACCGCCTTTTGCTAGGCGTAGGCCTGACAGTAGATTAATGATGGAGTTGAGCGACCAACTCTATGCATTTTTTGTAGAGGTGGGAGTCAGGCCCTCCACTATGAGAGAGATACAGGCTAATGTTAGGTTGGTATAAATGTGGAGAGGCATGTCGCATGACATGTTCACCCTCATGCGGCATGTCGTAGGAGCTACAAGCTTAGTGACGCGGTTGAGGACAACCCTTCGACGTAGGCGTGGTCGAGACGTAGTATGTCCACAGTCCGCGAGCAGCGATGCATCATATGATGATCACAATCAAGGGACTGATCATCGTTAACCTCGTGCCACAGATTAGAATTCTCCAGCATCAACCAACAGTCATGGTGGAGAGCTGGCTAGACCATCGGGCACGTCGAGTCAGCAGCCTGTAGCATCCAGTAGTACTCATGATCATGAGCAGGCTAAACCATCGACCATGTCGATTCATCATCATGAGCAGCCGACAGTTGATTCTGATCAGCATGAGGCACCCCAAGATCAACAAGCATGTGATGACCGACATGTATCTGAGCTTATCGAGGCTGTGCCATTGACTGAGTAGGCCTCAACTAGTACTACTATTGATGATGTACCACTAGTTGATATTTGACATTTGTATTACAGTTGTATATTTTTGACATTATATATATATATATATATATATATATATATATATATATATATATATATATATATATATATATATGGTCCATTTATTTTATGTTCATGTTGCAGTTGTACTTAATTTACATGTTGGTGATCATCATGATGTGTATATTATTAGGTCATGTTAGATATGGTCATTTAATGTGCAGCTTGCAGATAGATGTGTATGGGATAGGAGTTATTTGACATGAGATGTATATTTGATGTTTGTGTTGTGTTGATGTTATACAATGCTAATTGTGTTTTGTTAGACGATCATGATCACGATGATTAGATGATGTTAGTGAATTTGAATGTGTTTTTTAGTCGAATATGATGTTTGTACGATGATCGATGGTTATCATGATAGTGAGGTTTATTTAATTTAATATTAAATCATGATATTTATTAAATATTATGTCATGATTGTAATTGAAATTTTAATTTTAATTGAATGTAAAATTGTAAAATTGTAATTGTAATTGTATGTAAAATATTTGTAAAATTTTAATTGTAATTGTAATATTTAATTTATTGTGAAACGATTGTAATTGTAATTGTATATATGTAAAATTGTAAAATTGTAATTGCAATTCTAATTGTATATAAAATTCTAAAATTGTAATTGTATTTGTAATTGTAATTGTATGTAAAATATTTGTAAAATTTTAATTGTAATTGTAATATCTAGTTTATTGTGAAATGATTGTAATTGTAATTGCATATATATAAAATTGTAAAATTGTAATTGTATGTAAAATTCTAAAATTGTAATTGTAATTGTAAGTAAAATATTTGTAAAATTTTAATTGTAATTGTAATATTTAATTTATTGTGAAATGATTGTAATTTTAATTTTAATTGTAATTGTATATATGTAAAATTGTAATATTGTAATTCTAATTCTAATTGTATGTAAAATTCTAAAATTGTAATTGTAATGCTATGTAAAATATTTGTAAAATTGTAATTGTAATTGTAAATTTTGTGTGAAATTCTCAAATTGTAATTGTAATTTTATGTAAAATTCTAAAATTGTAATTGTAATTGTACGTGAAATTGTAAAATTGTAATTGTAATTCTAATTCTAATTCTAATGGTAAATTTTTAATTGTAATTGTAATTGTATTTAAAATTCTAAAATTGTAATTGTAATTGTATTTGTATGTGAAATTGTAAAATTGTAATTGTAATTGTAATTGTATGTAAAATATTTGTAAAATTTTAATTGTATTAATGTGAAAATTTCAATTGTATTAATGTGAAATGATTTTATTAAAAATTTTAAATTTGTAAATTTGTAAAATTGTAAATAATTGTAAAATAAAAAATCTAGAATAATATGAATTTTTGTAACATAATAAAGTTTAGAAAATAATGCAAATAAATTCATGTACTTTAGAATTATCATTATTTTATTATGATCTTACATACCAAAAAAAGAACTTTATATAGTACGCCATTATTTTTTAGATCAACATAATTTCAAATTATCAAGTGAAATATTGATTTTAACATTAACACAATGCAAATTACCAATTAATTCAAAATATATATTATAATGTTTCGAAAAAAAAAAGTCTTTAAAGTTATAAGGTAATTAAGTCCTCTTGTTTATAAAAACCCATCTTAAAAAGTTTAAATATTGATGAAATAACACATGTACCATATCACTCTCAGTTCTCATGATCACCCTCATTATCTACTAGTTCGCATGGCATGATAACGCTATTATTCTCAAAAATATGTTTTGATCTAGGGTTGTTTCTCAATACGAACCACCAATCCCTATCCAACACATCTGGGTAAAAAAACACATGGTTGCAGTGTTTGGGGAAAACATAGGGCTCCTTAGCTTCATCCCACATCTTTCTAGAGTTGATACATATCAGCCTACTATTGTGATCTTCCTTTACACTATTCTGATCAAAGGTGTCCCACCACTTGACCTAAAAATAACATTGGAAAGAAGAGAAATCCACTTCAATGATCTCTTGTATCTTTCCGACATAACCTAACATCCCTCGTACTAGGTTTTGATCACGGTGGCTAGATCGACTAGATTGATCAAACTCGACTTCCACTCCACAATCTTGTGTCATGTGTCCATCATCGAATTTTTATGTGCGAAAATGGTGTCCATATTCCCACATAGATGGGAACAAATGCACCTATAAAAAAGTTAAAAAATCATAGTGTCATGTGTCTTATAATAACCCAATAGTTAAAATATGAAATATAGATGTAATTACATTTGAAAGGTGCATTATTAAGTTTCAAATGTACATATAAATTAAATATATTATTACCGAGATGCTGCACCCAATCCCTGCGTTTAGCACATCCTCTTCAGCACATGAGTAATGACTGGTTGCACCGTATTTCTCTCTGACTTGGTCAATAACCTAACTGTTGGGGCGTATTTTTGGCATATTTTATTTTAAATGATCAGGATAAGGCACACTTCTACCATTCAACCGTTTGAATTATTTCCTAACACTATCTCATTTCATCCTCTTTTTTTCATACAATGTGACCCACGGTTCTGTCGCTTTGGAATTGTAAAGAGGGAATTTATTGATTGCTTCAATTTCTACATTTTTTGATGAAATCAAACCGACACTATATAGTACATAGAGATCAAAATATACATTATATCGAAGTTCAACATGAATATTTACTCTATGTAAATTTGAAAAATTATAAGTCGCTTACTCTTTATCAAGCTCTTTTTTCCATTCATTTGGAGTATCTCCCCTTCTCTTTTGTCTTCATCCCTTTCATCATCCCAATCACTGCACCTGGTCTGTTGTCGATCTTCTTGATGTACTCACTGGCATAATAGAAAGACTCATACGATATGTACCCCTCTGCCACAGAACCCTCGGCTATTGTCCTTTGTCGAACAAAAAATTTCAATTTCTTCATGTACCTCTCTAATAAGAACATCCAACGACAAGAAAACACCCCAACTAATTCAACTTCATCTACTAGGTGGATTAGAAGATGAACGTGCAGGTCCACAAAACTCGTCGATAGTTCCTTCTCAAACATACAAACAATCTCAAATATCTCTTGACGCCACCGTGGAATGCTAGCCACATGAATCTCCTTTGACGTGATCAAACGTAAAAATGCATATAATTTAGATATGGCACATCGCAGGTCTTAAGGGAATTCATGTTTCACACACCCACGCATGAACAAAGTATAATGACACTTCAAAGTTATTAACACGTGCAATAACATACAAAATTTGTTATGTTTTATGATCCCTTCATGGGATAAAGTTTATTAATATAAAAAATAATAAAATCATGATTTTGACATTATACGTACTCTTAGAAGATTCAAATGGTGATGCGATGTGGACCTCGACAAATGGTCATCCACGGTGAAGCAACACTGTAGTGAAGACCCATATGAAGATGGCAGCCCCACACCCATTATAACCTCCTTTTCCAAAGAAATATCATCTTTTTTTGAAATCCATGGGACATCACCTTCTTTGAAATACCATGAATTAGAGGGACCAACGATTGCCTCTAATCCTATACTCTCTAATCATCTTGGCCAATGTTTCTTTCTAGTTTTTGAAGTAATAAGATCTTCCCTAACAGCCAATGTGTAACTTTTTTTTCATTATATGTGCTTCCATAAATAAGATGAAACATTTTTAAATATATGCATGGGATCTAATAAGTGGGTAATATTAAGATGCTCCCAATATGGGAGGTTATAAAAGATAGATTTCCTTTTCATCTCAATGGGAAATTTCTCAACATAGGTGTCAAAGAATTCTAGATCATCAAACATAGGCTCCCCATTTGAATTGAACATTTCTATGAAATCCTTCTCCTTCTCTCTCTCATATCCTCTAAGCCATTCAGATGGTGTCATTATTGGATGCCTTTGGGTTCTCTCTCATTTACCATTGAAGGTGGATGATGCTCTTCTGTAAGGATGTTATTCTAGGAGGAATACCCTGGAGCAGTCATACACTGGCTTTCGTAGGTCGTTGGACCATCTAGATTTCAGAGAAGGTCCACAACATTTACATCCAAAATACCCTTTTATTACAAGACCTGTGAAATTATTGTATACAATTTATATGCATCGCACATTAAATAATTTCATGAAGATCAGAACAATTACAACGAATTAATTAACTAATATGCGAAAGATTATTGTTACATATATAAAAAAATCAATAAACATGTAATTTACCAGAGAAAATTCCTAAGCCTGGATAATCATGTGTCTTGTAAGAACATATGCCATACAACATAAAACTCATCACATGGGTCATGATACATCGTATACATTTATCCCATCCCATAATTCCTTCATTTCATCTACCAGTGGTTGTAAATAGACATCCATATTCTTCACTTGTCTTCTACCAAGGACTATGAGAGCTAACATAAGATGTTCATTCTTAATGGAAAACCATGGGGGGATATTGTTATTGATCACTACTACATGCCAAGCAGAATAGTTGGTGTTCTGGAGGGAATATGTGTTGATTCCATTCATGGCTATGCTGAGTCGTACACTTCATACTTCATCCTTGAATTTTTCGAGCCATGTATCCTCTATATGCTTCATGGATATTGAATCAGTTGGGATTCACATAACTCCCAACTCACTTATGTGTGAGGCATGCCACCCCTTCAACATAGCTAATTCTTTGTAACGAAAGAGCCTTTGAATACTTGGGATTATAGGCATGTGCCTCAATATCTTATAAGGAGGACCATGATATTTACCCTTATTTTCTAATTTATCATACCTGTCATGCCCACATTTTAGACATATCTCTTTATTTTCATATTCTCCTCTATATAGAATACAATCATTTGGACATGCATGATATGATATGTACTTGACACCCAAAATTTTCAACAATTTATTTGCCTCTTTGCAGCTATTGGGAAAGACATTATCACTAAGAAGAACCTTATCTTTGAATAACCTGTAGTTGTTGATCATTGAAAATATTAAATGTACATTAATGCCGATATAATTATTAATGTTCATAAAATTGACCATTTTTAATGTTCATTGTGTGATTTAATTTCTCAAATTTATATAAGGGAGGAATTTATGGTAAATTACCTCAAAATTTCTGAGAAACATGCATTCGACAAGCAAAACATTGCTTTCGTGTTGCACAGTAACATTTTTGTCCCCAACTGGGTATACTTTCACTCACGGAGAGGTCCAAAGAGAGGGGTGGTGGAAGTAAATTTAAGGCTTTCGAAAAAGGTGTCAGCAATATGAGCATCATCCCCTAGCTGATCATCGTTTTGGAATCCATCTAACAACATTGTCTCCATGGCAGCCATATCCCTTAAGTAATCATCCATACCAACCTCTATTTGATTTCCTCCATTTCCATCTTGTGAAGAACTATTATTGCTATAGTCATTCCTAATTGTTGAATTTGGATGTAGCGTGAATTGAATCAGTGGTTGACTCAACCATTCTTGGTATCGTTCCTCTCCGATTTTTTCTCTTAATTTAGCCTTATCTCGATTTTACTTTGTCATGGGGTGCAACGGAAGATGGTAGGTAGGTCGCTTATCATTACTAGAATCCTAATAATTTCAAAAAATATATTTGAACATGATTAGTACAAAATCTATTATATCAATTAGTAAAAACATTGACAATGCATGATTAATTTGTTTAACGTTGAAATAATTACATTAATATACCAAACAATTATTACTACCATCATTGTCCTGAGATTGTGGCTAGAAGATGCAATATTGTTACAATTGTCAATTTGGAGCAGATTTCCATTTTCATCTACCAAATGTGCCTTGCGGTATGCTCCTCCTGATAAGAGCTTCCGACTTTTTGGAGCTATTTGAATATTTAATGCATCTGAACTCGATTCTGAATTTTCATGAACCTATAAATTTGTATACATTATAAATTTTATTAAGCTGATTGACATGGATAAAAAACATAAATTCAATTAGATAAAGAAAATATAGATAAAATATGAAGTAAATATTACGTCCCCAGATGGATAGGGAGAACTTCTCGATGGACTTTGAAAAATATTATGGAACGAGCTGCATTTTGAAGAATTGTTGATTCGATATGATTATGATATTTTCTCCCTGCATTTGTGAAATATCAACAATAAATTTTAGTGAACACACCTAAAAGTAATTTCGGTGCCTTAAAAATGGACTTATTGTTGTTGGTGCTAATGTACAGATAACCGCACCGGTGCATTTTAGTTATTGTGCACCAGTGTCATGTTACTAACTGACGCACCAGTGTGGTGTTATTAATTGATGCACCAGTGATGAAAATCTGCAAATAAAAGAAAACAACTTTATTTTTTTTAAGTAACAAAAAAGCGGTAAATTGAAAAATGGGTAGCAAAATATTTTGAAAAATCTAATTTCATAAAACAATTCTTTAAATACTAAAAAAATTTCATTATTTCACTATTTTTGCAAAAAAAATCAGCCAGAGATTTGCATGAGACATACCTAGACCAAGAGAGCACGAGAGCACTATGGAGTAGTGAAATACTTTCGAACAGAACTATTCAGATAATCAAAATTCCAAACCTCTGGTGATTCAAACCTTGTAGCATAGAATTTCAAACAATCTTGTGATTAAATTTTATTGTTTTTTTACATTTTTTGTAGTATTTTTTACTTAGTAAGTAAAAAATTTAAATGTGTTGTTCATATTCAAAAAAAAAAAAAATCCATTTTACCCTAAACCCTTCATTCTTTTTGTTTATGCCCTTGCTTCTTCCTATTTCTGTGATTTCAGAATTAGGGATTTTCATTTTATATTTACAAGGTTTGTATTGCTATATATATAGGCCTCTGACATCTAAGCCACAAGACGACTTTCATAGTCGGATCCCAATCCATGTCGGCCCTTGCATCATTTTTTTTTTAAATGATTTTTTGTTAATCGGTGCACCCTGGATACCCTATCGCACCAGTGTGCTAGATTATCACAGCGTATGACACACGTGCTACTTGATAAAAAAAAATTAAAATGTTTTTTTTAATCCATGCGCCATATGAAAAATAGGGCACTAGTGCGCTATTTAATAATAACGCACCACACACGTACTGTTTCGCAAAAAAAAATAAAAAAAATTGTGTTAATCGATGTACCATGTAACATGTAACACACCGGGTCTCCATTTTGACAAAGAGCACCGTATGGTGGTCCCCTGTTTGCGTGGGGCATTTATAAGAATAGGCCGCATCGCCCCCTCCATGACACCATATGCTACAAAAACTAACACTAAAAAAGTTTTGTTATTTTGTCTGTGTTGATTGGTGTAGTGGTTAACATATAACGCAATAGTGCTCCTTGTTGACATAGAGCACTATATAGTGTTTTATACTATTTTGGTGGTGCGCTTATAAGAACACGACACACTGATGTCAGTGCATACACCATTTAAAGTGCACCAGTTTCTTGATATATATATATATTTTTTACCTAAAAATTTGATGATTTATTTATAAAATATATTAATGAATGATATGGTACAGGTTTCATATTGATAAAGAAGTGGCTAACAAAAGATCAAGTAACAAAAATAATGATAGCACATCAAGGAAAGAAAAAAAGGCAAGTTCTTTGTAAATTATTTACAAAAAATATTATTTTTGAAGTATATGTAAGTTTACCTAATATGTATTGTTCACTATGTATCATGCAGAGCCACAAAATGACGAAGCTCGATAAGATTATTTCTGATCTAGGACCAGAAGAGTGTAAAAGCTTGATGGAAAAATTGAAAAAGGATGAATCAGGTGAATGAAAAAATACTATCGATCCAATATGAGTTTCTTTTTTTAATTTTCATTAATAATATACTTAAAATTATTAGATAACATGTGTCAAACAGTCTATTAATTCATATATGTTTAATGTTCTACATGGACCAACAACTCAGAAAATGAATTTTCTTCTAAGAAAAGAAAAGAAATAGAACATGCAAATGAAAATGAATTTCTCCTTAGCTCATATGGAGTGGTGTTGGAGGTTAACGAAAGGGGGAAAACCTTTTATAAAAGTTTGAGGGATTTAGTGGAACAAATGTATAGACGTTCTTTCCACTTACAATACAAAAATAAATCCAATGATTCAAAGAACCAAAATCTATCTAAACTATAGGAAGCGTTTCTAGATAATTGGTCAATGAGACATGTCAGACACTTAATAGAAAAAGCGTACAAAAAAAAAAGGAATGAAAAAGTAATATTCCTTTAAATGTTTTTCTAGAATTATTTATAAATATCAATTTTGTTATATTTACTTTTCATATATCAATATAAAAATTAAATAGTTTATTTTCATGTTACATTTTCAGGAAGATTATGAAAATATCAAAAGATGAACAAGCTAATATCAGAAATATGCAAGTAGGAATGTCCAAAAAGGTGTACAAGGAGATGGTGAAAGAAATGGAAAAAATTGCATCGCAAGAGGAGCCATCTCAACAACAATGTGCTTCAAATGTAATATGTAATAATTGAATTTTTCAATCATTAGATACAATAAATAAACAATTTAGCATTAAATATTAATTTTCAAGTATTTTCTTGCAGAAAAGAAAAGAAAGTGGAATCCATTTAGCACATAGAACGAGACGACAGGAAGAAAAGGGTTGATATCTAAGTTTGTGAGTAATTGTTACTTATAACAACTTAACTAGATTTCATTTTTGTATATTTTAAGTTCTTTTACAACAATAATCATTAAATGTCTTCAAAAAGGTGCTAACATACAAAGAAGAACCGTTAGACGAATTGATTGACATTGGGTTAAATATGGGTTGTGAGTATATGTTGGCATATCAGAAATTAATTGTGGAATTTGTAAGCATCTATCGATCTTGTTTTACTTAGCTCCATCTATAATTAATAGAAGAAAAAAAATATTTTATATTAAATATATGATTTGTTCTGGGGTATAAAAATTGCAGGAAACAAAGTATGGAACTGCGCCAAGAGATGAGATCTTGAAATATGGCACGAAAATTGGTTTTGAAATAATGCGTATAGTTCGTGAGTCAATTTTTGCTATGGTACATCATTTCTTTTCAATTGACATTGATGTATATTATTTAATATTGCAATTTTCATTATTCTCACCAATGTATATACACTCATTATAGTTTATTTTTATGTCTGTAGATGGAAGGTTAAGAATAATAAAACAATCAACACCGTGAACAAAACATTCATCAAAATAACCCAAGTCATGTAAGTAGCTCGAGACGTGACAACAGTTCAAGTGGAGAATGATGATCGTTATGTTTGGTTATCAAATCAAGGCGTTGTATTTTCTGAAATATTGTCTCTGAAATCAGACATTCTGTTTAATCTAATGGACATAGTGTCCCAATTGAAAGAAAAAGGGATACCAATAAGTGTCCCATTTTGTATGACAAAGACTACCTTATTCATATATATATATATATATATAATCAAATATGTTTTAATTTATTCTATTGTGTTCTACATTGTTGTTGTGAAATGTAACACCACTGATTAAATTGATGGATGATTAAATATTATAATGAAGAGATGTGAAATTATCTGATGATATGATATAACAAATTAATCCAAACATCACATTAAAATGCACTAATAAAAATTTAATTGATATGAATATTGTTATAAGATATGTGTCGTCTTTTGATGAATAATGAATTTAAAAAACTCCCAATAATTATGATATGATATAACAAATTAATCCAAACATCACATTCAAATGCACTAATAAAAATTTAACTGATATGAATACTGTTATAAGATATGTGTCGACTTTTTATGAATAATGAATTTAACAAAATCACAATAATTTCACTATCACAAGTCGATGTTTCTAAAAGATACAAAATAAACACCAGTGTGTGTCAGTTACTGTACATTGGTGAGTTTGTATTATAAAGTGTGCTAGTGCATTTATACAACCTATGCAAACCGCACAAATATCAATACCAATTATAACTCTCGGTGTGTTTGTGCAATACTGTGCACCGGTGCATTTGTACGACCTATGGGCACTGCACAAATACCAATATGAATTAGAAAATTTGATGTGTTTGTGTGATACTATGCACCAGTGCATTTCTATTATACTACAAACCGGTGTGTTGATACAACCTATGGGCACGACACAAATCCCAATACCAATTAAAATGGCCCAGTGCGTTGTATCACCTAGGGTGCGACCGATGTGGTATTAGACCTTTATAGCCAGGTGCACGCACCTTCGACCGCCCTGGGCCGACCATCTATATGATGTGCACTAGCGTGTTGACACCTGAATAGCGCATCGATGAGAAAAACATCTGCAATAACCTCCGGCCACCCAGTTATTTTAGTTGTGTTGAAATTTCATTATAAGCTCTGCCAAAACCTCTGTTACCAAAAATGGATGTTGTAGCAAATGTTTTTTTGACAATTTTGGAAAATTTTATAACACTAAAACCCTCCTTTATAACCCTCTAAGAACATTATTCATAGTAGTGCAAGTGGCGAATAGCTTATCATGTTTTAGCCACATGATCTCTGCTCATACAACAAGATGTCGAGTGCTGAAGAGTATTTGAATTCAAATTTTTATGAGGCTTGGTCTCATTTACGTACAAGATTTGATTAAGACATGGTGGTGGGAACTAACTAAGTTTCACCAAAATCCATAAGGAATATACAGGAAAAATTCATTAAGGGAATTTGACCAATACCTCATAGTTATCTGCTACAGACTATATGAGTAGGAAAACACTTAGTTATATGAAGATGGATTTACATGCTCTACCTAACTGTTACTGAAGGAAATACATTTAAGTGATAAGATATGTTATTCCAAAAACTGCAGATAAATGTGTCAAAGGAAAAGAAGGATACTCAAAGAGAGCAACTTGAATTCTATATGTATGCATACTTTCCTGATGGAGTTTTTTCTAGATATGATTTTCTTGTTCTAGTGTGGATATGGACATGGAAACAACCCTCCACCAACATCCATTGCAAACTACTATCATAAGTCAATTATAGGGAAGTATATGAAAAATTATCCGAGCACTTATTTGTCATTCTTTATCATACGATCTTTGAAGTTGAGACAACCTGCATTACTAACCAAGCCAACAAAGTTGTTATCGAGGTTTCAGATTCGTTTTTTTTCCTCTCAAGGAAAATATACCAGAGTCTTCAGATCCCAGAATTTGCTACACCTTTTGCTAAAGTATGTGACTGACAAGGTGGACATACAGGATATTTCTTATCGGTTATGCTTAGGAATATCACAATACTGAAAATGAATAAGAAGTATCCTTGGTCAACTTTCCCTTCGCAAGTGGGGTCATATGAGTTAAATATTCCAAAGGCAAAAAAATTAGAGCTTGTAGAATTTAGTCACCTCAAATGAAGAGAGATGAGATTTCATCGATATGACCCTAGAGGAATATGCAAGTGACACTGGGAAAAGGTTCACTTTTCCTCCCCATGTTTTTCTGACTCTAGGGAAGATGAGGAGAATATTAAGAATTGGTATAACACTTCCAGAAAATCTATACCAAGCTATGAGGCGAGCCCTTCTCATGCATCTCATGCATTGGATATTGATCAGGAAGGGATCGAATAGGAAGTTTTTGCTCAAGTTGATGTTGGACTGAAGAGGAAGTTGAGGCATGATCCTAAAGATGAAAGGAATAGGATATTCAAAAAATATCCTAATGGCAAGGGCACAATTGAATTTAAAATGAAAAGTAGTGAATGGGAGAAATCATGCAGGAAGAAGAAGGAAGAAGAGAAAAAATGAGAAGAAGAGCGCAAGTACTAGGAGGAACATAAAAAAAGAGAAGAATATGAAAAGAATAAGCATGAATACATGTGGAAGTGAAATATATAATTAAATAAGAAAACATAAGAGGAAGCACAAAAGAAGCAGTGAGAAGAATAATTTAGAAATATAAGGGAAGAAACAAAACAACAAAAGTTACTAACAGGGGAAGAAAAAAAAACGAAAGATGAGGAAGAGTTTGCAGGAAATTTGGAGGAATATTTTTAGACCCGGGACTCAAAAGAAGAATACGAGGGGGTTGACTAGGTGATAGATATTGAGCTAATTGTAGAACAACCAAGCATCCAACCCATACCTAATCCTATGACTTGTGGTCATCTCTCGTTTAAATAATTTGGAATACATCCTCCACTCGATGATAGGGCCATGGATATTTCTAACTTCACCTTCAATGAGTTGAATAATAAAATTGTGTAGGAATGACAAAGATATTTTCCTAGTGATCTCGATCATCTTGATTCCATCAACATAGAGAAGGTGATTTTGTCGAACACCAAGAATAATATTGAAGTAGTCACTTCAGGAAATATAGACATTGTAGTGGAAACAAAAGATAATAAATATTTCTTGGTGAAAAGGAATAAAAATTTAGATAAAGAGTTGGATTTTTCAAAGAAAAATATTGGTAATCTCATTTCAGAGATGAATTAGAGGATGTCTTCCACTAGTGCCAGTAGAGAGGGATTGAAGGAAACAACACTTGAAGATATTAAGCCACTAAAAGACATCATGAAGTAGTTGTATGAGGATATGATAACTCTACATGAGGTATTGGTGTCCATTGAACGAATCACATAAATTATCAGAAGATATGGTGAAGGTTCTAAAGAAAACTTGTACAATAATATATGTGATACAGGAGTGGGGCACTCAATATTTGAATGCACCTACGACATTGGTTAGGAAAAGAAGACATGATGCTAAAATGGACAAGGCTGAAATCAAAATGCTTATACAATTCTATGAGCATCTCAATAAATTTTCAAACAACAGCATATCAACATATTCATGATTGGACCATGGATTGGATTCCTTAGTGAGAATGCACAAGATACCTTCTGTAATTTCATTTATGGAAGTGAAAAGTAAGGATGTAATATGGAAGGAGATAGAAGAGTTGTTGAGTAATATTAGATGGGAAACCACTCAGGATGAGTTAAAGGTGACAAAAGAGTTTTTTTCTCAATATGTAGCTAAGCCATCCAAGATACATTTGAAGCTAAACATGTTTTGGAACAACTTTCAAACATGATCCAAGACTATATACTCATATGTGTTGGAGGGTAAGATTATATATATTATATATCTACCGCTAAAGGTTGTATACATAGTAGCAGAGTGTAAAACTTGGTATCAAAATATTAAAACAAAGGTACATCTCACAACCACGGAGTTGCAATTTCCTCACATTTGAATATGATGTATTATTTTGTCTCATGGATATGGCCACATTTTTTTCATATGTAATTTTATATTTTGAAAATAATAATAAAATGTGAAAATGTGTAAGTGGAATTCCAAAAGTATCATAAGGAATGTGAAGAGTCATTAGGTATCCCAAAGTTCATAGAGGAGCTCAAGAGTCACAAGGGGAGGTGAAAGGTCACCTAATTTGTTATAAATAAACCCTCATAACTTAGGAAAAAGGTTCAGATGTTTAGATTATTAGCATTGTCTTCTCTAGCTTAGCATAGGAGAGAATATGATTATTTGGAGGAGAAAGTGGTTTCTTGATGTTCCACAATTGGGGATACGGTTGCATCATTATAATCATTTACTTGGAGCTTTCACTTAATATATGAAAATATCAGAGGCAACACAATTTCATGCATGTATCATGGATATCTTAAGACTATTATTTTAATGTTTGCGGTATAAATTGTGATCACACATACCAAAGAAAATGAACTATTCCGATGGATTTGGTATATATCTTGTTAATTATGTGTTGTTACTTTCTTCAATTATGTGTTGCTACTTTCTTCAATCATTGTTGTTAACTTGTAAACTATATTCTAGGTTAACTAATGATTCTTTCTATGCTATTGCATGTCTTTATTAGGATAGTACTATAATTTTCTTCTAAAGTATCACTCTCTCTCTTCCCATCCATGAAATAACTTTGTATGCATTACAATTGGTGTTTCATAAATATAACTCACTTTATTATCTCAAATTTATGTACATACTCTCTTGTGTTGTTGATTTCATCAAATGCTAATCCTTAATATAAATATAACGGTGGTCCGGACGGATTCCTAGGTGGGGCAACTATTCCAATCAATGTGAGGTCTAGTTGGGACTTCATATTGGGGAGACCCCTTGTATTTTGGTGGCTTCCAACACCGTCAACACCTTATCAACATTCTAATCCTAAATATACAACTAAGCCCATAAATGATATGGAGATACTCTTAGAGCCTGAGAAGACAAAGGAACATAATTAGATTCCAAAATTAGTTTCTTTTTCACCTAATAAACCCATGTTCGAGTCACAACCAATAAAAAGCACCATTATCTCTCCCATGAAACTTTCTACTTTTATTCAAAATCCAAAATTTCATAATAAATTCTTGCATTTTCATATCCAAACTCTAGAAATTTCTCCCCTTCTTCCTTCTCATGCGCTTGAAAAAGTTTGTGTAAAGCTTTAGCAAGAAAAATACAATCCTCCATAGATTTCACAGCAACGTCACTTCGAAAAATCATTTGCGAGTGGGAAACCACTATAGTCTAGGTTTCCACCTGTTGATAGCATTTCTACTATATATCTACAACATTGGTCTTCACAACAATTTTTTTAATTTATTAAGGCTTCATCAATGTAGCTCAAGAACTATTTGGTCTACGAAGATGCTAAATATATTGATCTCACCATCACACATGAGAAACAATTGTCCAAGCTTGTTAAAGTTATTGAGGAATGGTATCAGGTGAAAGCTCAAAAAGAACTACTTCAACAAAAAAATTATGACTTTAGTGCTAAGCTCTAACAAATGTGGCCATTCGTTACAGACTTTGCCTCTACTGCGCTGGAGGATATTTCTTCATATGAGCTGATGGAGTTCCTAGAGTTCAATGAAAGTGCTTTCATATAAATAATTACTATGAATAAATAATTGCAACATATTGTTTCAAAGTTGCATACAAAACCTCATGAAACCATAGAGTAATTTTAGCAACATATCAATCAAATTATTGAACAAGGGCCCATACTCAGAGTTACACTACAAAAATAGAACAGGGACTCTCAAGAAATATTCCATCAAGTGTAGGACTAGATAGGATTACTTTCCAAACTAAATCATCCCTTGTACACATTGTAAGAGCACATTAAACATTAAATGGAGAAACATATTTCTATGGTAGGCCTGGTGCAACAAAAAAAACTCTTCGATCAGGCTAACGAAATCAAGAAAAATATTCATAGTATAGAAGAAGAGTCACACAAATCCAAAAAAAATCTTTGGGATCTTTATCCTCCAAATATATTGATCAGGTGCTCAGTGTAAAAGCTCAAAAATGAAAGTGCTCAGAATTTATTGGACACTGAACGACTGCGACCAACTCGTCGCCAAGAATCTGGCGCACTTTGTGTCATCGAAAAATGACTGTGAATGAAGAAGTTATAGCCTGCTGACTGTCGTTAAGAACAAGTGAATTTCAAAAAAAAAATTTAGAAAAGTGACAAGTTGATGACATGGCAGCCCATTCAACATGCACAGAATATTCTTTAGTTTTTTACTAGTGGCACTGTGACAAGTGTTACAACAGGATTCGCGAGTTTGGTTGTAATTGAATTTTTTTTAAGGATATGCTCCTGAGGTTGCATTCTATTTTTTTTTATAAATGGATGGGTAGACAACCAGAGGCTGACACGTGGTGTAGCCAAGGGCCCCCACGTGCCCCCTCTGGTCGACCCTATCAAAAGTCTGAAGTTAAAATTTCATTTTATGTGCTATGGTCAAATTGCAACTTTAGGATATGGGGGTTTGAATTAACATTAACCTAAGTTTGGGTTTTATACATATATGACGACAAATTCATTTACCAAAGTACAAGTATGAATTATGGGTGTGCATATTATAAAATTTCAAAGGTTTTCAAACGTATTATTGGACAGAGCAATGTATTAAATGTGTGGGGATATCTCTCTCTCTCTCTCTCTCTCTCTCTCTCTCTCTCTCTCTCTATATATATATATATATATATATATATATATATATATATATATATATAGGCATAATTATAATATAATACAAAGTCGGTTGGTATAATACAAAGTCTGATTATGGTATAACCGTAGAAAAACATGTATATAGGATGGGCAGAGGGTCGGTCAAACCTGTGACCTCCCCCTCCTAACTCAAAGCCTTTAATGTTACACCGGTGGGTGGGACATGTTAAGAATTGGCAGAAATATTACATTTCAACCCACCTGATACTTCAACGACAGAAATGGAGGGGGCCATCCCCATCCCATGCGACCATGCCACATGACTATTCCTAAGTGATAACAAACACGCTTAGTGCATAATTAAACAATGTCTATCCCTCTTAATATACTATTAAATGAATTAAACTGATAGTTTTAAATGGCTGATTTTTAGAGGTGCCACCATAATCGGTGGATTCTCCAATTTAGGTGGTGTTATCTAGAGTCTTCTCTAGATTTGGAGGAGATATTCTAGGATTTTTTTTTTAACCATATCTGAAGCAATTTTCGACCAATTATGGCTCATGAAGAGTCATTCCTAGCAGATTGGCATGCTCTAAAAACATTGGTACATGTTTCAGAGGCAGAGGAGAAATTCTACAGGTGTTTTCATCACTTTGAATAAAAAGGAAGCCTATGGCCACCAGGAAGGAAGGCGAGGCCTAGATCAACTAAAGGAAAAATTGAGATAATGAATAGTCATTTCTGAGAGAATTTGACATTCTAGACTCGTTGGAGTACGTTACTATATCATTTGATGCATGTATATAGAAATTTATGAACTATTGAGCTAATATAGAGGCCCTAGCCATGGAAGCTGTACCAAGGAGATGTAGCCCAGGAGGGGTGAACTCCTTCATTAAAAATCTATGTTGATGGATCAATTGTGATGGTTTTCTATTATTTATGTTTTTTTTGTTCAGCATTTTATTTTCATACTTTATGCTCCTTAATTCACTCATAAAAACCCAGTTAAAGTACTTGTTTGACACACATAAGAAACAAGGAAAACTATGTACATCAAGCATAAGACCAGTAAATAAATTTTAAATATGAAGATGAAATTAGCACAATAGAAATAGCATTCATACTCAGATCAATTTTGTATGAGATCTTGGTTGAAAGGAAAGGTTATTTTCTAGATAGTTATAGAGAGGTGAAGGAAAATTGTTGGTTTCAAACCCTAAGATTAGGACCAGAAGAAGGAGAGCTACAAGAGCACCATCTTCAGCCAAAGTTCCACTCATAGCTGCAGTTTAAGCACCTTAAGTTTTGTCTCAAGAAGACAAGATTGAGGAGGTACAAGTTGTACAAGAAGCTGAGATGATTGAATAGGTACAAGCATCAGAAGTTGAGCTTGAATCCATAGCCATCATGTTAGGTGTTGGAGATAATCAAGGTAATTCAGAAGAGGATGATGTCAAGAGATACTTCAATGACATAAAGAGGATGGTTAAAATTGTGTTTGATGCATTTACTGTTGGGATGGCAGGAGAAGGAAATTCATATGATAAGAAGGATGAAGAGAAGAGTTCAAAGGGTAGTGGAGGAAATCAACCTCCATCTCCACCATCTTCATCATCCTCATCATCTCCATCAACATCATTTTCCACTTCCACCACAAAAACCACTCATACTCACTCAGGCCACAAGAGGAAAAACACCATTACTCAAACTTGATGTCAAATTTGAGCTTCCAATGTATAATGGTGAGATAAATGAATAAATATTGGACAATTGGATACATAAATTGGAGGTGTATTGTAGAATTCATAACCTTCTTGAAGGCAACATAAAGATCCAATTAGCTTCTTTGAGGATGGAAGGATCTGCACTTGTATGGTGGGAAGAAAGGACTCAAGAAGAGATTAAAAACTATGGTAATATCTCTATGTCTTGGTCAAGTCTTTTTTCTTCCATTAAAAGGAAACTCTATCCCTTAGCTTACATTCAAAAGGTTAATATGGATTGGAAAAATTATAGACAGTTGAAAGGGAAAAGTGTGCAAGATTATACTCGTGAATTTAGGAGAAGAGCTCTTATTTTGGGCATTAATTTATACAATCAAGAAATTTTGTTAAAGTATGTTGGGGGTTTTCATAGCTTAGGCACACTATTCTCATGTTTAATCCCACAAACATAGATGATATTTTTTTTCAAGCCGCACACTTAGAAGCAAGAGGGAAACAAAACATAGATGAGAAAAGTGAAAGTAAGCATAAAGGAAAGGGAAATTTTTATGGAATAGGAAAGAGTAATAGCTCTACCAAAAGAGAGAAGGAAAAAATCACATGTAATATTGTTCAAATATTGGCCATGATGAAGACCATTGTTGGCAAATTCATCCAGTGTTGAATCCAAACAAACTGAAAGCCAAAGAAAAGGGAAAAATTGTTGATATAGTTTAACATGACTTAGGGTTAGATTTAGAAGATGAGACAAAGATTACAACAATGGGTTTGAAATTTAATAACATAGCAAGCACTAGTTCTTCAAATTGTTCCAATGTCACTCAAGATGAAAATACAAGAATAGAAATTTTCCATATTAGAGTTGTCTCTAACCATACGAAGATTGATACATGTTTTGATAGTGGGTCACAAGCTAACTTGATTTCCAAAGACTTGGTTAAGAAGCTAGACCTTGAAACTGTTAGGCATCCAAGACCTTAACCTTTAGGGTGGATATGAAAGAATGAAAACTTGCAGGTTACAAGGAAGTTCTTACAAAGATTCGCCATCAATTCAATCTTTCTTGATGAAGTTGAACTTGATGTGGTGTTGCTTGAGATATACGGTATTTTATTGGGAATTCCTTATTTGTATGATAGGAAAGAAGTATTTCAACACCATGAGAATAAGTATCACTTGTTTAAGGATGGTATTGGGTACATAGTTAGAGTGCATAAGAATAAGAAAATTTTTTCTCTTATACATGCACTAGAAATGAAGAGGATAGTGAATGCAGGTTATAATTTGACATTGTTAATGATAAAAAAAAATATGTTTTGAATAAAACCTTTCAAAAATATTCTTATGCTTCTAATGAGATGTTTCAAGATTCTAACAAGTTTCCTTTGAAAGGAGGTGAAAAAAATGTAAAAAAATTGAAGCAGACAACATCAGTGTTGAGCAGTGTTAGAAACAAGATGTCGGGGTAAGAGAGTGAAAAGGTCAAAGATAAAGCAAGAAAGAAGCATGGCAAAGAAGGAATGGGTTCCACAAATGAATTTTTTTGGTTTCCAAAAGGTACATGGCAATGGCGAAGATACTTGGTTAAGAGTCGACACAAGTACAAAAAAACATGAACTAATAATCACCATGGTGACAGTGTGCAAGGTGAGACAATTTTTAAGCTTCCTTGGATTAATGACCAAGGTAAGAACAAGATGGTTTCTGCAAGAACAGATTATTTCTCTACAAATTCAGAAAAACTTCAGCATGATGATTTCAATGACTACAATAGAAGGTTGCAATAATTAATGAAAAAGTTAAGTTTTTGTGAAAATCTCCAATTGATGAAAATGTGAAAATTTCAGTGGATAGAGACTGGAAAGATGAGGGAACAATACCCTCATCCACATGATCAGTAATTAGAGAGATTTTGGGGTCAAAAAGGCTTCTAGTGGGGATGAATGATCATGTACTCAGTGTAAAAGCTCAAAAATTAAAGTGCTTAAAATTTATTGGAAACTGAACGTCTTTGACCGACCCGTCTCCAGGAATCCAACACACTTCGTTTCATCAAAAACCAACTCTCTATGAAGAATTTATAGTCGGTTGTCCGCCATTTGGAATAGATGAATTTAAAAAAAAAATGCAGAATAGTGACAGGTTGATGACATGGCATCCTAGTGAGCATGTAGAGAATATTCTTCAGTTTTTTCCCAGTGGCACTGTGACAAGTGTCAAAATAGGATTCGTCAGTTTTGTTGAAAGTCAAATTTTTTTTAAGGATCTGATCCTAAGGTTGAATTTGAATTTTTTTACATATATGGATGGGTAGCCAACCAGAGCCTGACACGTGGTGCAGCCAGGGGATGCCACATGCCCCCTCTGGTGGACCCTATCCGAAGTCTGAAGTTCAAACTTCATTTTATGTGATATGGTCAAATTCTAACTCTAGGATATGTGGGTATGAATTAACATTAACCTAAGTCTGGCTATTATACATATATGGTGGAAAATTCAGTTACCAAAGTACAAGTATGAATTATGGGCGCACATATTATCAAAGTTCAAAGGTTTTCAAACCTATGGCTGGATAGAGTGATGTATTAAATGTGTGGGGTATATATATATATATATATATATATATATATATATATGCACAATTTTAATATAATACAAAGTCCGACTATGGTATAATCGTAGCAAAACATGTATATAGCATGGGCGGAGGGCGGGTCGAACCAATGACTTTCCCTCCTAACTAAAATACTTTACCATTACATGGGTGGTTGGGACTTGCTAAGCATTGATGGAAATATTACATTACAACCCATCTGATACTCCGAAAACGGAAATAGAGGGGGTCAGCCCCCTCCCATTCGACCATACCACATGATTATTCCTAAGCGCTCATAAAAACACACTTAGTGTGCAATTACACAATGTTTATCCCTCTTAAAACACTAATAAATTAATTAAACTCATAGTTTTAAATGGAAGAGTTTTAGAGGCACCACCAGAATCGATGGATTCTCCAATTCAGACAGTCTTATCTGGAGTCTTCTCGAGATGTGGAGGAGATATTCTAGGAAAATTTGTTTTTACCATATCTGGAGTAATTTTCGACCAATTTTGGCTCAGTAAGAGTCATTCCTATAATATTGGAATGCTATGAACACATTGGTAGAGGTTTTAGAGGTAGAGGAGAAATTTTGCAGGTGTTTTCGTCACTTTGAAGAAAAAGGAAGCCAAGGGACACCAGGAAGGAAGGCTATGCCTAGATCATCTGAAGGCCAAATTGAGAGAATGAATAGTCATTTATAATATATTTTGACATTCTTGACTCATTGGAGTATGTTCCAGGAGAATTTTATGCATGTAAACAATAATTTATGCACTATTGAGCTAATATATATGCCCAAGCCATGGAAGTTGGACCAAGGAGATGTAGCCTAGGAGGGGTGAACTCCTTCATCAAAAATATGTGTTGATGGATAAATTGTGATGGTTTTTTTTTCTTTATGTTGCTGATGTTCAACATTTGATTTTCACACTTTATGCTTTTGAATTCACTCATAAAAACTCAGTTAAATTACCTATTTGACACACAAAAGTGACAAGGAAACCTATGTATATCAAGCATAAGATCAGTAAATAAATTTTAAATATGAAGATAAAATTAGCATGATAAAACTAGCATTCATACTCAGATCATATATGTAGTTGCGAAAACCTAACTTTTATGAAAACACTCGGTGGCAACACTTGACTGCATCCCTTCTTGAAAATCCCCATGTAGAGACAACCCACCAATTTTTTGGTAAGGCTTCTACTTTGATTACCACATGGAAGAATACAATGGATATGTAAAATAGTTTTAGAAGCCATGTTTTGGAGATTTTTCTAGAGTTGGTTTCATCATTTTATGAAAATAATTTTGTATGGGGTCAAAGCACATCAACATTAATTATGCAATCATAGGAAGGACTTAGTGTGCAAGCAAAGGAATTACTCGAGGGTGAGTCAATAGAATATGGTTGGGGCCTTTTGGGTCCTTTGATTTTGTGAAAAAAAATTGTCATCTTTGACAGAAACGATTTGTGGTAATATGAAGCAAAAAAATGGTCATATAGTTCGAAAAATTGTAATAGAATGAATAAATTAATAAAAAAAGGAAAGAGAACAATTGCATTGGAACTCTCCAAGGACATAGAAGAAGTATCGAGACAATAATTTCGATGAAATAAAACAAATGTGGGCCAAACCCATATATTTCGTCAAGATATATAAGTTAGACCAAATCATGTGAGCATGGACAAGATCTAAGGAGTGAAATCTATCTATAGTTGCATAGATCAAGCTGAGAAGAGAGATAGTAGAGAAGGGTCATCAGAATTCTGGATTGAAAACTTGAGCTTTACATATATGTTCTATTGGATTTTGATGTAATCTGATGCAATTTAATCCTGTAGTGAGAGTTTCAATGAATTTTATCAATGTATCCCACCGAGTCTTCACGAAACTATGATTCAATCTTGATCATCTCAGAATATAATATAAAAGGAGTATGTTGTGGAGATATGAATATATGTGTTTGTGGTTGATTTTGATTTTGTCTTATAGACCCTTTTAAATATTTTAAAGTATCTTGTTAGAATCAATGTTATGCATCTATTTTATTTTGTTCAAGGGTTATCCTACAACTTTCTGGAATGTTTATGGGTCTAATGTATATTTTAATTAATTAAATACATTCTCTTACCTTCTAAATCCCCCAAACATCACTTGAAAGTATCAACATGCCTTCGGTGAGACCTTCGTCTCTTGCCGAAGATTCAAAATGTTGGTATTGTGCTTGATTACGATAAATTCCTTTCTTGGAAACTTGAGGTTGAACTCTAGGTCACAGTAAAATTTTCGCCAACAATTCCCTCAATTATAGGTTACACATCAATGAAAAAGGCATCATACATTTAGCACACTATTAATAGAAACATCCCAGATATCAATAACAACATAAAATTATTGCAAAAGAACATCAACAAGCCTAGCAAATGCCCCCTAAAACTGACATCACCTCGCATTAATAATTGGACTTGATATTAATGACAAAAACTTCTTAATAGAGTATTATGAAAACAAAATGAAAAAAAAAACTAGTGAGGAAATATTCAAACATGAGTGAATGAGAAATTTAAAAAAGGACACGTCAAGAATATGATGGGAAGTAGAGAGCTTTTATTATCAGTGGTAGAAGAAAATATGCTCCCTTCCATAGATATAGTAGGAGATAGGAAACTAGTGTGTCCCATTGATATCTCTTAAAATATAGTCCTCTTCTTCCCCCTTATCAATTTATTTCTCCCCCAACAAGTTATTAACAAAAAAAATGGTGGAAGTACACAAGCTACAAAGAAATGCTAGAATAAAGTGAGAAGGCTCAAGGAAATTATGTGCTAGCATAACCTTTCCTCTTCTTGTCTTTTGAATTGATTGAAATGTTCTAGTATTTATAATAAAACTCAAGGCTACCATGATATTCAACCATTAGTAAAATATGATTCTTGTGCAGGATTCTCATGGTTGAGGGCAGCATATGAATTCCATTCATGGAACATGAACCCTATTCAAGTGTGTAGAATATCATAGTATAGTTGTTTGAACCCTCTATTTGTAGCCTGATATAAATGATTGTGGTTTCTTAAACCACTAATTTTGGAATTATCATTTTCTATGGATCCATGTGGTTTTCAAAGAAACACTTGTACATATCCATGTATATTCAAAGTAGTAGTTTTGTGTGAATTAATTATAACTTGGTTTGTGAAAATTAATGAAGTTATCTTATGCAACTAATTAATGGATTTATGGAACCCTAGTTTTACTTGATAACTTACATTTTTCAGTAATCACCTATATAGTTGCATGCAACATTTTTAGGGGATAACACTCTAGAAATGTATCAACCCAATTTTGTCATGCACTATAGATTTGGAAGAACAACAAAACTTATACATCATGATATGTGAGGAGGGATATTCTCTTCTCTTATTTATTGAATAAAATTTGGAATTTTAAATGGAAATGTTTTGGAAATTTTGGGTCATTGAGGTTTGAGTTGACTGGGATTGTTAGTCAAAAGTGATAATTTAGGAAGTTCTATCATCACTAAATAACACAGCATGGTGTTCAAAAATGGGATTTGGTAAAAGGTACACATGTCTTATCATGAAAATGGACATTATGGTCCCCTCATATAATAATTTCCTAAGACGTGAGGAAATCACATCGTAGCTCTTCTTAGTCCACAACTCAATTAAATATTAAAATAATTTCATGTGAGCCATAGGAGACCATGGCATTGAGCAGGACATGTAGGTTAGAATTTATGCCTAAGGTGGATTCACAATTATGCTTATACCCATTATATAAAACTCACATAATCAGGCTCATTTCTTTAGGATATTAATATTGCAGCTAAAATGATATGCATGACAGATATTAATGTTATCACATTATCATGCTTTCCATATTGGATGATCTTATGAAAATTATTAAATTAAATATAGTCAAACACTACATTTTCTATTTTTGAAATAGATAGGCTATGTGCATGGCAAGTAAGGTCGTTGAATTTAGTAGCTTGATCACTTATGTTATGTATTTGGCCATGGTATTGGTGAGTAATATAGATTTCCACACTATCACTTTCTCATTAATATACATGTAATATGTGATTTTCAATAATGAATTAACTAAGTAACAATGCACGCATCCAAAAAATTGTTTGTGTTACTAACCTAATTATTAGGACTAAGGAAATGTGGCTTAGAAAAGAAAAATAAGAGTTATGCCAATACACAGTTATATCCTCGTTGGATTTAGTGATTGTTTCTATAAAAATCTATAACTGATGTATAATAAATGAATTATGGGATACTATATGGGTGATGTGTTGAGAATTTGGAGGGTTGTAGGTTAATACAATTTCTCTTCTTGATAATTACTTCTGACCACACTTATGATACTTATGTCTTCTCTTCTTTTAGTTTAGTTAATCTTTCGTCAAGTCAATTATCAAAGAGCACAAGACACGAAAGTTAGGCTCCTAGAGCCAGGGAAAAAACTTCTCCCTCTTGGAGAGGAAAACCCACAAATAATTCTTCTTATAGATCTTCAAATGACAAGTACCATGACCGTGACACAAACCCTTAACCTTATTATGCTTCCAAGACCTTGATTCAGCTTCTTCAACTTTGATTCTTCTGTTCAACAATTTTCTTGAACTATAGGAAGGTAAATAAAAACTTTACCTTCCTCACTATTGTTGCCTCTTCTCCATATGATTATTGTCTTATCTCCAATAAAATCTTTCTTCAGATCAAAAACCCTAAACTAATACTTTTACTGTACCCTTCCTACACTTGTCTGCAACGTAGCTTCAGTTATCCATCCACCTGTACCTCTACACTTCTTTGCAATCCTCTTTCTAAACCTCTCCGCAATCTTCTACTTTCTACACCTTTTCGTAATCTTTTACTTCCCGCACCTTTCCATAATATTTAGTTTCAGATCCACAACGTGTGTTGTCACCTATCCACTCTATAGGTTATCCCTTTTTCCACAATACCGTTCAGAGATAAGACAGTTGTATGTTCAGTGTTGATCTGCACTTCTTCCTTACTAGAGTAGGTTAGTGTTACGTAAATTTATGCGAGGTAGAGTAACTTGGTTTGCAGCAGTTATATTTCATTCTTCTACATAGATTATCCTTCATACCCTTCGCATGAAGACTTATCCTTAGCTTGTATTATTCTCTCTGATATTGTCTGAAAATCTTATCTCAAATGAACCACAGAGCAACTTATATATAGGTGTATGCTTCCTAGTTTTTAAGCCAACTCACCAATTTGACTTTAGGCCGACTTGTCCACAGCTTGTATGCCGATATAAATAACATTTCACGAGGTGTTTATTCTAACATTGTTGGAGGGTTGTCTTTGCTATATAGGAGCTTGATTTCCAATGCTTTTTGAGCTTGTCTTCCAGCTTGTTTGAGGGTTGTTTTTGAGCTTCTTTACAAGGTCTTTGTAGCATAGACATCCAAACTAAATCCTTCATGTATATATGACACCTAATTATATGTATTCATGTGAAACTAATAGACATAAAGAAGAATTATATCTACATAATAATATCTTTCTCATGAAACCCATGAAGGAATTACACAAAAAAATATATTTTATTATCTTTGACATCTTCTTTACATAATTACATAGTCAACATGAAGACTGACCTAGTTACACTTTTAAATAGTCCATATTAACTAGGGAGGTATTCATAAAGGTACATGGTAACTTTCAAATTTAAGAATCTCATAAGAAGAATCACATTGGTAATCACATATTTATAGCATCATATCAACCAGCATTTTCCTAGTGCAAGGCCTTGACTAATAGCCCCATCTCTCAATGAGACAATGGGCTACAATTTTGGTGAGACACATGACTTATAGACACCATCGCCAATGTCTCTCCAAGGTACATACTCCACTTGGGTGTTCCCAAAGTATGGCCTTCTTGGACTATTATTATCTTGGGTAGCTAGCCCTCAAAGAATATTGGTCCCCAATTACTCTTATCTTGAATTCCCTAATACATTCTAAAATAGTATCGAATGTCAGGTTATTACCCAATCCTCCATTCTGTCTTCCCAAGTGAAGACCATAACGATGTGACTATCTCTCCCTCTCAACCAGGGAGGACCTATTCCACAAGGGAATGTAGTCATTCCTATACAAGGAATGTACCTAAGCTCAATCTTAAGAATTACCAAGTTTCTTCCCAAGTAAGAAACTTCTCATCAGGCTCCCTCTTAACCAGGGACATCTAGCAGCAATGGTGAGACACTGAGCTACTCATGAAGAATTCCTATCCTCGATGTCATGGATTTCGATATTGAGGAATCTTCAAATTTTAGCTTCAAATGGCACAGATCATCCATCACTTCCATCCCGAGTCATGTCAGCTATCAGAAAGTGATTCATCAGACTTCCTTTATCTGGTCCATTGTTATGCCATGCTTCTTTCATTCCAATCATCTCCAAGGATCATACATCCTTTCTCATGATTAGAAACCCTACACAAATTCATCTAGATAAACATGAAATTTTGGAACAAAAGTTGCCTTAGTGATGATATTAGAAACCCTACACAAATTCATCTAGATAAACATGAACTTTTGGAACAAAAGTTGCCTTAGTGATGATATTTCACCATGACATCTTCTTGTAGGCATCGACATCCTTCATTCCCAGGATATTACAAATTTTCTAGTTTCTTGTTTATATACAACCACCTCATATTCTATGAGGTCATATTATGTTGATTTCATCTGTCAATGCACTAAGAGATCCTTTTTCATAGATCATACTTCTAAATATGAATATCTATTACCTACAACTATATGACATGACTTCACAGCATCCAATATTAGCATATATGTCTTCATACCTCATACCTATTTCCCTAATTCATCCTATAGAAGTTTCTCTAGAATGAAGAGCTTCGTTCCTTTGGCCTGCTTCATTAATATGTCAACACATCCCAAAATTCTGTCACCATGATGACCCTTGATCTGATGATTGCTTTATGTTAGTAGAGAGATTTTCCAGAAGTAGTTTCATCGAAAGCTTCTTTCATTCTTCTATTGAGATGATTCTTAATGTACATTCATTTATTTTATACATTCAATCAGAGATCACTTAAAGATAAATATGATCTCAATCATAGTATATCTCTCTCTCTCTTCCTCCTTCTTAGATCTTTTAGCATCAGGTTCTTCTCTTTCATTAGTGACATGGGCTTCTTTCTTTTTCCTCTTGTCCTTTTCAAATTTAGGACAATCTCTTTTATAATTCCCAAGTTCATTACATCCAAATCATCGTACATTGTCCATATTATTTCTTTTATTCAAAGTGCCAAATTTTCTAAATCTACCTTTCTTCCTGTATGAGGTTGCACAGGCATGATTCTATTCACTTGGTCTTGTATCATCTTTGGCCTTTAGTCTTGTTTCCTCTATTTTACATAGAGACCATAAATCATGGAATGGAGTGTATTATTTCTTCCCATATAGACTAGAAGTGAAGTTTCCCCATTCCTCTAGTAGAGCATTCAACACCACTGTAGTCATCTTAGTGTCAGAAATCATTTCTCCTAGTTCGTGCAGTTAATCTTTTATTTCATAAAGCCTCATAAAGTATGGAGTGATTCCTGCTTCCCTTTATAATTTCATTTTCTATATTTCTTGTCTTAGAGAGATTGCTTCTCCTGTAGTACTCACAGAGAATAGCTCCACCAATTTCTCATATATTTGTTTTGCAGTCTTTAGTTTTGATACATAGGGAATGAGAGTCTTTGATGGATTCTATGAGAATCCTTTGGGCTCTAATTTCTCCCTTCATGTACTTGGGCGCATGGGCTAGAGCATCTTCTTCTGGGGGTTGAACAATAGATCCTTAGATATAGTCCATTACTTCGTCTTCAATTAAATTCAAGGTTGTTCTCTTCTTCCATCCACTAAAGTTTGATGACTCAACCATCTTGTTGCTTTCTTTATAATAAGGGATCTTGAAATATAGGGTCATGAATAATTACTTGAGTGGATTTTGTTGTAGCTTCCTTGATGATGATTGAGAATGAATTCAAGGGTTTCCTTTTTGTAGGTTTTAACCCTGTACATAAATTATCTGCAAATGAATCTCAAAAAGTAGAAAATAAACAATAGCAAGAGCATAAAACATAAAACAAATATACATAGAGATTTTCCCCTAGATCCCAAATTGGGACGACCAACTTGATTTTTCATTATATTCCTTTTAGTGTTACAACACATATATATACATGCTGAAGCATACATAAACCCTAATTCATTAACCCTGGATTAGAACATAATTGTAGTTCCCTTGACCGCATCTACAAAATACCAGGGGCTGAAAACCATCATGCCCCAAAACCATGTGCAAACCCATGCACAAAACCATGGGCGGGTCCACCCACTGTGAAATAAGGACCAATTTTTTTTCCCGGGGTGCTGCCCCGAACCCCGAACAGGGAGGTCCTGCTGCCCCCCTTGGTGTGCCCGCTGTAACGTACAGGGGGAGCTATCGCCCACCCCCCCCCCCCCGTGCGTGACTAGTCATGGAAAGAATATAACACATACCCAACATTATCCCACTTGTTGTTTTCTTTCCGCAGGGGGGCACAGCAGAGTTTAGTCATTAGCCGAGCTCTACAAAACCCATTGTTTCTCTACACCAAGAGAACTTCTGAGTGCTCACATACTTCGTCAATGCATTTGCAACATTCTTCAAGGTGTCCACCTTTACCAGCAACACCCTTTTAGCCTCAACCATATCTCTCACAAAGTGATATTAAACATCATTGTGCAATGTCTTTGAATGAAAATCAAGGTTCTTAGCCAAGAAAATTGCACTTTGGCTATCACAGTCTATCCTTATAGCTTTTTGCACCAAACCCATACTTGAACACAATCTCTGCAACCAAACTGCTTCTTTTCTTGCATGAATGGCTGCTATGTATTCTTCCTCTGTAGTTGAAAGAGCCACTACAGACTGTATTTTACTCATCCAACTCACTGCACCTCCAAATAGGCTAAACACATACCCACTTGTAGATCTTCTTTGGTCTAGATCTCCAGCCCAGTCTACATCAACAAAACCATGAAAGTCCAACACTCTTTCCAATCCTGGTCTTCCTTGGTAGCACAAGCCATAATCACTAGTGCCACACAAATATCTAAAAACCAGCTTCATTGTTGTCCAATGCTCCTTCCTTAGGTTTGACATAAACCTGCTCAATACTCCCACTGCATTTGCAATGTATGGTCTAGTACAGACCATTGCATACATCACGCTACCCAATGCACTTGCATATGTAACACGGGACATATCCTCCTCTTCTTCTTGTGTCTTGGGACTCTATTTAGCAGACAGCTTTGTACCTACAAGAATCATAACATTCACCGGTTTACTATCCTTCATATTGAACCTCTGTAATATAGTCTCGACATAATTCCTCTGGTTTAACCAAAGCTTCCTCTTTTCCTAATCTCTCTTAATTTCCATGCCAAAAATATAGTTTGCAACACTAAGATCCTTCATGTCAAATTTGGAGAATAGTTGGGTCTTAAACACCCATTTGCTCCCGAAGGGCTTCCTTCTAGCCGACAACTCCACCAAATCCCATGCCTCATTTTTATGCAAAGATGCCATTTCATCAACCATGGCCTCCTTCCAGAGTTTTCCATCCTCTGAATCTATGGCCTCCCTAATGATTCTGGGATCATCATTAGTTATAGTTAAAGAAAACTTTGAACAGAAAGAAGATGGACTATACCTTTCTGGTTGTCTTCTTTCTCGAACTGATCTCCTCAGAGATGAGTTTGTGGCTCTTCCTCTTCTGAGTCTTTTGTTGTTGTAGAGTCTGATTCATCCTCCTTTAGCTCAAACTCTATCTTTTTAGGTTCCTTTGGTATGACTACATGTTTAGCAACATCTTTCACCTCTCTAAACACCACATCTCGACTGTACACAATGTTCCTTGTTTTCGGGTTCCAAAGCTTGTAACCCTTTAAACCATCCTTATACCCAATAAAGATGCACCTTTCAGATTTACTATCCAACTTGCTCCTTTTCTCCTTTGGAACATGTACATATGCATCACATCCAAATACCCTCAGATGTAAAAGAGAGGGTTTCTTACCAGTCCATACCTCATGTGGAGAGTTATCCTCCAACGCTGATGAAGGTGATCTGTTAACCAAGTAACATGCAATCTCCACTGCCTCTGCCTAGAATTCTTGTCCTAACCCGGTACCACTAAGCATGCTTCTTTTCTTTTCCATCAGCGTTCTGTTCATTCTTTCTGCAGCTCCATTTTGCTGAGGTGTGTATGGAGTAGTCTTCTGTCATGCTATACCACACTTCTTATAGAACTCTTCAAATTCCTTCTTGCAGAACTCCCCACCATTATCTGTCCTCAGCACCTTTATCTTCTTCTCTATCTGGTCTTCCACCAGAGCCTTAAATTCATTAAATATGTCAAAGACCTCGGATTTCTTCCTCAAGAAATATATCCATGTATTCCTTGAGAAGTCATCTATGAATGAAACATAGTACATAGACTTACCCAGTGATGGAACCGACACAAGTCCAAACACATCACTATGCACAAGCTCTAATATCTTGTTTTCCCTCTTAGCACCAGAAGGAAAACTCACTCGATTCTTCTTCCCATATACACAATGTTCACAGAAATCGAAATCCAGAGAGCTATTAGACATACCTTCTACCATACCATTTCCATGCAGTATCCAAAGGCCCTTCTCTCCAATATGTCCAAGCCTTTGATGCCATAGCATGGTATTTTCTCCAGAGACCCCTAGCCTTTCCGCCACTTTTGGGAACCACTGAGCTGTTGCACCCATAAATAATAGTGCTACCGTGAAACTTGTACATAGTTCCAATCAGAACTCCCCGCATTAACACCAGTGCTCCCTGAACCATCTTACCAGCATCTTTCTCGAACACTATTTTTACACATGTATCATCCATCTTTCTTACATAATTTAGATTTATGGCCAATGAAGAAATGTGTAGAACACCAAGAAGTGTTATAATCCTTCCAACTTGCAGCTTCAGCTTGACTTTTCCACCTCCGATGATTCTGGCCTTCCTATCATCACCTAAGAAGACATCACCGCCATCATATTTCTCATACTCGCAGAACCACTCTCTATGAGGAGTGAAGTGAAAGGAGGCACCCGAGTCAATCAACCATGACTCATGATCTACATGTGTATTTGAAGAAGAAGCCAAATACACATCCCCACCTTCATCCAAGGTGGTTTTTTCCTCTGCAGAAGGAGCATCATCAGATCCCTTTCCTTTCTCGAGAGCTTTAGATCTGCAGTCCTTTTTGTAGTGCCCTTCCTTTCCACATTTCCAGCACACCTTTACAAACTTTATAGGAGATTTAGATCTCCCTCTAGATTAATATTGCCCACTCAAAAACTTATTCTTGTTTCTGTTGAAGGACCTTCCTCATACAGATAAGGCATCTCCATTCTTACCCTCCATATTTCTCTGTCTCATTTCCTCCGAAAGCAAGGCTGAAACAATGTCATCAAAATTGAAGGTAGTTGTATTGCTACCTATTGCAATAACTAGATTGTCCCACGAATCTGGTAGAGAACACAACAAGCTAATGCACTTATCTTCATTTGAGATTTTAATATCAACAGATGACAGCTGACTAACCACAGTATTGAAGGTGTTCAGATGCTCTGTCACTGAGTCTCCATCCTTCATCCTTAGGTTATACAAATTTTTCTGCAGGAAACATTTATTCACCAGAGACTTAGATTGGTACAAAGTCCCAAGTTTTTCCCACAAATTCTTCATCGTATCTTCCCTAGATACATTAAAAAATACCGAATATGAGACGCACAACCGTATTGTGCTCTTTGCCTTCCGATCTAGCTTCTTCTAGTCTTCATCTGACATTCTCGTTGGTTTAGTACTTGGATCTACCGTGATCCACTGGTCTTTATCCACCAGTAGATCCTTCATCTTGAGCTTCCACAACTCAAAACTCTAAACATTAAATTTCTCAATTTCTATCTTTCCACTACTCGCCATCTTCTTTCACAGCAAGAATCGATCCCGTAGATCTCCCACTGAACAAGGTCTACCACAGGCCTGAGCAAAAAACCCTCTACAGCAAAGATGTCCCCTTGAAGCCGAAACAACTCTGATACCAAATGTAGGTTTTAACCCTGTACAGAAATTATCTGCAAATGAATCTCAAAAAACAGAAAATAAACAATAGCGAGAGCATAAAACATAAAACAGATATACACAGATATTTTCCCCTGGATCCCAAATTGGGACGACCAGCTTGATTTTTCATTATATTCCTTTTAGTGTTACAACACATATATATACATGTCGAAGCATACATAAACCCCAATTCATTAACCCTAGATTAGAACATAACCGTAGTTCCCTTGACCGAATCTACAAAGTACCAGAGGCCAAAAAACATCATGCCCCAAAACCATGTGCAAACCCATGGGTTCGCCCACCGAAAAATAACGACGAATTTTTTTTTCTTGGGGCGCTATCGCCCCCCTGTTGCACCCGATGCAACGTACATGGGGGGATATCACCCCTCCTATGACCCCCCCCCCCCCCCCCCGTGCGTGACTAGTCGTGGAAAGAATATAACACATACCCAACACTTTCTTCAAGGTTGTTATACTTTAACCCTTGATTATAAAGACTATCTTCAAAAGTTGAGATTCTCTTCAAACAATGTCTTCAGTGAAAATATTTGATGGCAAAGATTATTTTATAGAATGAGTTGATCTTTTGAATGAGGTAGGAGATCTCACTTGAAGTAGTTAGATAGTGTTCCTTGCAAACTGATTTGTCTTTCCAACCCAAACTTTTATCTTTGCTTCTTTGAGTGTCTTTGTTGACAAGGAGCCCTTATGTTCAACACCTAAGCTCTGAAACCATGTTGATAATTTGGAGGGTTGTAGGTTCATACAAATTATCTTCTTGATAATTACTTGTGACCTTACTTATGATACTTATGTCTTCTCTTATTTTAGTTTATTTAATATTTCATCAATTCAATTATCAAGGAGCACAACACACGAAAGTTAGGCTCATAGAGCCAGGTAAAAAACCTCTACATCTTGGAGAGGAAAACCTACAAATAATTCTTCTTATTGATATTCAAATTACAAGTACCATAACCGTGACATAGACCCTTAACCTTCTTATGCTTCCAAGACCTTGATTCAGCGTCTTCAACTTTCATTATTCTCTTCAACAATTTGCTTGAACTCTATGAAGGTAAATCAAAGATTTACCTTCCTCACTATTGACGCCTCTTCTCCTTATGATGATTGTCTTATCTCCAATAAAATATTTCTTTAGATCAGCAACCCTAAACTAATACTTTTACTATACCCTTCCTGCACTTTTCTATAACGTAGCTTCAATAATCCATACACCTGTACCTCTACACTTCTTTACAATCCTCTTTCTGCACCTCTCTGTAATCTTCTACTTCCTGCATCTTTCCATAATATTCTATTTCCTGCACCTTTCTGTAATCTTTAGTTTCAGATCCGAAATGTGTACTATCACTTATCTGCTCTATAGGCTATCCCTTTTTCCGCAATACAGTTCATAGATAAGACCGTTGTATGTTAAGTATTTGTCCGCACTTCTTCCTTGCTAGAGTAGGTTACAATTACCTGAATTTATACGAGGTACACTAACTTAGTTTCAACAGTAGTTATATTTCATCCTTCTGCATATATTATCCTTTATACCCTTTGCATGAAGATTGATCCTTAGCTCGTATTATTCTCTCTGATCCTCTCTGAAAATCTTATCTCAAATGAACCGCATAGCAACTTATATATAGGTGTATGCTTCCTGGTTTTTAAGCTGACTCACCAATTTGACTTTAGGCCGACTTTTCCACATCTTTTTTGCTGACATAAATAACATTTCATAAGGTTTTTATTCCACCATTGTTCGAGTGTTGTCTTCATTGTATAGGAGCTTGATTTCCAATACTTTCTGAGCTTGTATTCCAAATTGTTTGAGGGTTGTTTGTGAGCTTCTTGACAAGGTCTTTGGAGCATAGACATATAAACTAAATCCTTCATGTATATATGACACCTAATTATATGTATTCCTATGAACCTAATAGCCATCAAGAATAAGTCTATCTATATAATAAAATCTTTCTCATGAAACCCATGAAGCAAGCACACCAAAAATATATTTTATTATCTTTGACATCTTCTTTACATAATTACATAGTTAACATGAAGACTGACCTAGTTACACTTTTCAACAAGATGAATGTTACTACATATTGAATGCAACATAGAATATATTGACACAAAGTAGCCAATGTAATGAAGCATGGGAATAACATAATTAACTTGAGACATGGTAGCCTAGAAATCACATCATTCTAGGGATAATACATTGCATGACATATAGATATGCACCAAGAGATGATAGATATGAACAAGGTGATATGCCTCTATAGGTTGGGGATTAAAATTCCCTATAGATATTTATCAATAAGAATATTAGAGAGATCTAGCCCTATAAGGATCAACTTCTAATTGCATATGATTTATCCTAGGAGGCTACCCTTGGTAATATTTAGTTCCTAATCTCTCCCAATGCTTACTTTTATTTCCTATGTCAATAGTGATTGGATGAGTTTATTATATTGACTTATTTTGAAATATTAGTTCTAATATGAAGGTTTCAAAAAGGGGCATTAAATTACTACTATCCTTTCTCCTACTCCACAATCTAACTTCGAACAAAATAAATAATTTATCATTAGCACAAGATAAATTGGGGTAGGAAGAGCTCTTGGAGAAGGTACCATCAATGTTTTCTTACATGAGCTAGTTGAGGTAGAATATATTTTCAAAGCAAACCAACAAGCATAATTTCTCCACATATTATTTTAGAATCTTGTTGAGACTACATAAATAAAATCATGATATATCCTTGTACATGTCAATGTAAAGATGCACCTTAATTGTAGTAATTTGAGTAAATTTGCAAACATCCAAGCTCTTTAAGCATAATGGAAATAATATTTTATAATATCTCTTGTTGCAGCTTTCTTAACCTATGTTGATTAGTTTTTCTTAATGCCAATTCAAGCCTAAGAGATATGGATCTTACCTCAACAATTTGGGCATATTTTATTTATATTTTTTCAACCACCATCTTTTGAGATATAATACTAATTCCTTTTAACCTTGGAAACCTCCTAAAAAATATCAGATATTTCTGCCTCCTCTTTAGTCCCTTCTGCAGGCACGACTAGAACTATAGTAATCGAAATGGTGAGGCTAGAAAATTACTTCAACTGCTTACTGCCACAAATTGTTACCAATAAAACACTGTAAAATTTGAAACAAGAACTATAAACTCAAAATGGGAACTCCATCCAAAAAACTCCAAAAAAACATGAAAAACAACCTAAAACAAAAATGTTGATGCTTGAACACTATAATGTTGGAAAACATTAAAATTTTGACAATTTTTCAACCCTCACATTATGGAAAACATTTTGACTAAAAAACCTTTAAAAATGAACACCTTAATGAAAGAGTGAGTATTTCAGGAGTAGTTTATTTTTTAAATGATAAAAATATGATGACTTTAAAATCTTAGATTGACACATTGCAACAAAAGTTTAAAAGGAAACCATCAAATTGACACACAATATAGGTAAACTTGTCCCATTGAAATTAAAACTTAAATATCAACGATGAAATTGAGACATTGTGCAGGCAGACTTGATCTTTTACAATGAAAACTTTAAAATCAATAATTAATATGACACACAATGAGTTGAAGTTGCTAGCTGAGGATCGACACAGACCCTATAGGAAAAAATTAAATAAAACAAAATAATAAATAAATATATAACATGAAAATAAAAAAACAAAAATTAAAACATTGAAAAAAAAAAAAAAAACACAAAATGTTTAAAAAATAATAATAAGTTAATAAAATTCACTGAGTCTTGAATAGACGTTGATTGGGTTGGTTTTTATGCACTCCTTGATGTGAAGTCACCACTTCAATTCCCTGCCCAGATCAGGGTGATGTATTTGGACATGATGATGAAGATGTAGTAAATAAAATATATATGATGGGGCCCAACCCTTAACACTAAAACTACGCTCAAACTATTTAAATGAAACTTAATACAAGTCACAAGTTTATATTGTATGATTGGTTATATCACATACACATTATAGATTCGATAATTATGACATTACTATTTCAATAATTGTGGTATTCGTATGATATGATAGCAGATTGGTTGGTCTAATTGAAATCAATGTCTATCTATTCGCGCTCGTCCTTGTGAGCTGGCATGAACTTGAAATCTGTCCTAGCTTCTCGAAGTTCGCTCTCCCGTGTTATTCTCAAACACTAACACCACTCAGTCGTCCTTCATTTTCACATGTTCGATTCTGTGAGGGTTTCTCTCTGTGTGTTCTGATACTGTGATGGTTTTTCTCTGTGTTTGTTCCACTAGGATAGTGCTTTTTTTGGCTCTTTCACTCTGCCTCTGTGGCAAGGTTCTTGCCAAATTATTTTAATGGCATTCAGCAATTCTTCGCAAGATGGTAATCTTTTGATTTCATTACTTATTTTCCTCCTCTGTATATTGTTCGGTTTGGTGCTTGTTTTTAGCTATGCCTCCAATTTACTGGTGTTTTTAACTAATTCTTTCTAGCACTTACAAGTCGAAAATCTCCGGGGGTTTCTTTTGACTTTTTCCTTAGTTCAACTCGTCCTTTGAAGGTAAGTTAACCATCCATGATTCGATGTTTTCAGTGTTTTTATTGAACTCTAATGTCTTTTCTCCTCGTGAGTAGGCCCTTGCGGATTTTTCAACCAAATCTTCACTTTTGTTCAGTGTTTCTTCGCCCAGGTAAACTACACTCTGCAACTCTCTTACTTTTGATTATTTTAATCTCAATACTCTGCTTATGACACGTCTGAGCACTAACCCTTGAAGTCTTTGTTCCTCTGCAGGTGGTTACAGATTTCGACCGCTCGAAACCTTCTGGTTCTCACAGTTATCGACCCCCAAATTAAATGGGTAGGGTCACCTCCTTTTGTTTGTCTCTAAGATTTTGTGGTTTATCTGGTGGTAGAACAGGGCTCCCGTTCCTCGTTTCTTGTTGTAGTTCTTTTGTATTAAATCTGTTGTCAAAGTCTCTTCCTGTGCGAAAATACCAGGTTTTGTAAAACGATTCTGCGTTCAATCTTTTGTTCTACTTCCGCTTATATGTCGGTTAGCTTGTCTTCTATTTAAGATGATGTTAGTTCTGGGTTTCGAAAACCCCAATCCGTAACTTTGATATGTAATACTTCTTGTTTATAATCTTTTGGGACTCTTCAGCAAAGACATTTATATTTATAATCAATGTAAATGTTCTTATTAAACTTTGTCAATATGAAAAGAAATTTGTGATACCTGGGAATGGTTATAATGTCTGTTAATTTGTGAGTGTTTGCGAAGTTCTCTCGCTTGTATGAACTCGCCCGAAATCTTATGCTTTCAACTCATCGTTTATTATGATTGCTCCGATGCCTGTGTTGTAAGTTGCTCCTGTGTGCCTTAGTTATAGTTTGTGCTTTGATTCTATTTACCCTGCATGATACAGTAAAGAATAGACAGAAAAAATAGTATAACAGTATTTTGGCTGCAATTTAATCTCAGATGGTTTCTTTGAAACAAAATCTCTAATCGTTTTATTATTCTCTTTCTCTCCGTGCGATGGAAATCAACCTTCAGAATGTATTTTTTTCTTCCTTTTGTATCACTGTATGAAACAGTTTTCGGTTTCGGTTTGAAACTGTCAACAGTTTATTATAGTTACATTCTTGACTTTTGTTCTTTTAATCTAAGAATGATTTGTAAATACAAACTAAAAGAAAACTTTTAAGTGAAAAATACGGAACTAAATTGACTATTAGGCCCTAATGATGGAATTCTTAAAATAAAAAAAATAAAAATAAAAACCCAGGTTCAATGACCTATCAACAAATCAAACGTAACTCGTAAGACAAACACCTATCCTTCTATTTACCCTGAGCTGGATGCTTCTGCATCAATATAACTAAATAAAAATAATAATAAGTAAATAAAAATATATATTAAAACAAAAAGAAATTAAAAAACATGAAAACAAAAATATTGAGAAAAATAAAAACAAAAAGAAAGACACAAATATAAAAAAATTTAAAAACCATCGCAAAAAAAAACATATATAACGACATGGAAAAAATAATACAAATATAAAAATATGTGTGAAATTGAAAAAAAAAAAATGAAACATAAAAAATTACCCAAAAACAAAATTAACTTTCAAAAAGATTATAAATTAAAAAAAAAAAAAAACAAAACAAAATTTTTTAAAAATCTATAAAAAATTAATAAAAATACAAAACATATTTCAAAGCGCACATAAGTTAAAAATAAATAAAAGATTAAAAAAAAATAGAACAATTTTGAATAATTTAAAAAAAAAATCATAATTAAAAAAAAACTGTAAAAAACCTAAACAAATAATAATAAAAACATTAAAAAAAAATTGCACTTTAATTTTTTTTAGTTACGGTTTTAATTCTTTTTCAAATTTTTTTATTTAGTTTTGTTTTTAATTTTTTTTTTTTACTATTTTTAATTTAATTTTAACGTGTGAAATTTTTTTTATGTTTTTATTTTTATTTTTATTATAATTTGTTTGTTTATTTTTTTTTTTTTTGTTTTAAATTTAAGTTTTTTTTTAATTATGTAAAATTGTTTTTTTTTTAAATTATGTGTGTTTTGAAATATGTTTTTATTTTTTATTTTTTTATTTTTTATTTTTTTTTTGAAGTAAATTTTGTGTTTTAACGTTTTTAATGTTTTTTTTTCTTTTTTTTTTTTCCTTTTTCATATACAATTTTATATTTGATTTTTTACATATTTTCAATGTTATTATTTTTTTTTTTAAATTAAAATTTTATTATAAAAAAAAAACACATTGCAAATAAAAAAACAATACATATGTTTGAAAAATCCTTTAAAAACTAATATCTTAGGATGAAAAGCACTAAGAGACATAAGACAACTTGAAATTTTGTTAAATAATCAACATTTTAAAAAAATTATGTATACCTAGGACATAAGAACATTTAAAGTGTCAAAAATGCCTTTAAAAAATAAATGTTGATGTTTTTCAAAATATGCATGAAAATCATCAACATTTTTAAAAAAATATTTACACTTAATACAATAGAAAGTTTAAATTGTAAAAAATAAGCCCTCTAAGTCGACGCTGCATCAACACTTTTTAAAATTAACATGAAAATCACTAACATTAAAAAAAAAATTTGACACAAACGAAAATTTAAAGTGTCCAAAACATACTCCCAAAAAACAAAGTGTATCCTCAATAAGCACTTTTCAAAATCGGATTACCTTTTTGCTACCTCAAAAAAGTCGATACTCATTTCAGTTCCCGTTTCAAAGTTTACATTGTTATAACCAATGCTTTTGGGCCCGCTCCCTTTCGCCATCTTATTTGGCCTCTTCCCAAGATGGGAAGGAGAAACCATATATTATATTCATCATTTGCTTCACATTTTGAAGCTGGTAAACAAACAATTTAACATTAATTCCCTAACATTTGATGTTTATTATGACTATTTATTCTTTTTCCATTCCGTCTGTTTCATAAACCTTTTTAGTTTGACATTTGGGTCCATGGCGCTTTGCGTGGAAAACTATGGCATGTTCTACATAGAAACACCCCCTTCTATAGTACATATATACCTTTATCTAGGAATTCCTTATTCATATATATAATCACTAAGTTCGCCTTACTTCTTCGATTCACATCGAAGTCCAGAAGTGAATCGAAGTCTAGAAGCGAAGCCGGGAAGGACAGGGAAGGACATAAGTCGACCCAAACCAATTGCACAAAGTCGGGAAGGACAGGGAAGGATAGAAGCTCACCCGAACTAGTTGCATAGCTTCATCGATCCACCACTTAACTCAATCCTTCTTTGGATTCACGCAATACTTCTCTGGTTAATATAATACTAGAGATACAAGTTTGAAATTATGTTAAACTAGAAATTTCTGAAATTAATTTAAACAACAATTTTCTGAAATTCTGAAATTTTGGTTCGTTATATCAACATGTTCTAAATTCATGTACAAGTATGATTAATTACCATATACCTTGAATTTAAATTTAAAAACATGCATTTAAGACCATACTTATGTTCACATATGATCAACCCCATAAAAGACAGATAAAAGGAATTTAAAATGGCCTTTCTAACTTATATAAAGAAATTGCGATATATACCTGCAGCCTGGTAACCACTAGACCGCTAAAGAAGAAATAAATAAATCCATCTAGCAGAATGTGAGTAAAATATTAGTATTCTTTATAAAAACATAAACTATTCCATCGTGCCCTTGAAAGTGGGAAGTTCTAACTTAACTTCAATTTTGTTCCCACTAGACAAGAAAACAAAGATGGATTCCTCCATGTCAATGTATATACAAAATTTTCCTGAAACCAATAAAAATTTGAAAATAAAATAATACTCAGATAAGTATATGATGAATATTATCTCATATATTCTGGATGATTGTTACTATGTAGAATACGACATAAAATTTCATCTATGCAAATTCCTCAAGATACTTGAGGAAAATATCCTTGTGATTCAATTGTAATGACTAAACCATGGAGAGGTATTAATGTGATATTTTGCTACGAATGTAAATATCAACATAAAAAATTTAAGGAATTTTTTTGGCCTTACCTAGAACTTCTCACCATAATAACATGAACTCACATAGCTAAAACAATATTACCATATTTAAAAAGAAGAATCCCCCCAACCACTTCTAGTGAAGAGACCATCATAGGATACAACAACACCATTTGATAAGTTGGAAACCATGACTAGAGGAGACAAAGAGGATCTAAATAAACATCATCCAGAAAAGGAAATAAGAGATGAATCCACTCAAAAGTTTGTATTAGAGGAAACACAAGACGAAGAGATGCAAGTGGCAGTAATAAATCAAGAAATACATTCAAAGTCAGTTGTGGCATTTACATTCTTCACTGCACCCTTCTTGTTGCCTTTGAGTGTATGAAGTACATCCAACTTTGTTGTACAGTGTTTTTCATTAAAATAAAACTTCAGAAGTTTAGGTTTGGCGCCTGTGACCACAATTATTTTGATATTCTTTAGACGCGCATATTGATACACACCCTGTAGTCTTCTCTCTAAAAGCTAGTAAAGGTACCATCACTTGAATATGCCTTTGATCACACTAGAGCTGCATTGTTAGGATGTTATATTACCTCGAGGCCTCTTTCTTTCTCTAGCGTCTTCATGCATATTGATCTCAACCACTCGTTTCAGGTGCGTGTAGGGTCTCAGCCTCTTTTATAATTAGAATTCCGACGATAAATATGCATATTCAATGATCCGGTCAATACCTAAATACGGGTCATGGTTTTTTGTACCCCTGGGGCTAGCTAGCTTTACACGAACTAGCAGTTTCCATCCCCTCATTGACCCACTAGCTCACCCCCATTTTGTTCCTCGCACGAACACACCCAATTCGATTTCTTATTCTCATTTCATGGAGCAATCTTACAATCAGATGAAACTACTAATGCATCGAGTTGTATAACCTTTGAATAATGTACTGTTAAGCACTTAGATTAATAGCTCCTATTACCAATTCCAAATTAAATATATGAATGCTTAATGGGTTACTGTAATATGGAAAGTACACCTTTTCTGTTATTACTTGATAATAAAGACATGCCAATGATTCTAGTAACAAATACCTATTATTGATCCAAATGCCTATGATAACAGGGTTGTAGCAAAATAATCTTATTACTGTAGCCGAAACCCTGCTTGTGTCCTAGAAAGAATTCCTTGAACAATACATGGATTTCACAGGAAATCTTAGCTAGCAGATGATGGCAAGAACATCTGCATCTCGACGAAGGGATTTTCGATGGCATCGTGCTTTCAGTACATACACACATCTAGGAGGAGACCTCGCAATGAAGGCGAGATGACCATGATTGAGCTTTTTTCCATTATGGAAGACATGGAAGAACAATACATAGAAAACATTCCATCGCATGTCCATTCGAAAATGTTTCGTATAGTTTGTATCATGGCGCTCATCCGAGTGTGGGACTTCAAATAGTTAGTGTCAAGGTGCTCATACTAGTGTAATACATGTAGATGACGTCACAACTAGCACACAACATGATCCACCCTCACCACAACTAAAATAATTAACTGAACTTTAATGTTTAGGTTTAGGTTGGGCATAGTTGTAAGCATGGAGAAGTACACGTGTAGTATACATTTTACGTTGACTAGCAACTATGGCAACCGACTATCGACAATTACATCCAGGAATAACAAGTCTATGATGGGAGGGACTTATGCCCCACATCGTGTTTTTTTTATAACTAACTTATCATATAAATCTTTTAACATACCTTCTCAAATTTTATAGTCTACATTCTTTAAAATAAAATGTCTTGAAAATCAAACCTACTCGCAAGCAATGTTTTTGGATAATACTTGGATTTATTCTAATATGTTCAATTTTATCATTGTAATAGTAAGTTTCACCATTTAAGAATGTTCTTTCTTAACATTAAGACATAGAGAAACCTTCTTCACTACAGTGTGATTTGGTGGGGCTGCGTTGTTTTTATCCCCATAAGTGCTCTCCATCGTGCAATGTAGTAATGTATACCATTATACATGTTATGGGAATATTTTTAAGTTTTTTTGCCTTGGGCATAAAACGATAATGTTGATAGAAAATTGATACGTTGGTAAGAAGGTAGTCAACCAAACCAAAGGTTTACGGATTGTGATGGGGAAGGCGAATTCTAGGGATTATGATGGAAAAACATGTATGTCGTTTAGGGATGGAAATGGCAAAGCATGTGGGTGGTTAGTTGAGTAAATTCCAAGTGCTAGCTATCAAAATTTCATATCAATATTAGATATTATTATTTCTTAGAGCTAATATTACTATTTTTTAGAGTCATGATAATTTATGGAATAGATAATATGTATTCCAAATATTGAAAAAAAAAAAAACTTGCAATAAGATTTCAAAAATCTATGTACTATAGCATTCAACCATAACTAATTAGCACTCTCATCTAGTGAGTTACATGGTGCAAGAACTATCATATAATGAATCTAATTCTTTAGGTATGAATAATACTATTTAAAAAAATATATACTAGCAATTACATCATCATCAGATGTTGCAAAGGAAATGTCGTAAGATTATTAAAGAGATCTAATGGTAAAGATATATGTAGTTATTTTGGTCAATTTTAGTAAAGGCGGGAGAAGCCATCAAGTTCAGTAATAATTTTGTCTTTCATTGTAAATTTGATGTACTTTAGAGGTTGTCAATTGAAATTTTTAAATAATTTATTATGTGGAATGGAGAAAAATGTAGATTGTACTCTCTCCCAATTTTTATTTTGATAATAAGGCATTTGAATCTAGTTTTTAAAAATATTCTTCCACAAATATTGGTGGTTGTTCATTCATTTAAAGTAAAACAATAAAAATTTTAAAATGTTATTATACACAAATATGGCTTAATAATTTACAAAGATTTGAATTGTGGTAAAAATATTCTTCCATAGCTCGCAATCAAAAGCACTATAATTCCATGCACTTATGTTGGTGGTTGTTCATTCATTTAAAGTGGTTGTTCATTCATAACTACAAGCTGCAAAACTCTGTATGTGTTTTCATAAGTGCATTGTAAACGAAATATTTACAACTAATTTTGTCTTTTCAACCAACAACTTAATATGTTTTAACGTCTAACGTATAATCTAATAGTTTCAAGTTATGACACAATTCACAATAAAAAAATTATTTTCAAATAATAACACTTTATGGCATAATCATTATTATATTTAATATAATAATAATATTAATACCTAAACTATCACATAATAAATCTAATTCTTTAAGTATAAATAATATCATTAAAAATATATATATTATTATTATATTTAATATAATAATAATATTAATAAATGAAAATAGAATTTAATTTTAAAATTATATTTTCCTTTTTCATTTTAATATTTATTTTTCCTTCTTAATATTGTTTTTTATTTTATTTTTTAATTCACTGCATGTTACTTGCTCAAATGACTAAGAAAACAAAATCATTGATTTTTCATGTGATAGGATGAACTATTAAATATTAAAACAATAGTACATTATTATAGAGTAGTTGGGAACCTAAACATAGATAATGTGTATATTTTTATTCATGTACTTTTTGTTTTGATTACCTTTTATAGTTTAAAATGGCAATTCATTTCACGTGCTTTTCTGGTTTCACATGGCTGCAAAACAAAATCATTGTTTTTTAGATAATGAATTAAAAAAATAAATAAAAATATGGAAATAATAATTAAATATTGAGTGTGATAGAGTATTATAGTATTGCAAATTGATATATGAAATTGAAAAATTAAATTTGGTGGATAGTAATTATTAGTAAATTTGCACATTTACATTTTTATTTTTGTTTGTTAAAATATTGAACAATACACAAATGATGAACAATAAATTTTAATAGTATATTTTTTTGAATCTAATTTTAAAGAAAATATTTTCATAAATTATAGAGGACAAAAATTGATGTTAAAAATATTATTTATGTGAATATAAGTTATTTTCAAAGATTAATAATAAAAAATAATTACACAAATATTTAAAAGTAATAGAGAATAAAATCATAAAATATAGTCTTTCTAATCATCAATTTCTATCTATTTCTTTTTTTTTAATTAATTTTAAGTTGATATAAATATATTTTAATAATACTCAAGCTTAATTTTTATTATGTATTAATAATTATATTAAAAAATATAATTATCAGACAATAATCAATAGTAAATATGTTATTTATATAAATATAAATTATTTTCGAAAATTAATAATAAAAAATAATTATACAAATATCCAAAAATAATGGACAATTAAATCATAAAATACAGGATGAACTATTAAATATTAAAACAATAGTACATGATTATAGAGTCGTTCGGAACCTAAACATAGATTCCTTGCTTGATGTTTATATTTTTCTTCATGTACTTTTTGTTTTGATTATTTATTTATCGTTTAAAATGGCAATGCATTTCACGTTAGCTTTACTGGTTTCACATGGCTGTAAAACAAAATTATTGTTTTTTTGATAATGAATTAAAATAATAAATATAAATATTGAAATAATAATTAAATATTGAGTGTGATAGGATATTATAGTATTGTAAATTGATATATGAAATTGAAAAATTAAATTTGGTAGACAGTAATTACTAGTGAATTTACACATTTATATTTATATTTTTACTCGTTAAAATGTTGAACAATATCTAAATAATGGACAATAAATTTTAGTAGTATATTTATTTCGATCCAATTTTAGTGGATAATAATTGATGGTAAATATATTATTTATCTGAATATAAGTTATTTTCAAGGATTAATAATGAAAAATAATTACACAAATATCTGAAAATAATGGAGGATAAAATCATAAAATATAGTCTTTCTAATAATCAATTTCTATCTATTTCTTCATTTTTTAATTAATTTTCAGTTGATATAAATATATTTTAATAATACTCAAGCTTAATTCTAATTATTTATTAATAATTATATAAAAAAATATAATTATAAGACAATAATTAATGGTAAATATGCTATTTATGTGAATATAAGTTATTTTCAAAGATTAATAATGAAAAATAATTATACAAATATCTTAAAAAAAAATGGAGGATAAAATATAAAATATAGTGTTTCTAATGATCAATTTCTATCATTTCCTCATTTGTTATTTAATTAGTTTTTCCATTAATATAAATATATTTTAATAATACTGAAACTTAAATTTCATTATTTATAAATAATTATATAAAAAAATTATAATTTTTTAGAAATAAAGCCACAGCATAAATAATATATTTTCTTTTTCTTGTAAATTTCGTAGGACCTGTCTATTTTCTATTTTGTAAAGAGCAAGTTGCTATACAAAAGATGCAATGTTTGGTAGCCTCAACCTGCCCGAAGGAAACCAGGTCTGTTGGCCACCTCAGAGAGTTATAAGCCAACCAAAATTGGTATTGTTTGTTCCTTCTAATAAGTGCTAGTAATCCTTTACTATGTCCATAGAAACTACATATGAAACATAGAGTAATCCTAATAGCGTCAAAACACATACAAAAGATATCTTAAAAAAGAGAGTTAACCATCTGATGAATCAACAGGTGCAGGGTCTTTTGCAGTTGACCCTGGCATCTCAGCTTGCTGCAAGTTTTGTAGTTGTTTCTCCATCCGTGCTAATCTTGCATTTGCTTGGATCTTCACCTTTGTCATTTCCCTCATGTCTTATTTCATCTGCTGGAGCTCAAACAGCAAGGAAGAATTTAGTTTTTTTTCGTGTGTACTCAACAGTGCTTTTGCAAGCACACATTTGATCTTTCAGTAAGTTTTAATAGATTTTTCAAAGAGAGAGACTCTCTCTCGTGTACTTCCTGGGTCTGAGAGGAAGTCTATTCCTTCCTAGATATCACCCTCTTCATCATCAGTGTCTCTTTCCCATCCCTGTATTGTTTTCTGAATATCTATCAAAATTCCAGTTTTATAGCTGTTTGCTAAGCTTCAAGGGTCTATTGATTGGTTTTCCTTCCTCTTTTGCCTGTTTCTGCAACGTGGTTTGAGTGAATTTTCCTTCCCTTTCCTTTTGTCATTGTAACTTGAATGTCCCTATTCTTGCTTTAAATTGAAAAAAACCCTATATATGGAACAATAGCAAATAGGTAAAACTTAGAATCCTGATGTCAGACCTTCCCTTCTTGATTCCTTCGTAAAATATGAGACAGAGCAGTTACGCTATTCACAGATGAACAGATGGCTAGATGAGACTGAGCGGATTGGCTCAAACTGTTAATAGTGCTTTGGAATACTACTGAGTTGAAATTCTTACAATGATTAATATAAGCAGGGCAAAACTCATTCACAGACAGACTCTTGGTAAGTGTTAACAAAACCATATTGCCCATACCTTGACTATTACTGTGGAAAAAGACAAAAATAGAAATCTTGCAGTTGAGGAAATGACCATGTAAATGACTATTCCCAACGGACTTCTCAACAACTCTATGATGAACCCAGAACTGATTTGGTTCAGCAATATTGCATATACATAAACAAAACCTAGGAATTGACATAAACCCTTGGCCAAAATTGTAAATATAAGAAGACAACTCATTAGGGGTCCTTTCCAACAATGTTTTGAAGGTGTGACAATGAAAATAATAACAAACTGTGTTAGAACCCTTAAATTGAACGAGGTCCCAACAAACACTACACACCATACATAAAATCGCATTTTCAATATAAGCATGATTACTAAAAGCAGAATGTGTCTTCAGATATAACCCAGAACTATTCCTAAGGCTGCATGCAGTGATAAGAATGCATAAATGAAACCCCATACAGAAAACTAGATGGAAATCAAGACAACGAAAACAGGGCTACGAAAACAGGGCTGGGAATTAAAGTGAATTCCTTTTATCATCACATGCAGGCCTAAAAAACCAAGTAGAGAACCTGAAAAATCAGCTTGATCGACACCGCATGACATAATAGCAGAAGACATCTTCTTCAATCGCAGAGGCAGAACTAAATTTGAAGCCATAATGAGAGAAACCAGAACATACCCTGTCGAGAAACACAACCCGACCTTCCGTGTCAGCTTCCTTGGTGCTTTTCAAAGCCTTTTTCCAATGCAAAGAGGAATAGACTCCCAACCAAAACAGGAAAAGGATATAATCCTCCTACCTTGCCGCCGATACAAAGCAATTATGTCAAGACAGTTACTGTAATAATGAAAGTTCATTGAAATGATGAGTATATAGCGTGTGAGCTGAGCCACACCTCTTACCATTAACTTTCCTTAATTATCCTCTGACATGCCTTACAAATGGCAATGTCATACTCTCATTCCGCCACCCCAATCGAGGTATAAATAATATATTTTCAAAATGCTGAAACTTTTAATTTTTTTAAATGCTATAACCCTTAACCTTAAAACGCTTTATTGGTGCATAAATAATTTCATGGCACGGATATATTTTCTTAATGCTCGAAGTTATACATTAATATAGAGTTTAGCAGAAGCACCGACTGCTAAACTCCTTATCCATTATTTATTAATTCCTCTCAATAATCGCGATGACAGTGATTGTGGTCGTGACCGTGGGGTAGTGGCTACTGTCCCCTCTCTCATGGGTCAACGTCATATATAGTACTATCTCGTTTCCTAATCACAAATATAGTGATAGTGGGCAATATAGTGATAGTTTCCTACATTTAATACCGTAAAGTTTACGATATATGACTTTTCGTGATAATGACTATGCCGGTGGCGGATACTTATCTAAAAGTTATTGGTGACCATTGATGGGCAATCGAGATGGAGAAATAATATATTGATGAGCTGAAGAGCCAATTGCTTTATCTTCAATCAACACTACTATATTTATAAACAACCAAAACTATTATATTTATAAACAAGAATTGAAATGTATGAAAATTAACTTAAATATGTAAAAACCAAATACATGAAAATTATCTTAAATATCTGAAAACCAAAAACCAAATGTATGTCAGTTAAATTAAATATCTAAAAACCAAAAATAATAAAACAAACTTTAGATAGAAACACTTTTTACCAATTAGCCGAACTGAGTGATGCAACCAAATAATATTTTGGTTAGATAAAATTGTGTGAAATCATATTCGAAATATGCAGTTTTGCAATTTTAAATTATTAAATTATTAATTTAATTATTATATAAGATTTATAAAATAATAGTTTTAATTTAATAATAATATTATATTTCCAAATTGTAAAGAAGAAATCCAAATAGCCACTCATCAATGTCAACATAATAATAGAAAAGGTGGAGGCAACAAGTGTGGATGAATAGAAAAATCGTAAGCTCTCCTAATCCATTACCCTTGCCATGTCTTACAAGATGGTGATGACCAGCTTACGGAAATGTAATGGCTTTAGTTTTTGTTTGTTTGAAAATTTATAATATTATTTATGTAAATTATTATGGAAAATTTTAGTGGTTAATATTTGCACGTGGGTTAATTTTTCATGATTTTTTGAAAGAAAAGATTTGTCAATTTTTATTTTTTATAAAAATGATTTGTTCAAAATTTAGAATATAAAATTATTTTAGGTTAAAAATCGTCACTATTATATACAAAGTATATATAAAATAATTATAAATTTCAATAATTTTACAAATATATAAATAAACATTTTATAGTTTGCATATTAAATACTAGTGAGATTTATCAAATTTTTAAACTTCAAAATAATTTGTGTATGAATAAACATTTTATAGTTTGCATGTTAAATACTAGTGAGATTCGTCAATTTTTTAAACTTCAAAATAATTTTCCATCCTTAAAATTTCCCCTGCAAACTACTAGTTGTGAGTCATGTTTATAACATCAACATTAAAGCAAGAGTGCAAATTGATATTGGATTTTGCCAGCAAAAAATTCATTATTATATTAATTGGTGTTAGAAATCAAAAAGATTATCAATTTATTCATTGATTTTAAATTTGTGAAAATTTTTGAAAATTTAATACGCAATTAGATTTTCAAAATATTTGAAATTTATAATAAAATTTAAAAAAGTTTTGAAATCTATAATAAAATTAAATTTCAGATAATTTTAAGTGAACAAAAATGACAATTAAGATTTTTTTCTTTAAGTTGTCAGTTCATTAATTTGGCATTTTTTTTTAAGGCAGTTTGTATAGTCTACAACAACTACACTATTTGCAAAATGGAAAACTAAAACGTGTTAGCTAACAATTTTTTCTTTTAAATTAGAGTGATCCCAAACTTCCAGTTCTAGGATAATCAAATTCAAAAACTCTCTACCTAAATAAATATTTTTTTTTGTTACTGGTTACTGTTTTCTAATTTGGAAAAGGATAATGAGAGGATATCTTGGCATTTTGATTCGTGCCTCTATTTACTGATAGAATTGAAAAACATTTATATTAACAAAGTTCGAATGATTATTTCATTATAGTCCAATGTACCTAGTGGAAATAAGACATTCCAATTATGAACCAATGAGAAGATTACAAATTGGTTTTTTTAATAAAATTTATATATACAGAATGCCCTTAACTAATAGTAAATCAAATGTAAATCTATTGCCAGAAGTACTTTTATTAAATTAAAGTATCTAAATCGATCAAATTCAATAATAATAACAATCTATAAATAATAATAAGATTAATTTCTAATACAAAATTAATATCTATTAACCGTGATAAAAAGTTCTATCCTTATATGTATATTTTGATTTTTGTACTTATTATGTCATTAAAATGTACTTGAGTCAATCTATTTTGTCTCTTTATACAAAACTATACTAGAAATGTCTCTAAAACTACAGAGGGACACCAAAAGAATATAAAATTTGGGAAGATCATATTTTTTTTGTAAACTTAGTAGATACTTTCTATTTTCTATTCAACAAACAAAATGCAAGTTATGAAAATTTATAGCTTTTAGCCTCAACCTGTCTATAGGATACTAAGTCTATTGGTCGTCTTAAAGAGTTATAGGCCATCCAAAACTTAAACAATTTAAAGCAGACTTTTACTATCTTTAAGGGGCTAATATCTATCTTTTCTTCCATAAACATATAATAAAAGTAAATGCTATTCGTTATCATAACAAAAAACATAATATAGGAAAATCAATCATTAGAATACTCTAAAGGGTCTGGTATTTTACACTTCATCGTGGCATGTCAACCTGGTGCATGCTTTGTAGGTGTATGTAAGATCATATTGAAAAACCAATCCACTAAATATAGTAACTCTTGTTTTAATAGAATAAATATGATAGAAATATTATGTGAAAAAAAATTGAGATATATAAAATGTATGACTACACACACATTTGACAATGCAATTGCAATTTGGTGTAGCATGTATTGAATTGAGATAAAGTAGATTCAATGAATGACACATATTTCTAGCAAATAATTCTAACCTTATTGTAAAGTAGACTGTAAATAATCAATAAGTGTCATAGATGTGTAGCTACAACAAATTTATTTTGTTTGTAAATTCTCCTTTTAAAATATCACTCATGAGAATTATAGTAAACTTAGAGCTTTGCATTCTACCATATCTTCTGAGAAGAGTTTGGTTGTTGAAGTTAATAGAGAGATATATGCCTTACCTCCCTCTCCAATTAAACCTATAATATTTTAGAAAACATATGTTTAAAATCTTTAAAAGTACTCAAATTACTAGTTTATCTCATGTAATTTTGATGAATTTGAAATGAATGACATATGTACATATAAGCACTAATAATGTACTTTTTTTTCTAACATGTTAGGTAAAATATTTGATTAAAATTGTCACTTTGTTTAATTTAATATAAATATTAGTGTATATAAAAATTAAATATATTTAACATGTGATACTATATAAAGTATGTTAGTTAATATATTCTAGCAGTTGGAATATGATGTTATAATACAATTAGCTTTCATAGAATCTATGGAATATTATATCAATCCAAGAGATATAATACAATTATTATTATAATAAAAACCAAACATAATTTTGTTGCTAATAAAACTCTTGGTTTGATTTATTTTTAGAAAAAATAAAGTTGGAAAATTTTGAAGAAAAAAATAATTCAGCGAAACAAAAAAAAGAAAACTATATTCATTTTTATTTTTAATTTTCAATATTCATTTGTATTTTTTATTTCATCTTACTTATTAAGTTGTAAAATTCATGTCCTACTAGCACAATTGGTTGAGGATGGGCCTCATTTGCAAGGTGACCTAGGATCAAATCTCATGCGGGGTGGTTGTGCCTTGTGCTAGGGAGAGGAGACATGCTAAAAAAATCCATTCATCTTAGGGCTGGTGTGACCAACACCGAGTGTGATCACCACGTGAATTTGACAGATTAGATGCCCCTAGGTCAGCTCCTCAAGCCACGGGTTAAACGGCCTGGAGGATCACAGACAAATTGACACAAAACAAAGGTTGGGAAAATTGTTTTTAGTAGTAAAAAAAAAAAATTTAATGATCTTGAAATCAAAAAATAAACAATCTTGGTGAGCGAAAAACTGGCCAAAGTACTTCATATAAATAGCTTCCCAATTTTAAGTAGACTACCAGGGTGTAGCATTGAACCTTCCACGAATAACTTTTGAGATTCCATGTTATTACATATGTAACAAATGACTAGAAGAACCAACCACATTTGAATAATTCAAAAGATTTGGAACTGCATATAATACACATAAGAATTTATGATGCTAATGATAGTCGTAATTTCTATAGAATTTATATTCTTTATGTTCAAAATTGAATAGACTGCTAAGAACAAAATGATACTCTGTCAAAAGGAAGAAATCAATTTCATGAACTAAATTCAAATAAAATCCTCCACAAATACTAGTAAAGAACAAATATTGAGAATTTTCAAACATTGCCAACTCCCAGATATTTCTCTCTTCAGATATTGATCAAATTTAATTTTAATGGAATCTCTAAAGGACATTGTCGCCTAACAAGAATAAGGCTAGAGGTATGTAAGTGAAATGAAGGACATATAGATTGAATTTATTATGAATTGGGCAAATATAGAACAAATAATTGTGTTGAACTATCTACACTTATTTGTGGTTTTAAGGAATTTGTAGACCAATGTTTTCAAATATTTATTTTTAGTAGATTCAAAATTGTTTACCAATCATCTTAATGGAAAAAATCATAATCTTCATGAAAAATTAATACCATGGTGTCAACAAATCTATAAATCAAAGATATATTAATTTCTAAGAGACTCCAAATTGCTTATAAATCACGTTAATGGAAAAAATCAGAATCCTTCATGAAAATTTTATTACTGATATATCACGGATAAGACTAGTTCTAGAAATAATTTTGGAATATTGAAATCAAAATGCAGACTAGGTTTCGAAAATATTGTGGAATTTAAAATTACTCATGTGAGAAGAAAAACCAGTTAGATTCTTGATTGGATTTCTTAGCAAAGACATCATATGCAAACATGGTAGTAGTATGGATTAGCTAAGGTCCCCACTCCTTAATTTTGCCCCAATTTCTTCATCTCTATACTAATGTGCTCCTACACCTCGGTTATAAATTAATCGTCTGCACATCCTCCAAAGGATGGATTGGAAAATCTACCCTGTCAATCATCACATATTATGAATATTCAATTCCATTATTTTCCTTTCTTAGCCATAGGTAGTATTCTCATCTACCATATTTTCATCATTCCATATTGACACCTAATCCTAAGGGATTGGGAAAAATTGTATATTAGTGTAAAATAGGAAATAAGGAAGTTTAAGAGACATTGGGAAATGAGTCCCAACACTCTCACCTCAATGTAATTATTCATGAGCACCCTCAATCAAATTCACGATTCATTGTGTGGATTTACCTCCTATACTGACATGGTATCAGAGCCAACTCTTTTTTTGGCATCCCTACCATTATAACTCCCTCCATTCTACAAAACATCTCTTTGTTCTGCATTTTTTTGCAGACTGCCGACTTCTGTCATAATTCTGCAAAATCCTGACATTGTTTTGTTGCGTTCAAAATTGTTTTTCAACCCTGTGTTCAAATTTTTTTTGTTTTGCTGTGTTTTTTTTGTTTTCTGTATTTTTGAAAATTTTTATTCTCTCTCTACACCGATGCTTCCCACATATCCCCAACATGTCGCATCTCAGCCCATCGACCAGTTGCTCAAGGCTCCCACACAACTTACCTGCATAAACCTCCCCACTCCCTCCCTCCGCATGGACCCCACCGCCGCTCTCCGTCCCTACCCCTCACACACCTCCAGACAGTTCATCATCTCCCACCTCCATAGCTACAACCTCCTTCCTCCGCTCTTTCGCACTCCCCTCTACGGGCTCCCTTCTGTCCTACCTCCTACTCTCCCCCGATCCCCTTCGCAGGCTCCCCTCCCTCTGCTCCCTCCTTCCCTCTCCCCCCGCTCCCTACTCTTCCCTTCCTCTGCCCTCCTCCCTCCACCCTCCCTCAACCCACACCTCCCCCTATTCCACCCCCCTAGGTCTAACCTTCCCAAGTTTTGACCTCTCCCAGGTCCCAACTCCCCCAAGTTGACCTCCCCTCTGCAAATATATATATATTACAAAAAACATATATTCTTTCCAAAATTGTGTTTTTTACAGGAGAGTGCATTTTTTACACCAGAGTTGATTTTTTTGCAGCGAAATACATTTTTTACACCAAAATTGAGTTTTTGCAGCATAATACATTTTTACACCAGAATTGAGTCTTTTTCCAACAGACTATATTTTTTATAGTACATATTTACAATGAATTCTCTCATATCTACTGTGGGAGTACTCTCTGGAAAGGATAACTATCATGAGTGGTCTTGGAAAATCAAGCACACTATCATTTTTAATGAGTTGTGGAGAGGAATTTTGTGAAGGAGAAGGAAACTATCCATCGACAAAGCCCACCTCAGACAAGAATATCACCATTTGGGAAAATGAGAATTGCAAGGCCTGTGCCTTGATTGCAACTTCTATAAATGAAGAGGTGAGTCGCCATATTACACCATTTTCAAATTCCTATGAAGCCTTGAGGAAATTAAAAGAACTCTATGAATCACATTAAAAACTCGAAATTGTTCAATTAATGCTTAAGTTGTTTAACCTTGAATTGCAAGACGATGACCCTCTTTCTTTAGCATCAGAAGTAAGATATATCATGCATGACATTAAAAATATGGGTGTATAAGTTGACATGCCTCTCATAGTTTATGTTAAGGTATTTTATCCCACTTATTCACATTACCTCGAGTCATTGCAAGGAAATGGAAACCTCATGAAGATCACCTTTGATTCCCTTGAGAAAAAGTTTGCAGAAAGACACAAGGCTTTTGGAAGAAGACAACCCCTCTGTCTTTTGAAGAAGTTGTATTTTTCTTCCATAGGAATAGGTGACCAAAGAGAAAGAGGAAGAATACATGTCAGAGAAAGTGGAGGAAAACAACCTTAAAGTGAAAAATTTGATCTTCATTGCATACACTGCAATAAAGATTGGCATGATGCATGTACATGTATGCTTCCTTGGGACATAATTGAGCAACAAAGAAATCAAGGAGAAGGTATAAATCATGACAGAAAGAAAGGTAAATCACCTGAATATGCTCATTATGTTGTAGCACATTGTAACATTTGGAGTAATTGAAGACATATTTGATGCTTCACGTACTTCTTGAAGAAATGTTTGGTTGCTTGATTTAGGAGAAACATGTCACATGACTTTTAGAAAATATTTTTTTGAAGAATTTAATGACAAGGTTGATGGATCGGTATACTTTGCAGAGAAATCTAAACTCAAGCCATCAAGGCTTGGCATAATGAGGCTTAAGTTTTATGGTCTTCCAAACCATCTTCTATATGAGGTTCTATAACTCCATGAGTTGAGGAGAAAATTGTTGTCCATGGTCCACATCCATCGATAAGGACACTCCATTCACAAGTTTGATGGCAATGTTGAGGTCAAAAAATCATCAGGTTGCTCACTTTTCATGAGAGGAATAGAAGAAGGAAGACTAGGGAATGGTGAGATGGGGATTCTAGACACCACTAACAAACCCATAGAACTTTAACTAATTGTATAAACATGGGTGACCTCATGACTCCCACAGATTGAGAATTTTTCATGCTCTGACTAGACCAGTTAATGACCAAACTCATGGCGATGTTGGATAGTGACTTTCGAACTTATCACAACAACAGTGATTATAAGTTCAATTTATTGAGATAGAAAATTAATATATTTTGAAGTGACAATTCGAAAAAAAACAAAAATATTGACCCTAACATATATGTTCAATGCATACAACTTCTTTGACCTATGCACATAGCTATAGGTGCTCTGTGCATAAAGCTACCTACTCTCCCACGGTCTCTGTACACTCAGTAGCGAAACCTTCCCTTAAGGCCCAAAACAAACTAAAGACAAATGTTGCAACAGTATGTGCTCATCAACTATGAATTTTCATGATTTATACAAAGCCTTACATCACTTTATATAGCTTTACATCATTAAAAAACCATGGTCCATATACCATGGGCTCTGTAAACAACTAGCTAAAACCTGAGACCCGTTACAAAATGAGCAGATTCGAACCACCCCGAATCCCCTAAACATCACGTCATATATCTCTCTTCGTGGTACCACGCACTCTATGCCTCAATATGTGGAGCCTTTGACCAAATATAGACCAAGTTAGGATGCACCTAACAATACTCGTCATTCTTAATTAATAAAATCATTTATTCTTTTTGTTCATTTTTTGTTCTAATTGTAAGTGATCTTAACTCGTAAAAATAACAGTTGAAAATAAATACTGATTAATGCCCCCCCTCCCTCATTATTTCTACCACATAGATTAAAAACTATACTCTAAAACTCTAAAGCTCATGAACTAAACTACCCTTTCCTAATTTGAAACATTGTGATATTATTGATATTATTTTTTTGTTCAACCGAGAAGAGATATAGGGGACCATGTTTATTCATGGGAAAGTGGTGAAACCAAAGTGATATACACAATGAATCAATACTTCTTGAAGAACTAGATCTTGCACGAAGAATCAACATAGACAAAGAAGTTATAATTCTACCAATAGTATGTCGCCAAGTGTTCTCACTGCTAAAACACCCTCCAAAATTTTATCCTTCACCCAAATTTCAAAGCATCCTTTGATCTTGCATACTTTTGTCACAAGGTCTAAGACTTTTTGCATGTTTTTTCCCTAAGTGCTTTGGTCCCATTTGCAAGAAAATCAAAGTGTCTTATTTTCGCATGTTAAGTATTGCACATTACTGTTGGAGTGGGGTCCCCTAGGGTACACTTTTTGGTATCTTTTTGTATAATTTGTGTGTATGCGCGCTACATGGATAGGTCAAGGGTATTTGGGGCATGTCAAAGTCCCTATTTTGATGTAAAAGGGTTTTAAGGGTAAACTTTGGACCTCAAACCATGGTTTGAGACCATAGTATATGCGTGCTAGATTGGAAATAAATATATAAATCGAGTCTAAGGAATTATTCAACTAGTATTCAAGTTTTGGATTTAAGCATATGCATCTATGATACTTGTGTAAGGGTTTCAGTTTAGGTTGAGTAGAAAAGCTCCTGTTGGTTGTGTGCGTAGAGACGTATTCCTGGCTGTGTGTGGGCTACACTGGCTATGTGTGCGGAAGGGTAAAGTGTAAGATAAAGTATAATTTACTAAATTTCTCTAAATTATTACAAGGATTGATTTTGGCAGAAACATTGTGTCAACTGCCTGAGTTATCTGTTATTGTTCTGTCTTAAGTTCGCTTTACTTATGTTTTTCTTATTTGTATCTGTGCAAATACATCTATTATTTATGCATGAAGTTATATTGATGATTGAAGACATGTATGAATTTTCTTAAGGGATTACGCATTATATAGATATGGATCTGATTCTGTTATGATATATCTATGATGAAGTGATCTGTGATTCTATTATGTGATCTAATAAGTATTATATATTTCTGCATATATTTCAAGATACATATAAGTTCTGCAATCAATTTGTTTAATACCACTACATTATTTTCTTCCTCGGGGTGTCGAAACTTGGTTCCAACACCCCCCAATTCTGCTTCAAGTGAGACTTTGATCTGTGCAATTAGTTCACGCCTAAAGGGACAATAGTTGGAGGGTTTGTTGGATTCGTGATAAAATCTGAACTTGGTTCAAGAGCCCTCAAGACAAAAAATGGTTATGTTGTTGAGACCGAGATCATTTTGGGGGAGATTTGATCTTGTGGAACCTTTCGCGGAACGAATTGCAAGATTGGCTAGATAGAAAATGATGAGCTCCATCATTAGGAACATTTGGAGGTGTTAATGGTCACCTTTTTTCCTTATTAATTCTCTTTTTCTTGCATTTTAATTATATTATGGTCTTGTGATGCTACTGTAGGTGGTGATTGAGGCTTAACATACTTTGAGTACCTAACATAAGATTAAATGTAGCATAATCATGAAGATATTTCTTTTTTGTGGAGATTTTGTCATAAAGACTTAGAGTAGATAGCAAGGAGAGATTATAGGGGTTTTTCCACCCTCCTTAATTCCCAAATGTAGCCAAGGGATCCTCAATATTCCCTCCAACAGCTCGAAGTCAAAGGCATCCAAGAAAACTCAAGATCAAGGGCACTCATGCCATACTTCACTTGGATTCAAGTGGACTGATCGCCTATTTTCTAGGGAGTTGTTGGTAGCTACCATTTAGATTAAATAGGGTTGAGAAAGAACTCATTAGGATTGGAACTTTGGAGAAAATCATTAGCCTCTTTTCTCTTGTAATCAATTTTTCAAAACTTTATATTGATGTAATGAGACTATCTTTTGAAATGAAATTAGTATTCATACTTTGCCTTACTGATCTAGTTCTAGAGAGCTAGGCTTCTGGGTTAGGGCCCAATCCATGTCCCTCAGCCTCTCTTGTGTAACCATTCTTTACTTTCATGTCATTTAGCTAGTTTTGCCTATGAATAATTAGTTAATTTTTTTGTAATTTCATTTATTGTTTTGGTTTACTTTCATTTTTATTTTGTTGTAGATTTAGTATACTTACATTAGTGGTAGAATAGGTAATAAATTCATAAATATGTGATTCAAGCCTTACCCTCTCATCTCTGTCAATAGAGCTTGAGGAGGGTAGACCTTCCCCACAAACCAAAATTTCTTCTTAGTTTATGATTTATTGGAATGGATGAGATTAGTTTTTGTTATTCCATGAATGTATTCATTATGTTGTGGTAGATCTCTTCTTGTAGATTAGAGTATATTTTCTTCACTAATTCAAGTCATCTTTTTCATTGTCTTTATCATGAATTTGTTCATTTTTCTTGGATAAATAGGTAGTGTTCTAGCAGGTACATGTATCATAGCTAAGGAGAAATTAAACAGCACCTCCAACTTCATTTCACATCTTCCATCATCCTTCTGTTAATCAAAATGACCATCAACCTTGTTTTCGGATTTTTCATCCCTACACCATGAGAAAAGCCTAGGGGTGCAACACAGGCCTCCCAAGAGGTTTTGAGCTTGGCCAAGTGGTGGGCCACGTTCCACTGATCCTAATCCAACTTCACGCCACCTTTCCTACCCTTTTTCCACCTATTTTTGGACTCAAAATCCCTCAGAATGTTTCCTGTAGAAATTTAAGACTTTCCTATAGCACTACAGGAAACCTATAGTAGCACTTGAAAAGGCACCTTTATGCCCCTCCTTAAGCCCATAAACCACCATCACCATCTTCTAAACCTGCAAAAACCACTCATACACTTCCATCCTTTCCCCCATGTGTTCAAGCCTTCCATGAGCCACCTTAGCACTTTCTTCTCCTAGCTGCAAAACAACACATTTTCAAGCATAGCTAGGTCATGAGTAGTTGCATGAATAAAAGAATGATAGATATAAAATAGGGTAAGTAGAGTGTGTTTAGACATTTGGCCTAGTAGAAGTGTGATTAAATTAGTTTCCTTGATGCCATTTCAGTTTAGAAATTTACCTCATGCAAGATACCTAGGTTTCTTTTCAATTCTTATCATAGTATAGTAAGTAGATTTCTTTTATTGAAGAATAGTTAGACGTACTTGTTTGTTGTAGTATAGTATTGTACTTGTTGATAGTGCCATGGTTTTCAATCATTTGTAGCCCTAGTCCTAATTTCATAATTGTGACAAACATCACCTAGAAACCCTAAAAGTAGCACCCTTTCGTAAAGCTTAGAAGAGGATGGCATGAGTAGAATGAATATGTTGTGTATATAGCACTATCAACTCCAAGTTTGTATGAACCCTGGGTTGATAAAGTAAAGTAGGGCAGCCTTTAGGAGTTGTATTTTTCTTGATGCAATACCAGGGCTCATCAAAAAGATCCCTAAATTCCCACTCTGAGATAATAGAAGTACTTAGCTATTTGATGAAAAGTGGGTACAAAAATACATATATACAAAATTTCATGACATATTATTTTTCTCCTTTGCAACTGAGCTATAGGAGAGGTCATCGTGATTGACTGAGTTCAATAATTGCATGAAGGACAATGTATTCAGTGAATGGACTCTTGAATTGATTCAAGAATTATAAAAGTTAGACAACAATATCACCCACAGAGTAGATCATTGCATCAATTGCCTCTTGGGAGGATTTGTGACAGAATTTTCCATTGGCCAATTTGTGTTGTATTATGAAGTAGAGAGAAGATTTTTCAAAGTTCCTATAGGTAATTTCTTGCGCTCTTTGAAGATGTTGTTAAATATTCTATTATGTGAACATGGCTCTCTGTGTCAACATATTGTTTGAATGTTGCGAAGAGGCTCGACTACGGGCAGTGGAAAAAATTACCGCGAAGATCCTGGAAATTTTATTTATATCCCTCTAAAGCATAGATATGATAGTTAAGGTGAACCAGAAATTAGTAGCCCTAGTGACTCTGAAGAAGAAGTTTCATAAAACCAGAACAATCAAAGAACCTTGATCATTTTTCCAACCCCATCCCCTCCACTTCTACACTCATCTCACAAAGCACCCACTCCATCATGCAGTTCATCTCCACCATCACCTCCACCTCCCCTAGGTGTAGACATGGCCACGTCGATGAAGCTAACTAACTTCAGAGGTATTGGAAATGAAGATATTGAGCATTTTTGGTTTGTGACTCATGCTATATGGTAGTCTCACATGTTAATAATGATGATATTAAGAAAGTGCAACTAACCACTTCTTTCCAAGATAGCGCATTAGATTGGTATATCAGGTATTTTCAAGAAAATCCCAATGCCAACTTGGACCAAATAAAATATTCCCCAAAAGAATAGTTCAAGAAGCCTAAGTAATACGTGCAGTTGGTTACAAAAATGAAAGAGATTCTTCAAGAGGTTAATGAATCTCTGTGGGAGGTATATCAGAGGCTGAAGTGCACTACCAGAGATGGTGGATTTGTAATTTATGATATTCAACATAAGGAATGGTTTATTGATATGCTTATCACACATCTGTGCCAGCCCTTGGGTTAACAGAATATTTCGACATAGCCTGAGGTTGTGGAGATTTCCATGAAACTAGAAGCTACCCCAACACTTGTTGCACTCGAAACTCAGCAGATTCAGAATCAATTGGAAGCCATGAATTTAGAGATTCAAATCCTTTACAAACACAAGGGAAAGGAGGTTTGTATAGAGGTTTGGTGCATAACATGCAAAGCTACTAGGCACCATAAGGTTCAATTTCCTTTCTTCAATAATTATCTAAACACCAAAGGTTCTAGTCCATTGAAGAGCATAGTCTGGTGCACAATATGTCAAGTTTCCGAATTGCATGATACAAATTTATATCCAAGGTTTGGAAAGTGTCAGCCTGAGTTGAAGCAAATATTATATAGATTATGTTGATAACTAGAAAATTATGAGAAACATTGTCACACATATGATATGATGTTGGACAAAGCTGAAATATATAGAATGTAGGATGAACCTACCTCACCAGCATCCCCATCTAGGTGTGGTGGATTCTAGGTTAGAGGAAGAGGATGAGGAGGTGGATTAGTTGGTCGAGGATGAGGAAAAGCTATTTGATACTACTATGTAGATGTTGGTCACTATGCACGCGACTACCCAAATACAACATGAAAATTATGCAAGTATTGTAGACAGATTGACCATATGATAGAATATTTACCTATTTTGATTGCTAAAATGCAGGAAAAAAATATGCAGACTCCAACAAAAAATATTCATATGGTTGGAGCAGAAACCCGCGAAGAAGGTCCTAGCGTGAATGTGGTCACTAGGAGTGGTGTAGCCACTAATCAGGATAAGGGAAAGCAACCGACTACTAACCTGTGGATCCGTAAGGCACCTGAGAAAAAAAAGGGATTTTATTTGCAGTGCACAAAGGGGACTTTTGTTGAGGAAAGGAAATAATTTTCCGAGGGAATTGCATCAACATGAGGTATACCAATGCAAGAATAATGAGGATATGAAGAGATCAAACTATTTCTAAAATTGTGTATTAAGTTACTGAGCAACAAAAAGGCAGTAGATAACCTTCAGGCTCTGATAGATAATTGTGCAAAGAAGGAACAAATGATGGTAGAACAGTGAGTTTTCAACAAAATATATAAGAATAAGAAGAGAATGGGTAGAGAGATGTGTATGACCGCGCAGATCGGTGCTTATGAGATGCACCAGGTTATTCTAGATCTCAGATTAGATGCAAATTTTCTACCAAAGAAAAGTTGGCAGCACATGGGAGACCCCAAGCTGGAGTGGTCTACTATTCAAGTGCGCATGGAAAATCAACATAATATCATTCCATTAGGGAGGTTGTCACAAGTTGTAGTTAGTATCGAGGGTGTTAAGGTGATTGCATACTTTGAAGTTATACAAATTTTAGATGATACTGATCCTCATCTTGCGCTATTGGGACTAGACTGGGCTATTGATAAAGATGGTATCATAAACCTGAATAAAAGAAGAATGGAGTTTGAAAGCAATGGAATTAGAGTCATCATTCACTTAGATCCTGAAAAAAGACAAATATACATAGAGCCTATGCACGTTGATGATGATATTGATCATATCTACAAGTTGACTTTGCGCGAGGAAGATTGGATCAACCCAACGGTGGATGGAAATATTATTTGGGAGAAGGACAGTTCCTGTTTCTTAGATTCTATTGAAGAATTGGAAAATTGGGAGAACCAGTTACATGAAGTCTCTGTGTTGTGTTGTAATCGTGTGACTAGATCTCTTCGATGTATACCATCTTAGGTACATGAATAACCACATTATGATGGTTTAACTAATGTAAACATGTTTATAGGAGAGAATGAAAGAATTATACTAGAAGGACAGTGATTCCATGCTTTGCATCTCGGACTGTGTGCTATTCATGGTGGGAAACTCATAAAGAAAACATGGGCAACTAGGATGAATTTGCGCGCATGATGACGTTACTCTTTGAGTGTCCAACCATCATAATGGAATAAGTCTACTCTGGAAAGGATGATCCGTGTAGACATTTAGCTAGATGGAATCAAGTATGGGGTGTAGAACCAAGACTTGAATGGGTCCAAATGTTTATTCATACATTGGGGAAGGTAACTACTGATTTGTATCTGGATACCCATTGAGGTACTAGTGAATGGTGAGCTCTTGTTGTACCTTTCTCAACCTATGTTGATTAGTTTTTCTTAATGCCAATTCAAGCCTAGAAGATATGGATCTTACCTCAACAATTTGGGCATATTTTATTTATATTTTTTTAACCACCATCTTTTGAGAGATAATACTAATTCCTTTTAACCTTGGAAACCTCCTAAAAAATATCAGATATTTTTTCCTCCCTTTTAGGCCCTTCTGTAAGCACGACTAGAACTATAGTAATCGAAATGGTGAGGCTAGCAAATTAATTCAACTGCTTACTATCACAAACTGTTACTAATAAAACATTGTAAACAATGAAACAAGAACTATAAACTCAAAATGGGAACTCCAACCAAAAAACTCCAAAAAAACATGAAAAACAACCTAAAACAAAAATGTTGATGCTTGAATACTATAAAGTTGGAAAACATTAAAATTTTGACAATTTTTCAACCATGACATTATGGAAAACGTTTTGACTAAAAAACCTTTAAAAATGAACACCTTAATGAAAGAGTGAGTATTTCAAGAGTAGTTTCTTTTTTAAATGATAAAAATATGATGACTTTAAAATCTTAGCCTGACACATTGCAACAAAAATTTAAAAGGAAACCATCAAATTGACACACAATATAGGCAAACTCAACCCATTGAAATGAAAACTTAAATATCAACGATGAAATTGAGACATTGTGTGCGCAGACTTGATCTTTTACAATGAAAACTTTAAAATAAATAATCAATATGACACACAATCACTTGAGGTTGCTAGTGGAGGATCAACACAGACTCTATAGGAAAAAATTAAATAAAACAAAATAATAAATAAATATATAAAAATGAAAAAAACAAAAACAAAAATAAAAACATTGAAAAAAAAACACAAAATGTTTAAAAAATAATAATAAGTTAATAAATTTCATGAGATCTTGAATACGCGTTGATTGGGTGGGTTTTTTACACACTCCTTGATGTGAAGTCACCACTTCAATTCCCTACCCGAATCGAAGTAATGTATTTGGACACGATGATGAAGATGTAGTAAATAAAATATATAACGACATGGAAAAAATAATACAAATGTAAAAATATATGTGAAATCGAAAAAAAATAAAATTAAATAAAATTAAAAAAAATTTAAAAAAATAAAAAATTAAATTAAATTAAAAGAAAAAAAAAATGAAACATAAAAAATTATCCAAAAACAAAATTAACTTTAAAAAAGATTATATATTAAAAAAAAAAACAAAACAAAAAATTTTAAAAAACTATAAAAATTAATAAAAATACAAAACATATTTCAAAGCACACATAAGTAAAAAATAAATAGAAGATTCACCAAAAAAAAAAAATAGAACAACTTTCAATAATTAAAAAAAAAAATTATAATTAAAAAAAAAACTTACATTTAAATAAAAAAACCTAAACAAATAATAATAAAAACATTAAAAAAATTTGCACTTTAATTTTTTTTAATTACGGTTTTAATTCTTTTCAAAAAAATTTATTTAGTTTTGTTTTTAATTATTTTTTTACTATTTTTAATTTAATTGTAACATGTGAAATTTTTTTTATGTTTTTATTTTTACTTTTATTATAATTTGTTTATCTTTTTGTTTAAATTTAAGTGTTTTTGTTTTTTTGTTTTTTTTTTAAATTAGGGTTTTTTTAATTATGTAAAATTGTTCTATTTTTTATTTTAATTATGTGCGTTTTGAAATATGTGTTTTTTTTTTAACTTTTGTTTTTTATTTTTAATTTTTTTTTAGTAAATTTTGTTTTTTAAGATTTTTAATGTTTTTTTTTTCCTTTTTCATATACAATTTTATATTTGATTTTTTACATATTTTCAATGTTATCACTTCTTTTTTTCAAAAAAAATTAATATTTTATTATATATAAAAAAAACATTGCAAATAAAAAAATAATACATATGTTTGAAAAACCCTTAAAAAATTAATATTTTAGGACGAAAAGTACTAAGAGACATAAGACAACTTGAAATTTTGTTAAATAATCAACATTTTAAAAAAATTGTGTATATCTAGGACATAAGAACATTTAAAGTGTCAAAAATGTCTTTGAAAAAATAAATGTTGATGTTTTTCAAAATATGCATGAAAATCACCAACATTTAAAAATATATATTTACGCTTAATACAATAGAAAATTTAAATTGTAAAAAATAAGCCCTCTAAAAAAATAGGTCGATGTTGCATCACACTTTTTAAAATTAACATGAAAATCACTAACATCTGAAAAAAAAATAAAATAAAATAAAATAAAATAAAATAAAATAAAATAAAATAAAAAATTGACATAGACGAAAAATTAAAGTGTCAAAAACATCCTCCCAAAAAACAAAGTGTATCCTTGATAAGCACTTTTCAAAATCGAATTACCTTTTTGCTACCTCAAAAAAGTCAGTACTCATTTCCGTTCCCATTTCAAAGTTTACATTGTTATAACCAATGTTTTAAGGCCCGCTCCCTTTCACCATCTTATTTGGCCTCTTCCCGAGGTGGAGAGAAGAAACCATTTACTATATTCATCGTTTGCTTCACATTTTGAAACTAGTAAACAAACAATTGAATTAATGCTAACATTAATTCCCTAACATTTGATGTTTATTATGACTATTTATTATTTTTCCATTCCGTATGTTTCATAAACCTTTTTCGTTTGACATTTGGGTCCATGGGGCTTTGCGTGGAAAACTATGGCATGTCCTACATGCCAACACCCCCTTCTATAGTACACGTATACCTCTATCTAGGAATTCCTTATTCATATATATAATCAATAAGGTCTCCTTACTTCTTCGATTTACATCAAAGTCCAGAAGTGAATCGAAGTCTAGAAGCGAAGCCGGGAAGGACAGGGAAGGACATAAGTCGACCCAAACCAATTGCACAAAGCCGGGAAGGATAGGGAAGGATAGAAGTTGACCCGAACCAGTTGCATAGCTTCATCGATCTACCACTTAACTCAATACTTCTTTGGATTCACCCAATAATTCTCTGGTTAATATAATCCTAGAGATACAAGTTTGAAATTATGTTAAAATAGAAATTTCTGAAATTAATTTAAACAACAATTTTCTGAAATTCTGAAATTTTGGTTCGTTATATCAACATGTTCTAAATTCATGTACAAGTATGATTAATAACCATATACCTTGAATTTAAACTAAAAAAACATGCATTTAAGACTATACTTATGTTCACATATGATCAACCCCATAAAAGACAGAGAAAAGGAATTTAAAATGGCCTTTCTAACTTATATAAAGAAATTGCGACCTATACCTATAGCCTGGTAACCATTAGACCGCTAAAGAAGAAATAAATAAATCCATCTAGTAGAATGTGAGTAAAATATTAGTATTCTTTATAAAAACATAAACTATTCCATCGTGCCCTTGAAAGTGAGAAGTTCTAACTTAACTTCAATTTTGTTCCTACTAGAAAAGAAAACAAAGATGGATTCCTCCATGTCAATGTATATACAAAATTTTCCTGAAATCAATAAAAAAGTGAAAATAAAATAATTCTCAGATAAGTATATGAAGAATATTATCTCATATATTTTGGATGATTGTTACTGGAAAATATGACATAAAATTTCATCTATGCAAGTTCCTGAAGATACTTGAGGAAAATATCCTTGTGATTCAATTGTAATGACTAAACCATCAAGAGGTATTAATGTGATATTTTGTTATGAATGTAAATATCAAAATAAAAAATTTAAGGAATTTTTTGGCCTTACCTAGAACTTCTCACCATAATAACATGAACTCACATAGCTAAAACAATATTACCATATTTAAAAAGAAGAATCCCACCAACCACTTCAACAACACCATTTGATAAGTTGGAAACCATGACTATAGGAAACAGAGAGGATCTAAATAAACATCATCCATAAAAGGAAATAAGAGATGAATCCACTCAAAAGTTTGTACTAGAGGAAACACAAGACGAAGAGATGCAAGTGGTAGTAATAGATCAAGAAATACATTCAATGTCAGTTGTGGAACTTATGGAACTTACATTGATGATACCATCTTCACTGCGCCCTTATTGTTGCCTTTGAGTGGATGAAGTAGATCCAACTTTGTTGTAGACTGTTTTTCATTAAAATAAAACTTAAGAAATTTAGGTATGGCTGTGACCACAATTATTTTGATATTCTTTAGACGCACATATTGATACACACCCTGTAGTCTTCTCTCTAAAAGCTAGTAAAGGTACCATCAGTTGAATATGCCTTTGATCACACTAGAGCTGCATTTTAAGGATGTTATAATAATACCTCGAGGCCTCTTTCTTTCTCTAGTGTCTTCACGCATATTGATCTTAGCCGCTCGTTCCTGGTGCGTTTAGGGTCTCAGCCTCTCTTATAATTAGAATTCCGACGATAAATATGCATATTCAATGATTTGGTCAATACCTAAATAAGGGTCATGGTTTTTTGTACCCCTGGGGCTAGCTAGCTTTACACGAACTAGCAGTTTCAATCCCCTCATTGACCCACTAGCTCACCCCTATTTTGTTCCTCGCACGAACACACCCAATTCGATTTCTTATTCTCATTTCATGGAGCAATCTTACAATCAGATGAAACTACTAATGCATCAAGTTGTATAACCTTTGAATAATGTAATGTTAAGCACTTAGATTAATCGCTCCTATCACCAATTCCAAATTAAATATATGAATGCTTAATGGGTTACTGTAATATGGAAAGTACACCCTTTCTGTTATTACTTGATAGTAAAGACATGCTAATGATTCTAGTCACAAATACCTATTATTGATCCAAATGCCTCTGATAACAGGGTTGTAGCAAAGTAATCTTATTACTGTAGCTGAAACCCTGCTTGTGTCCTAGAAAGAATTCCTTGAACAATACATGGATTTGATAGGAAATCTTAGCTAGCAGATGATGGCAAGAACATCTGCATCTCGATGAAGGGATTTTCGATGGCATCGTTCTTTCAGTACATACACACATCTAGGAGGAGACCTCGTAATGCAGGCGAGAGGACCATGATTGAGCTTTTTTTCATTATGGAAGATATGGAGGAATAATACATAGAAACCATTCCATCGCATGTCCATTCGAAAATGCTTCGTATCGTTAGTATCATGGCGCTCATACAAGTGTGGGACTTCAAATAATTAGTGTCAAGGTGCTCATACAAGTGTAATACATGTAGATGAGGTCACAACTAGCACACAACATGATCCACCCTCACCACTAAAATAATTAACTGAACTTTAATGTTTAGGTTTAGGTTGGGCATAGTTGTAAGCATGGAGAAGTACACATGTAGTGTAAATTTTACGTTGACTAGCAACTATGACAACCGACTATCGACTGTTATAAATATTTAATTCCTAATTGCCTATGGTTGTAATTCTCCATTTGAGGAGTTTGTTCCTACATAATAGGAAGTAGCTAGAATATAGTTTCTCTTAGTTTAGTGTGTGGTTGAGAGAATCTCTCAACCACATTACTGTACGTCCAAGATAGAATTCCTATCTTGAGACTATTTCTTGTATAAATATGTGTGTAATTTCCTTGACTCGGGATATAGAATTTGATTAGAGTTTTCCGTGTGTTATTTTATCTTGGTATCAGAGGGTGGGCATCGGCCCCTCGTGGGTTGAGGGAAAGTAAGAAAGTATATTGTGTTTCAGATTTATTTTTCGGTTGTCCATTCGTTTTGCGAGGATGTGTTGGAGTAGGGGTTCGCTCATCCTTTAACGTAATGAAAGCTGATCTGCTCAGCCTTTGACAGTTTGTACGAGGTGGACATCTTGTAAAGGTCTTCTTTCAACAAATAGGCGGACTGGTGTGTCGAGCGACTGGTGTGCTTTGTGGAGTGTGGACTCATCATCTTTGAGTTGGGGTGATGAGTTGAATGAGGCCCGTGGAGCTTAGAACGATCTACGTGTAGAGTCAACATTCTGAAACTGGATTTTGTCGCGTTGGTTTGTCATTCCAGTTCATTACAGCATTCTGAAAAAAAAAAAAAAAATTACAGTCAGTATGATGCGCCTCTGTTAATGAGCTGCCTGAGGTTTTAACATTTAGACAGGGAAAAACTACAAATGAAAAATATTGATCTCAGGCAAAGGGAGAAAATAAAAATTCCAGTAAAGCTGAAAACAAAAGTGGTGGAGATGATGACGATGCTCATAAATGTTACCAGCGTGGAGAGGTATGATTGATTGGTGATTGGGCTCTGCGCTCAACAACATCTACATCTTTTAAACTTGAATACGAGTTGAAGGAAAGGGCGTTGTGTGGAGAGGGCTCGATGAGGGAGACGAGAGATGCTACGAACGGAGGCCGCGTCGTGAGATTTAGTCTATTGATTGCAACGTTCGCCTGCCTGGAAGGACGTTGCTGTGCATTGTGCACTTACATCAATATGTTGCCTGCAATGGCAACTGTCCGGTGGAGCCGAGCCGTGGCTGGTAAGCCGTTGTGTTAGCACTAATACACAGAGCCGTAAACTATGAATGCCGAGCTAACCAAATACAACAGTGAAATCAGGTACATACAACACTTATGTTGTGTTTTATGACATGGGTTCTAATAGTGCTTATGCTGCTCTGGGTTATTTCTCTACATATACGACAAAGGAGTATGGGAAGAGTGTTTCGGTTAACCAATTCCAGGTCAAAGATGTTCAGAAATCTCCTAAAGCAATGGCAAAGTCGAAGAAACAAATTAAGCACATAAAAGAAATTCTTAGTGATAATACCGAGGCCCCTCTATCAGTTGAATCAGTTTATGAGGATCGTGATTTTAGGAGTACCATAACTCGGCCGAAATTTGAAGAGCTTTGTGGGGATCTGTTTGAGGAGGCATTTTTCGCCTGTAAAGAAAATTCTTAAGCATTCTGGCTTGAAGGTAGAAGACCTTTATGTTGTAGATTTGATGGTGGAACGCGTACTACAAAGTCTGAGTTCTGAGCAGATAAAGATGGTGTTGATGCAGTTGGAAAAGTTTTTTGATGTGCGCAACAGATGTTTTTGTGTATGTTTTTTTTTTGGCTGCAGATCAGATCATTGATTTTTTGACTGCACGGTTGTTGTTTGGTGAGGATTCCTAGAAAGGCCGAACTCCTCGGTGCGACATTGCATGCACTTGCATACGCTATATATCTCGGTGATCCTGATTGGGTGAAGTTTGCACCGTTGAGAAGCATGTGCCATAACCATCGTACCATCCTCCTCTTTAGCGAAAGTGTGGCATTAAAAAAAAATGGCTCGGGTGTTGGAGCTACTCTCGTTGCTGCATCTCACTCGATATGCACAGAAGAGAAAATTTTATGCTACTGTCCAATTTTTTTTTTAATTCTCTGATGATGTTTTTTTAAATTTGCAATGTATTGATTAAGTGTCATGAAAATGAAACTGGTTGTAATTTAAGTGACATTGGTGTGACCAACTACTGTCACATTATTAGTGTGTGTTGGAACTAGTCATTCCAACAATACACAAATTTGTAGGAAAATTATTATCTACCAGATATGTTGATGACATGACACTGAAGATGGAAGCGTCAGAGATTGGAGGATGATCAAGTTTGTGCGTGCCCGGTGTGATGGAAACATATTGTGGAGACAGATCTGCATGTTCAATTGTGAGGAGATAAGGTGGACAATGGGTCTTAGTTGTTGCAGTACGTCAGCGAGCATGAGGCAACATGCTTGGAAGCAGTTACCAAGCCTTGATACTGTGAGCAAGGGAAGTGGCATTATGTTGCCAGGGGAGTGGATACTGAAATGCAACGGAGGATTGGACCGTAGAGTCCTGGATTATTGTTCTTGAAGGGAAAATTGTGTTCTCTTCGTGTGGGCGTGAGTGCCTATGTTTCGGTTTCTTTATCAGTGGACCCCTCACAGGTATCATTGGAATGGTTACTGGTATTCTTAGGAAATAATCATATTTGGGAACAAAAATAAATTAATGTGAAGAGTTTATGTTTTATTTAGTTTCTTGGAATCATGCTTAAATATTATTGAGCCTTATTGAGCCTATCTAACTCAATGTAGGTAAAGTTATTTTGTTAGAATTAGCTACTTTAACAAATGACAAGTGAAACGTGGAGTTCCAAGAATTTACTTGACAACGACAAAGATGCCCAAGATGTGAACAATGAAAAGATGAGGTAAAGGAGCAGCAACAAAGTTTATGGTGGACAAAAAAGTAGATGTTTTCTTGAGTTAGTGTGGTTTGTGGAATAGACTCTCTAGCATGTTATAAGAAAGTCTAGATGGTTGTTGTAATGGTCATTATGTGTACCCAGAAACTCCAAAATGTTGAAGTATGGAATCTAAGCCTTGTAAAGGCATCTGAAAGTTCGTGGTGATCTTAAAACCACTTTGTAATGGTTTGTGGTGAGCCAGAAACCACACATATATTGCCTTTGTGGCTGGTTGGTGGTGAGCCAGAAACCACATATAGAGAGCCTTTGTGGCTGGATCGCCTTTGTGGCTAAAAATGCCTTTGTGGCTGCGTGTACACGAGATCTTTGTGCTCGGGAGAGCAGGTGGACTGCATTAATGCCTGGCTCACGGTCTCAGATGATTCATTAATCTCTGATTAGAAGGGATTTGGCGTTCTTTCTTCGCTGACAGTCGCGCTGATAAGCGCAATTGGCGCGACTTTTCAGTACATACTCGTGCCAACGTGCCAAATCATGGGATTGGCATGGAAGCGCATGATAAACCCGCGTCAGGATTTTACCCTGCAAATTTTTTGTTCTGCGCACAGATTTTTTGTTCGGGAATATGCCACCTCACCTTCAGTGGAAGATCTGTGGGAGTTGCAAATCGGAATTTGCAGATCTGTCCGGGAGAGGCAGATTGTGTTTTGGATATTCTGCACATGCAATTCGCCCGATGGTGGTGGATTTGTAGGTACATATATGCAGTGATAATGGTCGACAGAATCATGTATGCGAAGGACATCCTACAAGACTAGCGGTTGCAGCGGTTGGTACCCATGCATTCCGGTGGATGGTTGCTCTTTTATATGGACGTCAACATATTCTTTGTTATGTTTTACCACAACCAAACTTTGTGAATTAACATCATGACAAGTAGTCATTAAGGGGGGGGAGTTAGAAATATTTAATTCCTACTTGTCTATGGTTGTAATTCTCCATTTGAGGAGTTTGTTCCTACATAATAGGAAGTAGCTAGAATATAGTTTCTCTTAGTTTAGTGTGTGGTTGAGAGAATATCTCAACCACATTACTGAATGTCCAAGATAGAATTCCTATCTTGAGACTATTGCTTGTATAAATATGTGTGTAATTTACTTGATTCGGGATATAGAATTTGATTAGAGTTTGCAGTGTGTTATTTTATCTATTACATCTAGGAATAACAAGTCTCTGATGGGAGGGACTTATGCCCCACAACCTTTCATGTTTTTTTTATAAGTAACTTATGATATAAATCTTTTAACATACCTTCTCAAATTTTGTAGTCTACATTCTTTAAAATAAAATGTCTTGAAAATCAAAGCTACTCGCAACATGCAATGTTTTTGGATAATACTTGGATTTATTCTAATATGTTCAATTTTATCATTGTAATAGTAAGTTTCACCATTTAAGATGTCTTTTCTTAACATTAAGACATAGAGAAACCTTCTTCACTATAGTGTGATTTGGTGGGGCAGCGTTATTTTTATCCCCATAAGTCTTGTCCATCATGCAATATAGTAATGTATACCATTATACATGTTATGGGAATATTTTTAAGTTTTTCTGCCTTGGGCATAAAAGGATAATGTTGATAGAAAACTGATACGTTGGTAAGAAGGTAGTCAACCAAACCAATGGTTTACGGATTGTGATGGGGAAGGCGAATTCTAGGGATTATGATGGCAAAACATGTATATGGTTTAGGGATGGAAATGGCAAAGCATGTGGCTGGTTAGTTGAGTAAATTCCAAGTGCTAACTATCAAAATTTCATATCAATATTAGATATTATTATTTCTTAGAGCTAATATGACTATTTCTTAGAGTCATGATAATTTATGGAATAGATAATATGTATTCCAAATATTGAAAAAAAAAAACTTGCAATAGGATTTCAAAAATTTATGTACTATAGCATTAAATTAGAACTAATTAGCACTCTCACCTAGTGACTTACATGGTGCAAGAACTATCACATAATGAATCTAATTCTTTAGGTATGAATAATACTATTTAAAAAATATATACTAGCAATTACATCATCATCAGATGTTGCAAAGGAAATGCCGTAAGATTATTAAAGAGATCTAATGGTTGCTAAGAAAGATATCTGTAGTTATTTTGGTCAATTTTAGTAAAGGCAGGAGAAGCCATCAAGTTCAGTAATAATTTTGTCTTTCATTGTAAATTTGATGTACTTTAGAGGTTGTCAATTGAATTTTTTAAATAATTTATTATGTGGAATGGAGAAAAATGTAGATTGTACCCTCTCCCAATTTTTATTTTGATAATAAGGCATTCAAATCTAGTTTTTAAAAATATTGTTCCACAGATATTGGTGGTTATTCATTCATTTAAAGTAGAACAATAAAAAGTTAAAAATGTTATTATACACAAATATGGCTTAATAATTTACAAAGATTTGAATTGTCGTAAAAATATTCTTCCACAGCTTGCAATCGGAAGCACTATAATTCCATGCACTTATGTTGGTGGTTGTTCATTCATTTAAAGTAGAACAATAAAAAAATTTAAAAATTATTATACACAAAAATGGCTTAATAATTTAGAAAGGTTTGAATGGTTGATAACTTACATATGATTGTGGTAACTTACATAAGAAAGCAGACTTTCAAATCCTATTTCAGTTTGAGGCATTGAGGATGCAGGTGGTGGGCAAGCGGCCATTACGAAATGGATTACACAAAAAGAATTAGGTGTTGATATAATCAATGTATATTGCATGGGAGGACATGAGAATTATGATTTTCTCATTGATCTTCCCATAACTGAAAGGATCCAGTCCACATAACCAAAGATCCGGTCCACATAACCATTAGTTATGGAGATACATAGATACAGTGTTACGACAATAATTTCTCTATTTTCCCAAAACTAACTAAAAGGAGGTCCACATAACCCATTAGTTAAATGAACACTATATCACTTTCTATGAGACCCATTTATGTACCCCCTTTCTACACCAATGTCTTCCATTGTTAATTGTGGCAACATGTGCAGGTGGGTTGATCTAAGCGTGTGCTTGCACACCCATGCGCTGCCGACTAAAAAAACATATGTTGGTTTGAACAACAATTTACAATGGAACCAGAACGACAAAAAGTTTTATAATGTAGGAAAAAACTAAGAAAATAATTTTTAATCAAATGTCTCAGAATGTCTCAAACATCTTAATTATTAGTATAATTGTTTATAATGTTATCATCCATTAATAACGTAAATATTTTGGATTTCATAAATAAAATAAAACGAATAAACCTGATCAGAGATCAACAAAGGCATGGTATGTTTTGGAATCAATAACAATGGAGTAGAGAGAAGAGACATTTGTTGATGGTGCCACGACGCCAAAAAATAATACATTCGCCCAATGCCATGTCTTGCTTAATACACTCAATTCATTTCCCCTCACTTTAATGAACATATGGTTAGCAAACACAAATGTCAATGCGATGATACTTACAACACTTATCAAATTTACAAAATCTCCCATAAATGGAAGTAACACCGTCATAAATGTGGTTGTTGTCAGGTAAATTCCTCTCGCTATCAACCTATCTATCCAGTTACTAGCAGAATATGCGTTTTCATTTATTATTCCAAACCTTGTATCCAAAAATTCATACATAGGGATAGCATATACCTAAAACCATCATTACCTTCACATTTATTATAATTCATTTTGGATTTTTGGAAAATTTGATACATAATTTTGTGGGTAAAGCTTACATGAAATGATATCACAGTTTTCAGAAAAGCAACAACGTTTCCCAGAGTTTTCATCCAATTTGGGCCAGCACGTGCTCGTGGCTTAGACATTCTAGAATGCTACGGGTCTGTTGGAAGGAAAGAGGGCAGGCACATATATATAAATTGCACGAATCTCATTGCATATTCAAACAAAGAAGTTTTCAGCCTCTCATGGAAGTCATACACGACACCGCCTGCGTCGTTCCCCTCTGCAACATGACCTTAGGCACATATTCCATTACAAGTATCAGAAGGAGCTCTTCATAGAGGACAAAGGTAGGTACAAGGCACAGTTCCTTTCCTGCAAAAAGAAGTCATGGCTATCAATTAGTAGACCTTTGGTTTGTTCAGTATTTTTCTGTTCTCCGACGCAGAATCGCTTAGAAATGATTTCATTCCTCCGACACAGAATCACTTAGAAACGATTTCATTCCTCTCACGCACAACCGCTTAGAGATGATTTCATCGAGGATGACTTGCATTGCAATGACGATTCATATGAAAGAAAGCTCTTTTAAAGCTGTCTGTATTGATTTTGAGAAGAAACTCACTGATTTAGTTTTTGAAGAAGCTAAATGTTTGAATGCACAAGGGACAATGATGAAGAGAAAGAGGACATACAGAAAAAATCTCATATTCTTGATGCTGAAAAAGAACGAAAGTGGAAGAAACTCGGTTCATAACTGCAAGCTGCAAAACTTTGTATGTGTTTTCATAACTACATTGTAAACGAAATGTTTACAACTAATTTTGTCTTTTCATCCAATAGCTTAATATATTTTTTTCGTCTAACATATAATCTAATAGTTTCAGGTTATAACATAATTCACAATAAACAAATTATTTTCAAATAATAATTCTTTATGACATAATCATTATTATATTTAATATAATAATAATATTAATACCTAAACTATCACATAATAAATCTAATTCTTTATATATAAATAATATCATTAAATATATATATATTATTATTATATTTAATATAGTAATAATATTAATAAATGAAAATAGAATTTGATTTTAAAATTATATTTTCCTTTTTCCATGTTAATATTACTTTTTCCTTCTTAATATTGTTTTTTATTTTATTTTTTAATTCACTGCATGTTATTTGCTCAAATGACTAAAAAAACAAAATCATTGATTTTTCATGTGATAGGATGAACTATTAAATATTAAAACAATAGTACATGATTAGAGAGTAGTTGGGAACCTAAACATAGATAATGTGTATATTTTTATTCATGTACTTTTTGTTTTGATTACCATTTTATAGTTTAAAATGGCAATTCATTTTACGTTAGCTTTTCTGGTTTCACATGGCTGCAAAACAAAATCATTGTTTTTTTAGATAATGAATTAAAAAATAAATATAAATATTGAAATAATAATTAAATATTGAGTGTGATAGAGTATTATAGTATTGCAAATTGATATATGAAATTGAAAAATTAAATTTGGTGGACGGTAATTATTAGTAAATTTGCACATTTACATTTTTGTTTTTACTTGTTAAAATATTGAACAATACATAAATGATGATGAACAATAAATTTTAGTAGTATATTTATTTAAATCCAATTTTAAAGAAAATATTTGCTTAAATTATAGAGGACAAAAATTGATATTAAATATATTCTTTATGTGAATATAAGTTATTTTCAAAGATTAATAATGAGAAATAATTACACAAATATCTGAAAATAATGAAGAATAAAATCATAAAATATAGTCTTTCTAATCATCAATTTCTATCTATTTCTTATTTTTTAATTAGTTTTAGGTTGATATAAATATATTTTAATAATACTCAAACTTAATTTTTATTATTTATTAATAATTCTATTAAAAAATATAATTATCAGACAATAATCAATAATAAATATGTTATTTATATAAATATAAATTATTTTCAAAAATTAATAATAAAAAATAATTATATAAATATCCAAAAATAATGGAGAATAAAATCATAAAATATAGGATGAACTATTAAATATTAAAACAATTGTACATGATGTATATTCCTTGCGTGATGTGTATATAAGCAATTGTAGATGATGTATATAAACAATTGTATATTCCTTGCGTGATGATGTATATAAACAATTGTACATGATGTATATTCGGAACCTAAACATAGATTCCTTGCGTGATGTGTATATTTTTCTTCATGTACTTTTTGTTTTGATTATTTATTTATCGTTTAAAATGGCAATGCATTCCACGTTAGCTTTACTGGTTTCACATGGCTGCAAAACAAAATTATTGTTTTTGATAATGAATTAAAATAATAAATATAAATATTGAAATAATAATTAAATATTGAGTGTGATAGGATATTATAGTATTGTAAATTAATATATGAAATTGAAAAATTAAATTTGGTAGACAGTAATTATTAGTGAATTTACACATTTATATTTTTATTTCTACTTGTTAAAATATTGAACAATATCTAAATAATGATGGACAATAAATTTTAGTAGTATATTTGCTTCGATTCAATTTCAGTGGATAATAATCGATGGTAAATATATTATTTATCTGAATATAAGTTATTTTCAAGGATTAATAATGAAAAATAATTACACAAATATCTGAAAATAATGGAGGATAAAATCATAAAATATAGTCTTTCTAATAATCAATTTCTATCTATTTCTTCATTTTTTAATTAATTTTTCAGTTGATATAAATATATTTTAATAATACTCAAGCTTAATTTTCACTATTTATTAATAATTATATAAAAATATATAATTATAAGACAATAATTAATGGTAAATATGCTATTTATGTGAATATAGGTTATTTTCAAAGATTAATAATGAAAAATAATTATACAAATATCTTTAAAAAAAATGGAGGATAAAATTATAAAATATAGTGTTTCTAATGATCAATTTCTATCATTTCCTCATTTGTTATTTAATTAGTTTTTCCATTAATATAAATATATTTTAATAATACTGAAACTTAAATTTCATTATTTATAAATAATTATATAAAAAAACTATAATTTCTTAGAAATAAAGCCACAGCATAAATAATATATTTTCTTTTTTTTGTAAATTCCTAGAACCTGTTTATTTTCTATTTTGTAAAGAGCAAGTTGTTATACAAAAGATGCAATGTTTGGTAGCCTTAACCTGCCCGAAGGAAACCAGGTCTGTTGGCCACCTCAGAGAGTTATAAGCCAACCAAAATTGGTATTGTTTGTTCCTTCTAATAATTGCTAGTAATCCTTTACTATGTCCATAGAAACTACATATAAAACATAGAGTAATCCTAATAGCATCAAAACGCATACAAAAGATATCTTAGAAAAAAGAGTTAACCATTTGATGAATCAACATGTGCAGGGTCTTTTTGCAATTGACCCTGGCATCTCATCTTGCTGCAGGTTTTGTAGATGTTTCTCCATCTGTGCTAATCTCGCATTTGCTTGGATCTTCACCTTTGTCATTTCCCTCATGTCTTGTTTCGTCTGCTGGAGCTCAAACATCAGGGAAGAATTTAGTTGTTTTTCGTGTGTACTCAACAATGCTTTTGCAAGCACACATTTGATCTTCCAGTAAGTTTTAATAGATTTTTGAAAGAGAGAGACTCTCCATCGTGTACTTCCTGGGTCTGAGAGGAAGTTTATTCCTTCCTGGATATCACCCTCTTCATCATCAGTATCTCTTTCCCATCCCTGTATTGTTTTCTGAATATCTATCAGAATTCCAATTTCATAGCTGTTTGCTAAGCTTCAAGGGTCTATTGATTGGTTTTCCTTCCTCTTTTTCCTGTTCCTTCAACTTGGTTTGAGTGAATTTTCCTTCCCTTTCCTTTTGTCATTGTAACTTGAATGTCCCTGTTCCTGCTTTGAATTGAAAAAAACCCTATATATGGAACAATAGTGAATAGATAAAACTTAGAATCCTGATGCCAGACCTTCCCTTCTTGATTCCTTCGTAAAATATGAGACAGAGCAGTTACGCCATTCACAGATGAATAGATGGCTAGATGAGACTAAGCGGACTGGCTCAAACTGTTAATAGTGCTTTGGAATACTACTGAGTTGAAATTCTTACAATGATTAATATAAGCAGGGAAAAACTAATTCACAGACAGACTCTTGGTAAGTGTTAACAAAACCAAATTGCCCGGACCTTGACTATTACTGTGGAAAAAGACAAAAATAGAAATCTTGCAGTTGAGGAAATGACCATGTAAATGACTATTCCCGACAGACTTCTCAACAACTCTATGACCAACCCAGAACTGATTTGGTTCAGCAATATTGCGTATACATAAACAAAACCTAGGAATTGACATAAACCCCTGGCCAAAATTGTAAATATAAGAAGATGACTCATCAGGGGTCCTTTCCAACAATGTTTTGAAGGTGCGACAGTGAAAATAATAACAAACTGTGTTAGAACCCTTAAATTGAACGAGGTCCCAACAAACACTACACACCATACATAAAATCGCATTTTGAATATAAGCGTGATTACTAAAAGCAGAATGTGTCTTCAGAGATAACCCAGAACTATCCCTAAGGCTACATGCAGTGAGAAGAATGCAGAAATGAAACCCCATACAAAAAACCAGATGGAAATCAGGACTACGAAAACAGGGCTAGAAATTAAAGTGAATTCCTTCTATCATCACACGCGGGCCTAAAAAACCAAGTAGAGAACCTGAAAAATCAGCTTGATCGACACCACTTGACATAATAGCAGAAGACATCTTCTTCAATCGCAGAGGCAGAACTAAATTTGAAGCCATAATGAGAGAAACCAGAACATACCCTGTCAAGAAACGCAACCCGTCCTTCCTCGTCAACTTTCTTGGTGCTTTTCAGAGCCTTTCTCTAGTGCAAAGAGGAATAGACTCCCAACCAAAACAGGAAAAGGATATAATCCTCCTACCTTGCCGCCGAAACAGAGCCAGTGTGTCGAGACAGTTACTGTAATAATGAAAGTTCATTAGGATGATGGATATACAGCGTGTGAGCTGAGCCACACCTCTTACCATTAACTTTCCTTAATTATCCTCTAACATGCCTTACAAATGGCAATGTCATACTCTCATTCCGCCGCCCCAATCTAGGTATAAATAATATATTTTCAAAATGCTGACACTTTAAATTTTTTTAAATGTTATAACCCTTAGCCTTAAAACGCTTTATTGGTGCATAAATAATTTCATGGCACGGATATATTTTCCTAACGCTTGAAGTTATACATTAATATAGAGTTTAGCAGAAGCACCGACTGCTAAACTCCTTATCCATTATTTATTAATTCCTCTCAATAATCGCTATGACAGTGATTGTGGTTGTGACCGTGGGGTAGTGGCTACTGTCCCCTATCTCATGGGTCAACGTCATAAATAGTACTATCTCGTTTCCTAATCACAAATATAGTGATAGTGGGCAATATGATATTAAATGTGGTGAGACAGTATATATTTACAATTAGATTTAATTTAAATTAAATCTAATAATAAATATATACTCTCACACAATATTTAATATCGTACACAATATCGTATAGATTACGATATATGACTTTTCGTGATAATGACTATGCCGATGGCGGATACTTATCTAAAAGTTATTGGTGACCATTGATGGGCAATCGAGATGGAGAAATAATATATTGATGAGCTGAAGAGCCAATTGCTTTATCTTCAATCAACACTACTATATTTATAAACAACCAAAACTATTATATTTATAAACACGAATTGAAATGTATGAAAATTAACTTAAATATGTAAAAACCAAATACATGAAAATTATCTTAAATATCTGAAAACCAAAAACCAAATGTATGTCAGTTAAATTATATATCTAAAAACCAAAAATAATAAAACAAACTTTAGATAGAAACACTTTTTACCAATTAGCCAGATCTTCCAAACCTCAAATCTTTGAAATCTCAAACAACATATATGAACTGAGTGATGCAACCAAATAATATTTTGGTTTGGTTAGATAAATTTGTGTGAAATCATATTTGAAATATGCAGTTTTGCAATTTTAAATTATTAAATTATTAATCTAATTATTATATAAGATTTATAAAATAATAGTTTTAATTTAATAACAATATTATATTACCAAATTGTAAAGAAGAAATCCAAATAGCCACTCACCAATGTCAACACAATAATAGAAAAGGTGGAGGCAACAAGTGTGGATGAATAGAAAAATCGTAAGCTCTTCTAATCCATTATAGTTTTTGTTTGTTAGAAAATTTATAATATTATTTATGTAAATTATTATGGAAAATTTTAGGGGTTAATATTTGCAAGTGGGTTAATTTTTCATGATTTTTTGAAAAAAAAGATTTGCCAATTTTTATTTTTTTATAAAAATGATTCGCTCAAATTTTAGAATATAAAATTATTTTATGTTAAAAATCATCATTATTATATACAGAGTATATATAAAATAATTATAAATACTAGTGAGATTTGTCAATTTTTTAAACTTCAAAATAATTTGTATATGAATAAACATTTTATAGTTCGCATATTAAATAAAAGTGAGATTCATCAATTTTTTAAACTTCAAAATAATTTTCCATCCTTAAAATTTTCCCTGCAAACTACTAGTTGTGAGTCATGTTTATAAAATCAACATTGAAACAAGAGTGCAAATTGATATTGGGTTTTGCCATAAAAAAATCATTATTATATTAATTGATGTTAGAAAACAAAAATATTATCAATTTATTCATTGATTTTAAATTTGTGAAAATTTTTGAAAATTTAATAAGCAATGACATTTTCAAAATATTTAAAATTTATAATAAAATTTAAAAATGTTTTGAAATCTATAATAAAATTAACTTTCAGATCATTTTAAGTGAACAAAAATGACAATTAAGATTTTTTTCTTTAGGTTGTCAGTGCATTAATTTGGCACCTTTTTTTTTTAAGGCAGTTTGTATAGTGACTAGCTACAACAACTACACTATTTGCAAAATGGAAAACTAAAACGTGTTAACTAACAATTTTTTCTTTTAAATTAGAGTGATCCCAAACTTCCAGTTCTAGGATAATCAAATTCAAAAACTCTCTACCTAAAGAAATATTTTTTTGTGATGAGAGGATATCTTGGCATTTTGATTCGTGCCTCTATTTACGGATAGAATTGAAAAACAGTTATATTAACAAAGTTATAGTATCATCCGGATAAAAGAATGATTATTTCATTATAGTCCAATGTACCTAGTGGAAATAAGACATTCCAATTATGAACCAATGAGAAGATTACAAATTGGTTTTTTTAATAAAATTTATATATATAGAGTGCGCTTAACTAATAGTGAATCAAATGTAAATCTATGGCTAGAAATACTTTTATTAAATTAAAGTATTTGAATTGGTCAAATTCAATAATAATAACAATCTATAAATAATAATAAAATTAATTTCTAATACAAAATTAATATCTATTAACCGTGATAAAAAGTTCTATCCTTATATGTATATTTTGATTTTTGTATTTATTATGTCATTAAAATGTACTTGAGTCAATCTGTTTTGTTTCCTTATACAAAACTATACTAGAAATTGTCTCTAAAACTAGTCAATCTGTTTTGTTTCTTTATACAAAACTATACTAGAAATTGTCTCTAAAATTATAAAGGGACACCAAAAGAATATAAGATTTGGGAAGATCATATTTTTTTTTAAAACTTAGTAGATATTTGCTATTTTCTATTCAACAAACAAAATGTAAGTTATAAAAATTTACAGCTTTTAGCCTCAACCTGCCTGTAGGATACCAAGTCTATTGGTCGTCTTAAAGAGTTATAGGCTATCCAAAACTTAAACAATTTAAAGCAGACTTTTACTATCTTTAAGGGGCTATTATCTATCTTTTCTTCCATAAACATATAATAAAAGTAAATTCTATTCATTATCATAACAAAAAACATAATATAGGAAAATCAATCATTAGAATACTCTAAAGGGTCTGGTATTTTACACTTGATCGTGGCATGTCAACCTAGTGCATGCTTTGTAGGTGTGTGTAAGATCATATTGAAAAACCAATCCACTAAATATAGTAACTCTTGTTTTAATAGAATAAATATGATATAAATATTATGTGAAAACAAATTGAGATATATAAAATGTATGACTACACACACATTTGACAATGCAATTGCAATTTGGTGTAGCATGTATTGAATTGAGATAAAGTAGATTCAATGAATGACACATATTTCTAGCAAATAATTCTAACCTTATTGTAAAGTAGACTGTAAATAATCAATAAGTGTCATAGATGTGTAGCTACAACAAATTTATTTTATTTGTAAATTCTCCTTTTAAAATATCACTCATGAGAATTATAGTAAACTTAGAGCTTTGCATTCTACCATATCTTCCGAGAAGAGTTTGGTTGTTGAAGTTAATAGAGAGATATATGCCTTACCTCCCTCTCCAATTAAACCTATAATATTTTAGAAAACATATGTTTAAAATCTTTAAAAGTACTCAAATTACTAGTTTATCTCATGTAATTTTGATGAATTTGAAATGAATGACATATGTACATCTAAGCACTAATAATGTACTTTTTTTTCTAACATGTTAGGTAAAATATTTGATTAAAATTGTCACTTTGTTTAATTTAATATAAATATTAGTGTATATAAAAATTAAATATATTTGACATGTGATACTATATAAAGTATGTTAGTTAAGATATTCTACGCAGTTGGAATATGATGTAATAATACAATTAGCTTTCATAGAATCTATGGAATATTATATCATTCCAAGAGATATAATACAATTATTATTATAATAAAAACCAAACATAATTTTGTTGCTAATAAAACTCTTGGTTTCATTTAATTTTAGAAAAAATAAAGTTGGAAAATTTTGAAGAAAAAAATAATTCAGCCAAACAAAAAAAAAAGAAAACTATATTCATTTGTCTTTTTAATTTTCAATATTCATTTGTATTTTTAATTTCATCATACTTTGTTAAGTTGTAAAATTCATGTCCTACTAGCACGATTGGTTGAGGATGGGCCTCATTTGCAAGGTGACCTAGGATCAAATCTCATGCGGGGTGGTTGTGCCTTGTGCTAGGGAGAGGAGACATGCTAAAAAATCCATTCATCTTAGGGCTGGTGTGACCAACACCGAGTGTGATCACCACGTGAATTTTACAGATTAGATGCCCATGGGTTAGCTCCTCAAGCCACAGGTTAAACGGCCTGGAGGATCACAGAGAAATTGACACAAAACAAAGGTTGGGAAAATTGTTTTTAGGAGTAAAAACATTTTTTTTATGATCTTGAAATCGAAAAATAAACAATCTTGGTGAGCGAAAAAACTGGCCAAAGTTCTTCGTATAAATAGCTTCCCAATTGTAAGTAGACTACCAGGGCATAGCATTGAACCTTCCATGAATAATTTTTGAGATTCCATGTTATTACATATGTAACAAATGACTAGAAGAACCAACCACATTTGAATCATTCAAAAGATTTGGAACTGCATAGAATACATATAAGAATTTATGATGCTAATGATAGTCGTAATTTCTATAGAATTTATATTCTTTATGTTCAAAATTGAATAGACTGATAAGAACAAAATGATACTCTGTCAAAAGGAAGAAATCAATTTCATGAACTCGATTCAAATAAAATCCTCCAAAAATACTAGTAAAGAACAAATATTGAGAATTTTCGAACATTGCCAACTCCCAGATATTTCTCTCTTCAGATATTGATCAAATTTAATTTTAATGGAATCTCTAAAGGACACTGTCGCCTAACAAGAATAAGGCCAGAGGTATGTAAGTGAAATGAAGGACATATAGATTGAATTTATTATGAATTGTGCAAATATAGAACAAATAATTGTGTTAAACTATCTACACTTATTTGTGGTTTTAAGGAATTTGTAAACCAATGTTTTCAAATATTTATTTTTAGCAGATTCAAAATTGTTTACCAATCATCTTAATGGAGAAAATCATAATCTTCATGAAAAATTAATACCATGGTGTCAACAAATCTATAAATCAAAGATATATTAATTTCTAGGAGACTCCAAATTGCTTATAAATCACGTTAATGGAAAAAATCAGAATCCTTCATGAAAATTTTGTTACTGATATATCATGGATATGACTAGTTCTAGAAATAATTTTGGAATATTGAAATCAGAATCCATACTAGGTTTAGAAAATATTGTGGAATTTAAAATTACTCATGTGAGAAGGAAAACTAGTTAGATTCTTGATTGGATTTCTTAGCAAATACATCATATGCAAACATGGCAGCAGTATGGATTAGCTAAGGTCCCCACTCCTTAAATTTGCCCCAATTTCTTCATCTCTATACCAATGTGCTCCTACACCTCGGTTATAACTTAATTGTCTGCACATGCTCCAAAGGATGGATTGGAAAATCAACCCTGTCAATCATCACCTATTATGAATATTCAATTCCCTTATTTTCCTTTCTTAGCCATAGGTAGTATTCTCATCTACCATATTTTCATCATTCCCTTTTGACACCTAATCCTAAGGGATTGGGCAAAATTTTATATTAGTGTAAAATAGGAAATAAGGAAGTTTAAGAGACATTGGGAAATGAATCCCAACACTCTCACCTTGATGTAATTATTCATGAGCACCCTCAATCAAATTCACGATTCATTGTGTGGATTTACCTCCTATACTGACATGGTATCAGAGCCAACTCTTTTTTTGGCCTCCCTACCATTATAACTCCCTCCATTCTACAAAAAATCTCTTTTTTTCTGAATTTTTTTGCAGACTGCCAACTTCTGTCATATTCCTGCAAAATCTTGACATTGTTTTATTGCGTTCAAAATTGTTTTTCGACACTGCGTTAAATATTTTTTTTTTTGCTTTGTTTTTGAAAATTTTTCTTCTCTCTCTGCACCGCTGCTTCCCACATATCCGCGACATGTCGCATCTCAGCCCATCGACCAGTTGCTCAAGGCTCCCGCACAATCCCACAGCTACTCCTCCGGCTCCTACGCACAATCCCACGCCTGCTGCTCTGGCTCCTACCCCCTCCGTGATGTCTATCATCACCCACCTCCACAGCTACTGCATCCTTCCTATGCTCTACCCCACTCCCCTCTACGGTCTCCCTTCCGTCCTACCTCCTGCTCTCCCCCGCTCCCCTTCGCAGGCTCCCCTCCCTCTGCTCCCTCCTTCCCTCTCCCCCCGCTCCCTCCTCTGCCCTTCCTCCGCCCTCCTCCCTCCGCCCTCCCTCAACCCACACCTCCCCCTATTCCATCTCCCCAGGTCTAACCTTCCCAAGTTTTGACCTCCCCCAGGTCCCATCTCCCCCAAGCCGACCTCCCCTCTGCAAATATATATATATTACAAAAAATATATATTCTTGCCAAAATTGTGTTTTTCTACAGGAGAGTGCATTTTTTACACCAGAATTGATTTTTTTGGAGCTAAGTACATTTTTTACACCAAAATTGAGTTTTTGCAGCATAATACATTTTTACACCAGAATTGAGTCTTTTTCCAGCAGACTATATTTTTTACAATACATATTTACAATGAATTCTCTCATATCTATCGTGGGAGTAGTTCTCTCTGGAAAGGATAATTATCCTGAGTGGTCTTGGAAAATCAGGCACACTATCATTTTTATTGAGTTGTGGAGAGGAATTTTGTGAAGGAGAAGGAAACTATCCATCGACAAAGCCCACCTCAAACAAGAATATCGTCATTTGGGAAAATAAGAATTGCAAGGCCTATGCCTTGATTGCAACTTCTATAAATGAAGAGGTGAGTCGCCATATTACACCATTTTCAAATTCCTATGAAGCCTTGAGGAAATTAAAAGAACTCTATGAATCACATTAAAAACTCGAAATTGTTCAATTAATGATTAAGTTTTTTAACCTTGAATTGCGAGACGATGAACCTCTTGCTTTAGCATCAGAAGTAAGATCTATCATGCATGACATTAAAAATATGGGTGTATAAGTTGACATACCTCTCATAGCTTATGTTAAGGTATTGTATCCCACTTATTCACATTACCTTGAGTCATTGCAAGAAAGTGGAAATCTCATGAAGATCACCTTTGATTCCCTTGAGAAAAATTTTGCAGAAAGACATAAGGCTTTTGGAAGAAGACAGCCCCTCTGTCTTCTGAAGAAGTTGTATTTTTCTCACTTCGAGATAAGAATCATGCTCAATATTCTTCCAGAGGAAGAGGTGACCAAAGAGAAAGAGGAAGAATAAATGTCAGAGAAAGGGGAGGCAAACAACCTTAAAGTGAAAGATTTGATCTTCATTGCATACACTGCAATAAAGATTGGCATGATGCATGTACATGTAAGCTGCCTTGGGACATAATTGAGCAACAAAGAAATCAAGAAGAAGGTATAACTCATGACAGAAAGAAAGGTAAATCACCTGAATATGCTCATTATGTTGTATCACATTGTAACATTTGGAGTAATTGAAGACATATTTGATGCTTCACGTACTTCTTGAAGAAATTTTTGGTTCCTTGATTTAGGAGAAACATGTCACATGACTTTTAGAAAATATTTTTTTGAAGAATTTACTGACAAGGTTGATGGATCAGTATACTTTGCAGACAAATCTAAATTCAAGCCATCAAGGCTTGGCACAATGAGGCTTAAGTTTTATGGTCTTCCAAACCATCTTCTACATGAGGTTCTATACCTCCATGAGTTGAGGAGAAACTTGTTGTCCATGGTCCACATCCATCGAAAAGGACACTCCATTCACATGTTTGATGGCAAGGTTGAGGTCAGAAAAGCATCAGGTTGCTCACTTGTCATGAGAGGAATAGAAGAAGGAAGACTAGGGAATGGTGAGATGGGGATTCTAGACACCACTAACAAACCCATAGAACTTTAATTAATTGTATAAACATAGGTGACCTCATGACTCCCATATATTGAGAATTTTTCATGCTTTGACTGGACCAGTTATTGACAAAACTCATGGCGATGTTGGATAATGACTTTCAAACTTATCACAACAATAGTGATTATAAGTTCGATTTATTGAGATTGAAAATTAATATATTTTGAAGCGACAATTCGAAACAAAAAACAAAATATTGACCCTAACATATATGTTCAATGCATACAACTTCTTTGACCTGTGCACATAGCTATAGGTGCTCTGCGCATAAAGCTACCAACTCTCCTAGGGTCTCTGCACACTCAGCGGCGAAGCCTTCCCTTAAGGCCCAAAACAAACTAAAGACAAATGTTGCAACAGTTTGTGCTCATCAACTATGAATGTTCATGATTTAGACAAAGCCTTACATCACTTTATATATCTTTACATCATTAAAAAACCATGGTCCATATACCATGGGCTCCATAAACAACTAGCTAAAACCTGAGACGCGTTACAAAATGAGCGGATTCAAACCACCCCGAATCCCCTAAACATCACGTCCTATATCTCTCTTTGTGGTACCACGCACTCTATGCCTCAAGATGTGGAGCCTTTGACCAAATATAGACCAAGTTAGGATGCACCTAACAATACTCGTCATTCTTAATTAATAAAATCATTTATTATTTTTGTTCATTTTTTTTTCTAATTGCAAGTCGTCTTAACTCGTAAAAATAACAGTTGAAAATAAATACTGATTAATGCCCCCCCTCCCTCATTATTTCTACCACGGAGATTAAAAACTATACTCTAAAACTCTAAAGCTCACGAACTAAACTACCCTTTCCTAATTTGAAACATTGCGATATTATTGATCTTATTTTTTTGTTCAACCGAGAAGAGATATAGGGGACCATGTTTATTCATGGGTAAGTGGTGAAACCAAAGTGATATACACAATAAATCAATACTTCTTGAAGAACTAGATAGTGCATGAAGAATTAAACTAGACAGAGAAGCTATAATTCTACCAATAGTATGTCACCAAGTGTTCTCACTGCTAAAACACCCTCCAAAATTTTATCCTTCACCCAAATTTCAAAGCATCCTTTGATCTTGCATATTGTTGTCGCAAGGTTTAAGACTTTTTGCATGTTTTTTCCCTAAGTGCTTTGGTCCCATTTGCAATAAAATCAAAGTGTCTTATTTTCGCATGTTAAGTATTGCACATTACTATTGGAGTGGGATCCCCTAGGGTACATTTTTTGGTATCTTTTTGTATAATTTGTGTGTATGTGTGCTACGCGGATAGGTCAAGGGTATTTGGGGCGTGTCAAAGTCCCTATTTTGATGTAAAAGGTTTTTAAGGGTAAACTTTGGACCTCAAACCATGGTTTGAGACCATCGTATATGTGCACTAGTTGGAAATAAATATATAAATCGAGTCTAAGGAATTATTCAACTAGTATTCAAGTTTTGGATCTAAGCATATGCATCTATGATACTTGTCTAAGGGTTTCAGTTTAGGTTGGGTAGAATAGCTCATGTTGGTTGTGTGCGCAGAGACGTATTCTTGGCTGTGTGTGGGCTACACTGGCTATGTGTGCGAAAGGGTAAAGTGTAAGAGAAAGTATAATGTATTGAATTTCTTTGAATTAATTCAAGGACTGATTTTGGCAGAAACATTGTGTCAAATGCCTGAGTTATATGTTATTTTTCTATCTTAGGTTCGCTTTACTTATGTTTTTCTTATTTGTATATGTGCGAATACATATGTTATTTATGCATGAAGTTATACTGATGATTGAAGACATGGATGCATTTTCTTAAGGGATTACGCATTATATAGATATGGATCTGATTCTGTTATGATATATCTATGATGAAGTGATCTGTGATTCTATTATGTTATCTGATTAAGTATTATATATTGCTGCATATATTTTAAGATACGTATAAGTTCTGCAATCAATTTTTTTAGGACCAATACATTATTTTCTTCCTCGGGGCGTCGAAACCTGGTTCCAACACCCCTCAATACTGCTTCAAGTGAGACTTTGATCTGTGCAATTAGTTCATGCCTAAAGGGAAAATAGTTGGATGGTTTTTTGGATTCGTGATAAACTCTAAACTTGGTTCAAGACCCCTCAAGACAAAAAATGGTTTTGTTGTTGAGACCGAGATCATTTTGAGGGAGATTTGATCTTGTGGAACCTTTCGCGTAACGAATTGCAAGATTGGCTAGAAAGAAAATGATGAGCTCCATCATTAGGAACATTTGGAGGTGTTAATGGTCACCTCTTTTCCTTATTAAGTCTCTTTTTCTTGCATTTTAATTATATTATGGTCTTGTGATGCTACTGTAGGTGGTGATTGAGGCTTAACATACTTTGAGTACCTAACATAAGATTAAATGTAGCAGAATCATGAAGATATTTCTTTTTTTTGGAGATTTTGTCATAAAGACTCGGAGTAGATAGCAAGGAGATATTATAGGGGGTTTTCCACCCTCCTTAATTCCCAAAGGTAGCCAAGGGATCCTCAATATTCCCTCCAACGGCTCGAAGTCAAAGGCATCCAAGAAAACTCAAGATCAACGGCACTCATGGCATAATTCACTTGGATTCAAGTGGACTGATTTTCTATTTTCTAGGCATTTTTTGGTAGCTACCCTTTAGGTTAAATAGGGTATAGAAAGAACTCATTAGGATTGGAACTTTGGAGAAAATCATTAGCCTCTTTTCTCTTGTAATCAATTTTTCAAAACTTTTATATTGATGTAATGAGACTATCTTTTGAAATGAAATTAGTATTCATACTTTGCCTTACTGATCTAGTTCCAGAGAGCTAGGCTTGTGGGTTAGGGCCCAATCCATGTCCCTCAGCCTCTCTTGTGTAACCATTCTTTACTTTCATGTCATTTATCTAGCTTTGCTTATGAATAATTAGCTAGTTTTTTTGTAATTTCATTTATTGTTTTGGTTTACTTCCATTTTTATTTTGTTGTAGATTTAGTATACTTACATTAGTGGTAGAATAGGTAATAACTTCATAAATATGTGATTCAAGCCTTCCCCTCTCATCTCTGTCAATAGAGCTTGAGGAGGGTAGACCTTCCCCACAAACCAAAATTTCTTCTTAGTTTATGATTTATTGGAATGGATGAGATTAGTTGTTGTGATTCCATGAATGTATTCACTATTTTGTGGTAGATCTCTTCTTGTAGATTAGAGTAGATTTTCTTCACTAATTCAAGTCATCTTTTCCATTTTCTTTATCATGAATTTGTTTATTTTTCTTGGATAAATAGGTAGTGTTCTTACAGGTACATGTATCATAGCTAAGGAGAAATTCAACAGCACCTCCAGCTTCATTTCTCATCTTCCATCATCCTTTTGTTAATCAAAATGACCATCAACCCTTTTTTCAGATTTTTCATCCCTACACCGTGAGAAAAGCCTAGGGGTGCAACACAGGCCTCCCAAGAGGTTCTGAGCTTGGCCAAGTGGTGGGCCATGTTCCACTGATCCTAATCCACCTTCATGCCACCTTACCTACCCTTTTTCCACCTATTTTTTGCCTCGAATTCCCTCAGACTGTTTCCTGTAGAAATTTAAGACTTTCCTATAGCACTACAGGAAACCTATAACAACAATTGAAAAGGCACCTTTAGGTCCCTCCTTAAGCCCATAAAACACCATCACCATCTTCTAAACCTGCAAAAACCACTCATACACTTCCATCCTTTCCCCCATGTGTTCAAGCCTTCCATGAGCCACCTTAGCACTTTCTTCTCCTAGCTGTAAAACAACACATTTTCAAGCATAGCTAGGTCATGAGTAGTTGCATGAATAAAAGAATGATAGATATAAAATAGGGTAAGTAGAGTGTGTTTAGACATTTGGCCAAGTATAAGTGTGATTAAATTAGTTTCCTTGATGCCATTTCAGTTTAGAAATTTACCTCATGCAAGATACCTAGGTTTCTTTTCAATTCTTATCATAGTATAATAAGTAGATTTCTTTTATTGAAGAATAGTTAGATGTACTTGTTTGTTGTAGTATAGTATTGTACTTGTTGATAGTGCAATGGTTTTCAATCATTTGTAGCCCTAGTCCTAATTTCATAATTGTGACAAACATCACCTAGAAACCCTAAAAGTAGCACCCTTTCATAAAGCTCAGAAGAGGATGGCATGAGTAGAATGAATATGTTGTGTATATAGCACTATCAACTCCAAGTTTGTATGAACCCTGGGTTGATAAAGTAAAGTAGGGCAGCCTTTAGGAGTTGTAGTGTTCTTGGTGCAATACCAGGGCTCATTAGAAAGATCCTTGAATTCCCACTCTGAGATAATCGAAGTACTTAGCTATTTGACGAAAAATGGGTACAAAAATACATATATACAAAAGCTCATGAGATATTATTTTTCTCCTTTGCAACTGAGCTATAGGAAAGGTTGTCGTGATTGACTGAGTTCAATAACTGCATGAAGGACAACGTAGTCACTGAATGGACTCCTGAATTGATTCAATAATTATAAAATTTAAACAACAATATTACCCACAGAGTATATCGTTGGATCGATTGCCTCTTGGAAGGATTTGTGACAGAATTTTCCATTGACCAATTTGTGTTGTATTTTGAAGTAGAGAGAATATTTTTCAAAGGTCCTATAGGTAAGTTCTTATGCTCTTTGAAGATGTTGTTGAATATTCTATTATGTGAACAGGGCTCTCTGTGTCAACATATTTTTTGAATGTCGCGAAGAGGCTCGACTATGGGAAGTGGAAAACTTTACCGCAAAGATCCTGAATATTTTATTTATATCCCTCTAAAGCATAGATATGATAGTTAAGGTGAACCAGAAATTAGTAGCCCTAGTGACTCTGAAGAAGAAGTTTCATAAAACCATAAAAATCAAAGAACCTTGATCATTTTTCCAACCCCATCCCCTCCACTTCTACACTCATCTCACAAAGCACCCACTCCATCATGCAGTTCATCTCCACCATCACCTCCACCTCCCCTAGGTGTATACATGGCCACATCGATGAAGCTAACTAATTTCAAAGGTATTGGAAATGATGATATTGAGAATTTTTGGTTTGTGACTCATGCTATATGGTAGTCTCACATGTTAATAATGATGATATTAAGAAAGTGCAACTAGCCACTTCTTTCCAAGATCACACATTAGATTGGTATATCAGGTATGTTCAAGAAAACCCCAATGCCACCTTGGACCAAATAAAAGATTCCCCAAAAGAATAGTTCAAGAAGCCTAAGTAATACGTGTAGTTGGTTACAAAAATGAAAGAGATTCTTCAAGAGGTTAATGAATCTCTGTGGGAGTTATATCAAAGGCTGAAGTGCAGAGATGGTGGATTTGTAATTTATGATACTCAACATAAGGAATGGTTTATTGATATGCTTATCACACATTTGTGCCAGCCCTTGGGTTAACAGAAGATTTTGACACAAGCTGAGGTTGTGGAGATTTCCATGAAACGAGAAGCTACCCCAACACTTGTTGCACTCGGAACTCAACAGATTCAGAATCAATTGGAAGCCATGCATTTAGAGATTCAAATCCTTTACAAACACAAGGGAAAGGAGGTTTGTATAGAGGTATGGTGCACAACATGCAAAGCTGCTAGGAACCATAAGTTTCAATTTCCTTTCTTCAATAATTATCTAAACACTAAAGGTTCTAGTCCATTGAAGAGAATATTCTGGTGCACAATATGTCAAGTTTCCGAATTGCATGATACAAATTTCTATCCAAGGGTTGGAAAGTATCAGCCTGAGTTGAAGCAACTATCATATAGATTATGTTGATAACTAGGAAATTATGAGAAAAATTGTCACACATATGATATGATGTTGGACAAAGCTGAAATATATAGAATGTAGGATTAACCTACCTCACCAGCATCCCCCTCTAGGTGTGGTGGATTCTAGGTTAGAGGAAGAGGATGAGGAGGTGGATTAGTTGGTCAAAGATGAGGAAAAGCTATTTGATACAACTATGTAGATGTTGGTCACTATGCACGCGAATACCCAAATACATCATGAAAATTATGCAAGTATTGTAGACAGTTTGACCATATGATAGAATATTTACCTGTTTTGATTGCTAAAATGCAGGAAAAAAAGATACAGAATCCAACACAAAATATTCATATGGTTGGAGAAGAAACCTGTGAAGAAGGTCCTAGCGTGAATGTGGTCACTAGGAGTGGTGTAGCCACTAATCAGGATAAGGGAAAGCAACCGACTACTAACCTGTGGATCCGTAAGGAACCTGAGGAAAAAAAGGGATTTTGTTTGCAGTGCACAAAGGGGACTTTTTTTGAGGCGAGGAAAGAATTTTCTGAGGGAAGTGCATCAACATCAGGTATACCAATGCAAGAATAATGAGGATATGAAGATATCAAACTATTTCTAAAATCATGTATTAAGTTACTGAGCAACAAAAAGGTAGTAGATAACCTTCAGGCTCTGATAGATAATTGTGAAAAGAAGGAACAACTAATGGTAGAACAGTGATTTTCCAACAAAATATATAAGAATAAGAAGAGAATGGGTAGAGAGATGTGTATGACCGCGCAGATCGTGATTATGAGATGGACTAGTTTATTCTAGATCTCAGATTAGATGCAAATTTTCTACCTAAGAAAATTTGGTAGCACATGGGAGACCCCAAGCTGGAGTGGTCTACTATTCAAGTGTGCATGGAAAATCAACATAATATCATTCCATTAGGGAGGTTGTCACAAGTTGTAGTCAGTATCGAGGGTGTTAAGGTGATGGCATACTTTGAAGTTATACAAATTTTAGATGATACTGATCCTCATCTTGCGCTATTGGGACTAGACTGGGCTATTGATAAAGATGGTATCATAAACCTGAATAAAATAAGAATGGAGTTTGAAAGCAATGGAATTAGAGTCATCATTCACTTAGATCCTGAAAAAGGACAAATATACATAGAGCCTATGCACGTTGATGATGATATTGATCATATCTACAAGTTGACTTTACGCGAGAAATATTGGATCAACCCAATGCCGGATGGAAATATTAATTAGGAGAAGGAGAGTTCCTGTTTCTCATATTCTATTGAAGAATTGGAAAATTGGGAGAACCAATTGCATGAAGTATCTATGTTGTGTTGTAATCGTGTGACTATATCTCTTCGATGTATACCATCTTAGGTACATGAATAACCACATTATGATGGTTTAACTAATGTAAACATGTTTATAGGAGAGAATGAAAGAATTATACTAGAAGGACAGCGATTCCATGCTTTTCATCTCGGACTGTGTGCTATTCATGGTGGGAAACTCATAAAGAAAACATGGGCAACTAGGATAAATTTGCGCGCATGATGACATTACTCTTTGAGTGTCCAACCATCATAATGGAATAAGTCTACTCTTGAAAGGATGATCCATGCAGACATTTGGCTAGATGGAATTAGGTATGGGGCGTAGAACCAAGACTTGAATGGGTCCACATGTTTATTCATACATTGGGGAAGGTAACTACTGATTTGTATCTCGATACAGAGCTCCATCGAGGTACTAGTGACTGGTTTGCGTTGGAGGATATTTTTATCCCAACATTCAGCTTTGAGAGTGGTTTTGATAAGATTGGCAAAGCATTGCATAATATTCAATAAGTCATCTTTGATACAACAAAGCCTGCAATTGAGTGCACTCCACCAGCATAGGATGCGCAGATGAAGGATATTGTGAATTGCAGAAAGATGACGGTTGAAGAGAGTGAAGATAATCCAAGGAATATCATGATTTTGGAATCTGAGGGACAACACGTAGTGGTTGGACCCTCGATCACTTCACTAGATGTGGAAAACCACTGAAGATCTGATAGGTGAATATTGGATATGAAGATAAACCTAAGTTGGCAAGGATTGGAGACTACTGGGTTGAAGATACAGTAGGAAAAGTTGTTTATTTTTTTACATAATATTTAGACTTGTTCCCTATAAAGTTCTCAGAGCTGAATTGGAGTAATGAAGATCATTTTGAAACCTGATGCACACCCGGTAAAGTAGTTCCCATACAGGTTGAATTTGAGATATAAGAAGGTAAAGAAAGAGTTGGATAAGATCGTTGTTGCAGGAATCATAGAATTGGTAGAAGATTCTGATTAGGTAAGTTCAATGGTAGTGCTAGACAAGAATACCAAGGTAGAGATCATAATATGTGTAGATATGCGCAAATTGAATGATGCTTATGTGCATGATCCATTCCCAACTCTATTTCCTGATGAAATCCTAGATAATGTTGGAGGAAAAGAAGCTTATTCATTCCGATATGGTTTTTCAAGGTATCACATCTAGATTGCATTATTAGAACATATCAATACCACCTTTGCAACTGAATGGGGATATTTCCAATATACAGTCATACCCCTTGTCTTGAAAAATGCACCTACTATATTCTTGCACGTAGTAGTAACTATTTTCAAAGAATTTATCCACAAGTTCTTGGAGGTATAAGTTGATGATTGGACTGTGTTTGGGCTATTGAAGAAGCATGCTTCAAATCTGTGCTTAATGTTGGACAGTTGTAGAAAATACCAAATCTCATTGAATTTGAAGATTTGTATATTCTGTGTGCCATTTGGGATACTGTTGGGACACATTTTCTGTTAGCAAGGATTGATGGTAGATCCTACAAAGATCGTAGTAATATTTAATCTGACGATAATTGAGAATATCAAACAGTTGTGCTCAATACTAGGGCACACTGGGTATTATCGAAAGTGGATTCATTGTTATGCACTGATAACTAGGCCCATGGAGAAGCTTCTCAAGAAGGATGCAACATTCTGCTGGGATGAGGACTGTTAGAAGAGTTTTGAATTATTGAAGGAAAACATGGTCACTATTCCCATACTGGTCTTTCCAAAATGTTCAAAGGTGTTTTATGTGCATGTTGATGCCTCCCGTATCACGCACAGAGCTATTTTAGCACAACTAGAATCTGGAGAGATTGATCACCCTATTTCCTATGCTAGTCGGAAACTCTCAAGTGCAGAACGTAATTACTCAACCACTGAAATGGAAGGATTAGTGATGGTGTATGTGCTACATAAATTTTTCCACTACCTATTAGGAGGGAATTTCAAGATGTTTACTGATCATTCTTCTTTAAAATACATGGTCATTAAGCCTCAATTGGGGTGGGGGAGGGGGGCGGGGGGGGGGAGAGATCTGTAGATGGTTGTTTCTATTCTAGGACTATGAATTTGATATTATTATGAAACCAGGAATACTAAATTCCAGGCCAGACTATATATCACACATTGAGATTGGTGAGGAACCTACAAAATTGGAGGATGGATTTCCAGATGCGCAATTATTTGTGATCAAGGTATTTTATGAGAAATTCCCTAATATTATTCAGTTTATAACAACTAAACACACACTTGAAGAATATGCAGTCCAACAAAAGACAAAGCTCATGGTGTGCACTAAAAACTTCGCTATTATTGTTGGACAAATGTACAAAATGAGTGTAGATGAAGTTTTGCGAAGATATGTTCTGGAGTATGAAAGACGTGCAATATTACATGAAGCTCACAGAGAGGTTGTCGGTGGAAATTATGTAGGTAATGAAATCGCGCAGAATATTTTGCGAGCTGGGTTATGGTGGCCCACATTACAAAATGATGCCTTTGCACATTGTCACACATGTGATGTATACCAGAGGACTGGAAATCCATCGCATAGAGATGAGATGCCCTTGCATTCACAAATGGAGCTGCAAGAATTTGATAAATGGGCTATAGACTCTATTGGACCTATCAATCCTCCAAGAAAGAAGAGTGGTGCACGTTGCATAATCATTGTGACAGACTATGTAACCAAATGGGTTGAAGCTAAGAATGTGAAGGATTGTACTGCAAATACAGTTGTGCAATTCATATTTGAGAATATCGTGACTCGCTTTGGATGTCCTAAGATTCTAATAATCGATTAGGGTGTACATTTTTTGAATGAAACCATTGAATCATTGACAAATGAGTTCCAAATGCATGATTAGAAGATATATCCCTATCATCCTCAGGGGAATGGTGTGGTGGAAGCATTCAATAAAATATTCAAGACTATGCTTACCAAGATGTGCAATGTTAGCCAAACTGATTGGGATAAGCACATACCTGCAATTATCTACGCATATTGGACCACATGTAATAAGTTAACTGGAAGGTCACCTTTCAGGCTGGTATATGGGTAAGAATTTGTGTTGCCGATGGATTTCATTGTGACTATTATGCACATTCCAGCATTCACAAATATAGAAGAAGAAGATTCCATAGAGGAACAGTTGTCGCAGTTGGTCACACTAGAAGAATAATGATTTAATTCCAATTATCACTAACAAGTTCAAAAGGTGAGTGAAAAAGCATGGCATGATAGTCACATCAGGTAGAAGGTGTTTAAGGAAGATGATTTGGTCTTATTTTATGACAGCAAGTTTGTGTGCCACCCAGGAAAGTTGAAGATGCATTTTCTAGGGCCATATGTTATTAAGGAAATCACTAATGGAGGTGCAATGTGCCTGGCCACATTGAGTAGAGAATACCTTCCTAGGTATGTCAATGGATGTTTATTGAAGCCATAAAAGGATGACCCTTTGTACACCAAATCACTATATGGTTGGAGTATTATATTTGCGCACACAGGATGGCGGATTTACAGAAAGGTGTGACACGCATGTGGTAGCTGTGTGAGGAGGTTGACTGGGTGGTAGATGTGCCAAAAACTAGCTATTGGAACATTATATCTAGAAAATATATCTTTATTACCATTGATGGGAGTGTCTATGTTTCATTTAATGAAGGGATTTTACTAAATTAGGGACCCTTTTTCATTTATGGAGACACATTAATGCAGAAGGAGCCGTTGAAGACGTGCCACAAGTATAAATATAACCTATAGGGTTGCAATAATTCCCTTTGCTTTATGAGTGAATTATTTTCCTTGACCTCTTTTATTTCCATTGCATACTCATTTTTTATGTATGGTTTGGATCTGGGATTTGAGGAAGAGTTGCGTCGGAGAGGGTTAGGTTATGTAATTCCACCCAGTATGATAGCTACCTGAACCGGAGATGACCCTGTTGTGCCAAAGGTTCCTGTTGCGCCAATTGTGGAAACACCTGCACCCATGAAGTATAAGAAGGGGTAAAAATATCGAATGAGTAACTCCCTGAGGGAAAAGACCCTGAAGCCGCGATCCATTATGGCTGAGCACCTGAAAATACCAATGAGGGAGCTCGTCGAGACAATTATGGAGGAAGAAGAGGATGTGGTCCAAGTGGCCCATTCTCATGGTTTCTAACCTATGTCGTACCATGAAAACCATCAATAAGGGTTCCCGAAGATCTCAACAAGGTGCGAGCAAGCATCAATATGCCTTTAATCCCTAAAAATGTCCCCATGAAAGGTGACATGTTTACAAAAGTGTCGCAGCTTAGAATGAAGGATTGGGACATTATGGACATGGATAAATTTCCTGAACTTTCGCCATAGCTCTACCTAGAATATGTGAGGTATGAAGGGGGCATCATGCACCTCGAGCCGAAGAGATGGGTGTTGGGTCTGCACAAGGAAACCTTGTTGAATTTACTACGGATCCCTCACTTTGGGCGCAACCCAATAAACGATATATGTGTCTGAAAATTTCTCGCACTCATGCATGATGATGCATTGTTGTTAGGAGAGTGCATTCCCATTGATGTTGCACCAATCCATAGGATCACTAGCATACTCGATCACGATGCAGATATAATGGTTGACTCTAGACTAAAAGCCCAAGAGAAATTTGTTACAGAAATGATCAAAACTAAATACCAATTCTTGCGTAAGAGTAGGGGATTTGTGGTGAGAAAGATTAATGATCCCACTATTCAGTTCGGAACACTTGTGTTAGCCTACAATATGATGCGTAAATGTAGACCGAAGGAGTTTCCCACATAGGTAATTGCTATCGCCAAACGATGTGAAAAGGGAGTGATCTAAAACTCATCAAACTACTTGTGCAAGGAATTTTGGGAGAAAGTGTGTGAAGCCCAGGAAGAAGGAAAGAAATTTCATTATGTTTGGTTTCTATTGTTGATTGCATTAATTGGGTGGAGGACCCTAGAGGAAACACAGTTTCTTGAGATAAAACCACAAATGTGTGAGGACATGTGGTACACTACTCTCTAAAACTCATCTGACCCTACGAGCATCATGGAGAATAAGGTTTTTTGGGTGCTTTTCGATGCCTCACTCTATCAAGCAGTGCAATCTAAACCAAGGTTGTCTCCAACACTTTATGATCAGTATAAAATGGTATCAGAATTTAAAGCAACTTTCCATAATATGCACATCTGCATCAAAGGTGTTGAGGAGGGAGTTTTGTATGTGTTACCATATTTAGTCACGAAAGATGATCGGATCCGCATCACTGCAGAATGTCGACCAGCGTGGTTGAAACCTGCTGTGTCCACATCCATTCCTAAAACATCAATGAAGCCGTGAACTGGTACTCAGCCAGAGAAAACAATTGAGAAGATGAATGAAAATGAAACCATGCCAACAAAAACCGGTGAAACTATTGACAGAAAAATGGTAATGCGCCAATGGACATCGTGGAGCAACTCGAAGCGCAGACTTCTAAAAGAACAAAGTGCAGCTCTCAAACCACTGAAGGATCACGAAAGAAGAGAAAATTTTCTAAGGACACTAGAGAGGATATCTTGATCGTGATAGAGGATGACTTAAATGAAATTGAAAACATGGTCACGTCCGCGACAGAGGATCAATGGATGGATATGGAAGTGCAATATAAGAATTTGCTCGAGGTAGTACAGGTTGGGATCCAAGAATTAAAATTACAAGTGAGCCTGATTCAAGGGAGCGTTGCTAAGGAAATCCAGGCACAAATGAGAGCACATGTCACCAATGCACAGCCGCTGGACATAGCATTACTGGCAACGGAAGATGTTAATCTTGTGCAAATCCCTGCACCGTCCATCAATGTAAACCCCAATCGGCACGCCCATTTTAAAGGTGCAGTTGATATTGATATTAACTTTATTTCTTTACCTGCAGGAAATCTGCACCTGATGCATAGTATGATTGCCAATGAAATTTAGTTTCATGAGGCCCATGCTCACACAATTTTTGTAGAGTCAAAGAAGAAGGTTGCAAAAGCACAAAAAAACAACAAGCATAGGAGGAAGCTTGCCACACAACCGAAGCATAGCACGTTGTGCTAAAAGCAATGATCGACAAAGTGTGCAGTGAAGTTCCAGCAGTTCTCGCCACAGCTACCCTAGAAGAAAAGCTAGAAGGACTGGTTTCCTCACTGAAGGCTTCACACACCGAATTTGAAATGGTCCATGCTGAGTTTGAGCACCAAATCGCTGATCTAAAAATGAAGTTGTAGCCTGAAAATCTGCATCAAGTTTGTGCGAAGGGATCTGCCGAAGTAAAATAATCCATTGACAGTATTGTTGCCGCAGTCATGTAGTGTGACAAGATTTTAGATGAGGCTATGGGCATCTAGACTTCATTTCAAAATCACCTTGTAGTACAGTAGTTGCAGAACGAGATGAAAATAAAATAGAAATAGTTTGCTAAGATCTGGATGGCTGTGCCTACCCTTGTTCTTCTACATCAGCTCGCCCACCTACAGGATGACCGGATAATCCAAGTGGAGATCGAGGACCTGCGTCACAAAGAGAATTTGCTAGAAGCATGAATGCAACCATGTGCCGAGGAGGCTATTTAGTTATCACAGACTTTGGACACTACATTGAAGGATATTCTGCAGGCACAAAGAAGTAGCAAGCTGGCCACTGAACAACCCACCACTTAGAAGTAGGTTCTTCAAGCATAGAGAGTTGTTGTGTAGAGTCTGGAAATGGTGCACCCTCTCAAATATTCTATTAGTGCGCTCCAAGCTAAGCTGAAGGAGAAGATGCCACAGTGACTTGTAACGAGTCACATGATTGTGTCGGGGGCCTGTTGGAGCGGGGTCCCCTGGGGTACACTTTTTGGTATATTTTTGTATAATTTTTGTATATGTCTATTGCGCTAATAGGTTAAGGGGATTTGGGGCGGGTCAAAGTCCCTCTTTTTATGTAAAAGGTTTTAACGAAAAACTGTGGGCCTCAAACCATGGTTTGAGACCATAGTATCTGTGCGCTAGATTGGATATAAATATATATATCGAGTATAAGGAAGTTTTCAAATATTATTCATGTTTTGGATCTAGTTATATGCGTCTATGATACTTGTGTTAGGGCTTCAATATGGGTTGGGTAGAAAGGCTCTTGTTGGTTGTGTGTATGGAGACATAGTCCTAGTTGTGTGCAGACTCGGTAGGCTTTGTGCCTGGAAGGGTAAAGTGTAAGGGAAAGTCTGATGTATTGAATTGCTCTCAATTAATACAAGGACTAATTTTGGTGAAAAAATTGTTTCAACTACCTAAGTTATATGTTATTCATTTGTCTTAGGCTCACTTTACTTTTGTTATGATTATTTATATCTACATGGATACATGTATTATTTATGCATGAAGTTATATTGATTATTGAAGACGTGGATGAATCTTCTTAAGTGATTACACATTATATAGATCTGGATCTGGTTCCGGTATGATATATCTGTGACGAAGTGATCTATGATTATGTTCTGTGGTATGATAAGTATTATATATTTGAGCATATTTGTTAAGATCTGTATAAGTTCTGCAATCAATTTTTTTACGGCCACTACATTATTTTCTTCCTCAAGGTGTGAAAACTTGGTTCTAGCACCCCTCCATACTGCTTCGGGTGAGACTTTGATCTGCGCAAGCAAGTCATTGCCGAAAGGGCTAGTAGTTGGAGTGTTTTTTGGTTGCACAATAAAATTTGAACCTGGGTCAGGACCCCTCATGCCAACAGTTAGACAAAATTTATTTTTGGTGGTTTCAATGGGTAATATTTTTCTAAATTAGTTATTCTTACCATGTAAACATGTGTCATACTGATTTCCAAAGTTTCAACCACCATCGCAAAGTGTATCTCTTGCGTCGCACTTGTTGTAATTTTTTGCAATGTTGTCGCACTAAGGGAAGTATGTTGTTCATTTTTTCTGGGTGATTTATGTTTTGTTTTCAAGTGTTCAAGTGTGTTATCACAATCAAGTCTTGTCACTGTTCACATCATTTGCATGAATCCCACACTTAGTCAAATTTGGAAAACTTCCCGATCGGACAACCTAGCCTCATCTAGCCATCCTAAAATATGCATTGTGCAATCTCAGCCAATTAAGCTGCAAAGCTCTTGTCTTCCATCACTATGCACTTCCCAATCAAAGTGCTCAAGCCCAAATCCTGATCTCCAAAAATAAGTAATCCATATATCCAGCCATGCCTACCTTGCTCATTGTGTAGTCTCAGTCCTCAATCCAAACCCTTGAGCTCCTAAAATAAACAATTTTGAAATCACATCACCTCCTCTTCCTTCCAGAAATGTGCAGTAGGAATAATTAGTGCTCAATCCCTCAGCCTAGCCCCTTGAGTTCCCCAACTGTGAAATCTTTTTTCTCATTCTAGCCTGAACTGCGCATTATTTTGTCTCAAGGCTCAAGCCTCAGACTAAAGTACATTAGTTGTGAAATTTCATAGTCACTGAGCCTATCCCTGAACCTAGCACCTGGTTCTGGCTTAGTGAATGGATCGTGATGCAACATTTTAGACTAGAGTTTTATCAGAGTGATGTTGTTTTTTCATGAATAAATTGTAGACGTAGGTACTTTATAATTCTATCAAAAGATGATGAAGAAGGATATGGAGAAGGAGATCATGTTGTAAGACACCTCTGTATCTAAATAAACAAGTTGATCAATCAACAGAAGGTAAAGGGACATCAATTTGAAACCACATCTCAAGACCTCATAACACTGAATACTCATCATCTCTAAGCCATATGAAGGTGGAGAAGAGCTCATTCTCAAGAAGACACACAACAACAACTACGAATAATGGATTGAAATTTCCATGTCATCATGCAGTCCATGTTGTTAGTGTCACTTCATATCCTGTCATGAGTCATCATATGCCACATCATTTTTGTGGATTATGTAAATTATTTTTCGAAAATATATTGTAAAGTGGAAGTCCAAAGGACATGTATAGTATATGAAGAGTCATGTAAAGTAAAAAAGTCATGGGGAAGTTAAACACTCATAAGGGTATTCAAATATTCGCAAGTGAGGTGAAGGATCACCCCATCGGTTATATATACACCCTCACTGTACAATAAAAGGAATTTTTACCTTGTCTCCTCCCGCAAGGCATTAGAGAAACAAGATAGTTATTTTTAGGAGAAAGTAGTGGCTCCAACACTCGACTATTAGAGCTACTGGTGTTTGATGTATACCTGTTTCCTTGAAATTTTACTTAATATATGAAGCCTAATGGCCATAACGTTCTTCATGCATGGATTATGAATATTTGTAAGATTTTTCGGTGAATGTTTGTAATTCATGTTTATATTCACATGTACTAAACTAGTTGAACTATATCAATTATTTTAGTTCTTATCATATTGATAATTTGTTGTAATGGTTGCAATGGCCATCACATATGCGTGGAATATTCTATTGGATGTTAGAAGGATCTTTCATGTTTGTGTGTATTTCTGCTAGAGTGGTAATATTACCTCTCTTTAGAGGCTCACCTTATTTTCCCCTCCATGATAGAAGAACCTAGACACAAATACAACCGAACACTCATTAGGCACACTCACTTGCTTTTTGAAGGCACATATGTGTTCCTCTCTCTTGCTGATAGCTAGAGCCAATGAAAAACTTTAAGAAAATGCTAACTGGGTTGTATTCTGGATGGGCCCCTATCCCAAATGGTGTGAGGTCTGATTGGGACCACATATTGGGGAGAATCCTTTGAATTTTGGTAGGTCCAACACTATCAACAATTACCTCTGCACAAGCGATAAAATCACTACATAATTCTGAGTTATGGCCCCATAATAAGTAATGCATCCTTGTTGAAATAATTATTTCTTTATTGCATACCTCCTCTTATCCATGTGTAATTATATTCATTATATCTGTGTCTAGTTTTCATTTACCACCATTGACATTAATAGAACCCTTGTTCTTATACCTTAACGTATGGTTAGTCCTTGATCCATGCCCCAAGTATGCATTGGTACTCATTTAATTCGCCATGTCAAGCCACCCAAATTGTTGGTTGTGGAGCCTGATTATCTTCTTGATTCTGAGGTCTAATTTTAGTTGGGTGTATACCCTAGGAATACTATACATCCCTCCATGCAGGGGGGTGTGGAGGGGACTTGACCCCCCCATGGGAGACCAAGAGCTAGTGGGCCCCCAGTGAGGGTTCAAGGGTAGCGCCCCTGAAACTAAAAATAGATGAAAATTTTCCTTGTAAAATATTGTAATTTCGTATTCAAAATTGGCCATTCATTAGGCAAATAATCTGATGGTATAATTTATGTTAATTTAGGTTTTTTTCCCCTAGAAGGTAACCCTCGATTTATATGAGGGAATTATATTGTTGTTGTGTCTTAAATTTTTGAGCGAGAAAGAGATAGGAGATTATGTGAGAAAAAATAATAAACTACAACGTATTTGTTGTAGGTTGTATCTATTCATTTTTTTAGATAATATAAAATTAAGGACTACCTATTTCTTCGTGGACGTAGCACAAATTTGGTGAATAACGTATATTTGTGTCTCTCTTGTTTTATGTGTTTTTTTACTTTTTTTCTGCAATATTTTATGTGTTTCATTTATCCGTTAATTATTTTCTAACACAAAGCTAGCTCTAAATAACATTTATTGATTATGGCTAAATATTTTATGGGAGTTATGGCTTCAGAGAAGAGTTTATTAGAGACTGTGAATGTTGTTGGATGATTGATCCCATTGTAAGAATCATGGTTGTGGAACTACATGTTGTAAACTTATACTGTGAAATCACGTTCACATATTTGAAGTCCAAATATATCAAAATGATATTCACTCCATAGATTTCAAATCACACTAAGACCACAATATGGAGGTGAAATCTATCATGGAGTTTAGAAATTTGAGTTTTCCCAAGTTCGTTGTCTGCAAATTGCATTGTAGCCTTGAATTGCAGCAATTTTGAGGTTGCAAATCACATTCTTATCCCCTATTGATATTGTTTTATGGAAATGAAAATTGATCTAGAGTTCAAATTGGTAACTTACCCATAACCCGCGACTTAGCATGTAGCTTGAACTTGTATTTTGACTAGGAATGAAATTTGTGATCAACATGGAATATTTTTTGTTTTCATGTCATGAATCATAATTACAGTCTCTAGTGAGACTGAATATTTAAAATGTGACACACTACATTTGGTTTTAGATTTGAAACTTCCCCTTTTTTATATCACTAATGTAAGAGGATGGTTAATGTATAAAGGAGTTCAATTCTTTGTAGCAAATGTAGAATTGGAACCATTTACACATTGGAGCTAAGGAAATATTTGTGTCGGAAAGAGACAAAAACCAAATATTTGGATTTTGTTAAGAGTAAAATAGTCAAGGTTTGTATCTTCTTATATGAAAAAATTTAATAAAAGGCCCATCATGCCTCCATCTTTCACTAAAAATGATATCAAAAGTTCGGCCATGGTTGTAATTAAGAGAGATAAACATAAATTTAAATGATGTGTGCTCAAAGCACCAAATGACTTCAACGTATTGGAGTTACAACATAAGGAATGTAAAAAAAAATATTACTCAAGGAAAATTCAAGGGATCGATTAAGGCTATCAAGTTAACTTTGAAAAATGTTCAAGAAGGTGGCAACATTGATGATGCTAAAGTTGTCGATGAACTAGATGCACTCCAACAAATGCATAAATGGAAGAGTAAATTGAAGGTTTATCTTGCACCATTTATACGTGGGGTCTGTTACACATCATTTGGTCGACGTTTTACCACAGTGGATATGAGGGTAAAATACATAATATTATTACGACAAACCCAAGACAAAGTTATTCATTAGATAGCTCTCTCATAGACATAGGTATTCCTGTGGGAACAAAGAAATACATATTTTCACTTGAGTAAGCAATAAGTATTGCAATAAGTCAGAAACCATTAGAGAAGTGGGAGGAAACTCAACCTTTAGTGTTAGAAATAAATGTCAATGTCACAACGGAAAATATGTCTAACAAAACCATGACAATATTCAATCTGAACACACCTTTCGTTATTGCATCCAGGAAGAGTTTTCGATCTATAAATTTTGTTTGGTGGGCCATCATTAGAATGATAAGTCTACCAAATCCACTAGTGGTTATTCCACATCCTTATGAACTCATTTCTTTTGACTAGGGTTGCATTGGAATATTTGGAAACATTTATTTTGTAAAAGTATCACCTCTGGGTGACCTATATCTATTACGTGATGGAGTGATGGAAAAAAAAAAGTGATCTCATTGACACAAAGGTTCCAAGAAGAGGAAAGTAATGATGAAAATAAAGTGTTTGTTACAACAATAGTTTTTTATGATATCAACAACATTCTCATAGTTATAACTATTGAATTCCTACTTCACCCAACAAGAGACGAAGTACAATGGTTCATATTCATAATTTGAGGCCTAAATTTCATATGAGCAAGGGAAGGTTTGGTTTTGAAATATATGTTAGGGATTAGAATGCAAACTACATGTTTTAACCTTCATGTATTGAAGGAAATAGTTTTAGTCCTACTGCAATCACTTTCCATTATACATGATATTTTCTAATCTTAACATGGTGAAGAAGTTTTTATCAGGTGGAGTAAATATAAGGGGTACGTTGAAAACTCTATTTTGTGACATGGCTATAAAATGAGTTCAAGCGTATTAAAAAATTGGGCCTTAACCTAAGGCATAAACTAGGGTCCAAGTTTAAGATGCATGTCGTCTTGTGCTTCATCAAATAATATAGCTATAACTATTTCTACTCAGAATAATCTCACTCAGAACACATACAATGACAATATTAGGATGAAAAAGGGATTGTACAGGGGTATAAATTAACATCTTACCTTAAATCAAATTTTTATTTTTCTAATATTATTATTTTCCTATAAATTATTGATTTTTGTGTAGCTTGGTACGTACTCCAAGCCCTAGTATTTGAGGTTTGGAGGTCAAAGTGCCACAAGTAGGCTAGTGGGATTGAATCCAAAGCTTGGGGGGTTTTCACCCATCGATATTTGGGACAAAACCATGATGTGTTTTCAACATGTGATGGATGAGGATAATAGTGCTCGTCGAGAGGATTCTAACACAACAAAATCATCTGATTCCAATTTAATGTTAAGGAGAAATGAATTTTTGAAGTTGACAAATAATTATTGGTTTTCAAGTCATGTAGGCTTGAAGTAAACTTTGGCCAACAGAAGTGTCTCTTAACTAATTCATGGAGCCCCTCATTTGGATACAAATATAGGGTTATTTTTTGTGTTTAGAGAAATATATTTCGTGCAACATCCTCTGAAGGAAAATGAGCTCTGAAATTGGATGAAGCTAGAGAGGCCTAGACAACGTGGTGGAGAAGGGTTTGAATTCTATTATGAAGGCCGAGTAAGTTGAGGTGACAACGAACTGTCTTTGTGATGGAAAGGTGATCTGATTTTGCTAATAGGAGGGTCAAGGATGCTAGTTTCTAGACCAATGCCTTGAAGGGAAATATGTTGGGGTTTCGATTTTTTTTTGGCATGGTTTAGAGGATTGTCTCATTTTTGGAGGGTTGTTGTGCTAGGCCACATGCCATAACACATATTTGAGTTGCATAGCAGGCATTTCAAGGCTCGAAACCTATCCTTAGTTGTAGTGTGGGCAAGGGAGAAGACCTAATAAGGTGTGTTACATCCCTTTAAGGGCCTTGTTTGGTGACTATTGGAGAATTTAGGGTTGCAACTAGTGCCCTAACTAGGTGTAATTAACAACAAGGTAAAAAAAAATGTGTGGAAGTGTTTTTCGAGGGATTTTGGGTCAAAGATGTTGACCATAGCATGGATCAGTTGATGGGAAGCTTGAGGAGACCTTAGGATTTGTTTGGAGGAGCCCACGTGGATTATTGGGGAGCTTGCCAAGTAGCCAAGGTGATAGCAGGCACATCTAATTGGAAGGAAAGAGAACAACAACAAGGAGATTTACAAATGTTCCCTTGGTTGATTAAATTGATGATGTCCTAGCTAAGAACATTTTGATGTGCCCAGATTTGTGCAATAACTCTTCTATTGCACAAGTAAAGGGAAGATTTTTGGGGTCTGTGTGAAACCATTTGTAAGGGTATCCTAGGTGAGGGGATGCCCTAACTAGGTGCAGATGCTATAACATGGACTTGGTCTCTATAACATCTATTGGAGGACAACGTGATAGTGTCCAACTTGGTGCGAAAGTGCAATACCTTGATGGACAAAGGTGACTTACAGTGTGGCAGTTGATGAGCTCAAGGGTCTGATCAGCCTGGAGTAGTTTCTGGTGTTGGGAAAAATACTGAGAGGGGTTCAAGTGAATAAGTATTTAAAACTCACACAAAATTTTACTTTTCTTTCCTGAACTATTTATGCTACTTGATTGAAGAAGACTATCGTATGCACACAGTTGTTATTAAGGAAACTGGAATATACACAATAAACTTATAATTCAAATAAATCTTTAATTACTTGACTTAAACCAGTGCATCATTGATTCATCAGAAATTTAATAAGTAGTAAACATGTGTAGTAAGAGCATATTAAACCATCACACATCAGCAACACACATGAACACCGGGATTTAAGGTGGAAACCTAATGTGGGAAAAAACAATCGTTGTTTTCGTCTTTGTCTTCAATATTTATTGTAAAGAAAACTTCTCACAATATTGTACTAGCGCAAGCTCATACTAGCACGTAGACGCACAGCTACAGAAGGCTACACCCTTCACTCGTTCTCCAACTCCAAATGGAAGGGAGCTCCAAACCCCTGATCTCATTTAATAGTGCCCACTGGAAGGGAGCTATGACTCCCTGATCTCGTTTACCATCACCCGCGGAAGGGAGCTCTGACCCCCTCACTGAAGGCTAAAACCTCATACCATCTGTGGATAAAATTTCATAAATTTTCACACTGGATCCACCTGCTTCAACACATCACACCTTGTAGGTCACTTTTAATCAGATTTTTAGACTGGACCCACTGCACTCATTTAAGCCCAACATCATATATCAGAACTGAAACATAAAATTGTACCAAATTAGTCATTGAATCACCAATCAACCAACCAATCAATGATATTCAATCACATACAACTAGAAGCATCATCAATACTCGAACAACCCAGATCTATATGAAGACTTCATTGATAGACAACATAAACACAAAAATATTGTATAAACTAATTGGACATAGTCTTTTGCATAAACCCTAGTTTCCATACATGCTTTCCATAAAAAAAAATTCATTTATACGAGCTTATCTAGAACCAAACTTGCGTACAGATCTCAACATACTTCAGAAACTATATGCTACTATGAAAAACATAACCCCCCTGTGTACGCACTTTACCTGTGTCAAACTCGCATACAAATCTGCAACTTATTCATGACTTCGCAATAAATCTTAACTTCATATATATCCATATCATAAAATTCGTTGTGATAAACATGCGGAAAACCAAATATCTAAAAAACCAATAAAAAATCATGAAATACATAGTGATTTCAGGTTTAATGATTTGGATCCATCATTGTATTCATAAGTGCATCTTTAATTCAAATCAACCAATCATCTATAGCCCATACGATGCAAATATAATTCATATTTAAGTATTCATTAATCCCCCTCACTAATGCACACCATAAAACTTTCATCTTCACCTCCTTATATAGCTCGAGCCTTAGCCAATACAATGATCCAAAATTACACTAGTGTTAGTGTTAATCCTTGACGGGATCAAATAGTCGTTACTCCACTCAATATTTTGTTATAATACCATGGGAATCACCCTTGGTAAATAATAAGCATAGTGCACCAAATGTACACACTTTTGCTTCTTCATACTCGCATTTGTACACAACTTTTATTTACTAAACATATGTATACACTACTTCGCTTCATCAAACCTGCATACGTACATGACTTGCCTTCAAAGAACCTCAGTATACTTGAATTCTCTTCATAAAAAATGTGTATGTACACGAATTTTCTTCACATAACTTGCATATATTCATTAAAACTTTACCTTCATCATTATTTTGTCTCTAACTGGTATTTCTTTATCTATCACATTTTAACTGGCATGTGTACTCATCTTGTTACCATCATGTTGAAATCAAGGACAACACATACTTATCCTCCTACAAGTGAGCTGCCATCAAGGACAACATATTAATCATAACTCCAAAAATCTCCCCATTTGGACTTGATGGCAACCAATTTGGTGTTTGGTCACCACAAAAACTTGTAAAACACATCAAACACCAAGTTACTCTTCCCCTTTGACATCAAGGGCAAACGGCAGGCCAATTTTGAATCATGGCTTCTCTTTCCTTATAGAGACATGAGCATTGTAGATCTGATCTGCACTATCTATTGACCATGCTCCCCCTAAGGACATGATGAATATTTTAAAATTATTTTAATGAAGTACATAAATCTATAACTCAATTGAGCATGACATTTCCTATCACTAAGGACTCATACTTACATGAATCACCCATCCAAGTGGGGTTACATATTTGACTCGATCACCCAACCAAGTGGGATTACATATTTGACATGACCCCAAAATTCCATAGATGACTAAATATGAAAATTATTACATCATAGGTATCCACATGACCTTTACATCAAATGATATATATGAAATTTATAACCAAGACAAAAATACCTCACTAGTGAGAGAACATAGCATCATGACATAAGATAAGGCAATGAAGTATCATCCATGGCAACAACATCATTATCAAGTAATCATAGAAAGGCCTTCATATATTCATCATCAATGAAACACATGAGCATTTTTAGCAGCATCTTAAGCAAACATAATTCTAAAAATGCATTATAACTAGCAAGGCTAATGCTCCCCCTCAACCCATGTTACATGTTCGCTATCAAGTCTGACTACATCAACTCATATATCAGATCATCTTCATTAATCAGAAAAACATATGTGACATAGATCAACATTACTCAATGCCACATCAGTAGATTGTAACCATCACCATCAGTACAAGAAAGTCAAATAATAATTGTTTGAAGCATGTCAGGGTCTTTCTTGAGTTTGTCCCGGTGTTTTTTTATCACAGAAAAACGTATGTGACTTTCTGCAAAGGAACTCACATACATACATGACTATATTTCATACGATCCACATACATAAAGTGAAATTATGAAATTTCACAGCTTTAGGTCCCCCTGAGCTTGCACAATATGTACATGTCTTCTATTATCACATCAGATGCATTGTCAGAAATATAAACAACTAGAATTGACAAACCAACCATTATATATTGTAGTCACTATTAGCAGTATTCTTTTAGGAAAGATAGAATACAATGGGCACTGTCTTCTCTAAGTCTGAGTTTGAATCCTCCTTATATCTATGAGAGTTCATATCTTTAAACACATACAGTTTATCAAAATTTTTGTATCCCCTTGCGATGACCTTTCCATTTTCTTCATCCATGACCTTTGATTTGGTTGATGTGAACACAATTACATTTCCTTTATCAGCCATTTGTCCTACACTCAATATGTTTCATTTTAGGCCTTGAACTAATAAAGTATCAACCGTATTTCTATTTTTTTTAATTCTGGCTCTACCTTTTCCCAAAACCTTTGTTGCAGTATCATTTGAAAGAATAACCTTACCATATTGATTTTTCTTGAGAGACTCCATCTTGCTTCTATCACCGATCACATGATGAAAACATCCATTGTCTATGTACCATTCATCTTCATTTTCAAATGGACACAGAGCAAGTGTTAGGTCCCTGTAATACTAGTGTATCCCCTTATTGTTGTTATTGTAGCCCCCTTATTATTATTGTTGCACCCCTGAAGTCCCCATATTGTTATTATTGTGCCCTTACATTATTATTGTTAGGTTAGCTAGGATTATATTATGACCCCATGGACTCCTATATATAGAAAGGAGGTTGTGTCATTTGTATCATCCAAGAATTTTTCATTTATGTAATGTATTGGAGGCTTCCCCCTCGAAGTGGCTATTCCTAAGGTGTTGATCTCTCTTTTCTTCTATTTTTGTAGTTGGTTTCATAACATTTGGTATCATAGCTTTGGATTCTATGGTTTCGTTGCTCCAAACAGGTCATCGTGGCATTTTTTCTATAAATTTGTTTCTACGAAGGTTTAGAATATGAATTTTTTATAGAGGAAATATGAAATCCTGAGGAAAGTCGTGTAAGACTTTCAGATCTTGGTTCGAAATATTTTCGGAGATATGATATGTGAAATTTAGGTTTTTTTCAGGCTCCCAAATTTCACCTAAACAGGCCACGTGGAATTTTCACTATAATTTTTTTTCTACGAAGTTTCAGAAGTTGAAATTTTTACAGACCAAAGTCGAAGTCCTGAGGAACCTCCTGTAGAAATTTCAGATCTTGGTTCACAATATTTGCAGAGATATGATCTGTGTAAGTTAAGGATTTTTCAGGCTCCCGAATTTCATCTCAAAGAGGTAACCGTGGGAAAATTGTCATAACTCTCTCTCGAAGCGTCGAATTGGAAAATTGATATTTATTTATCTCTAACTGGTATTTTACATTCATTATTTTGTCTCTAACTGGTATTTCTTTATCTATCACATTTTAACTGGCCTATGTACTCATCTTGTTACCATCATGTTGAAATCAAGGACAACGCATACTTATCATACTTATAATGGAAAACCCTCCTATTTATAACAAAATATTGAGTTATCCTCGATAATGGCGATTAAATAAATATTATGAACCAAGGTCTAGATCTAACTGCTTGGAATATTTTATTATATTTTGTAGAAGGTAAAACGAATTTAAATTGGTTGAATACCTTTATTTAGAAATAATAATAAAATAATTTATTTATTTATCATTTCAAGAATGGGGTTTAGGAATAATTAAGAAATAATGATTTGTTTGATTATTACTAGGTTATTTAGTCAAATTTAACAAGAAATAATAACTAAATAATGATCTAATTAATTATTCCTAGGTAAAAATTAGATAAATAATGATTTTTCTCATTATTTCTCATAATTGGGTTAAATATGACCAAGAATATTATTTAAACAGTGGTTTAATAAATTATTTCTTATAGTGAAAGCAATTTTACTATTGTAATATTGGTCTTACATGGTGTACTTTGATCCATCTAATTGTAAATGATTAGGTGACCAAAAATTGGTGTAGCGGATTTCCCCTCGACGTGTGAGCGTTAGGAGCTAATCACATGACTAAAGTACGTTGTAAAAACACAATCACTAGACACCAAAGGGGAGTCAGAGAGAAAGAGAGATACATCGATGGAGTGAAGTGAGAGAGGAAAATAACCGAAGGGGGGAGACCTACAAATGATATAACTATCCTTTAATTTTTGGGTGCCTATTCTCAATGAAGTGGGGGAGGCATGCCTATGCCCGCCGAGATGAAACAATATAAAGAATAATGGTGCACCCAACAAAATGAGATTGAGCTATAAGGTCATGACATCTGGCATAAAATGGGCTGGACCAAAAAATAATGGATCCCACATACATACTGCACCCGGGACAATAGCCAAGACTGAATACAATAATATCTGAGTACAAGAGACATATATAACAACCAAAGGAGCCCTGATAAATAGGAAAGGGATCTTCAAATATGAATGGATCATTTGAGTGAGACATGCATGCTATGGGCACTGCAAGCGGTTGGAACTGAACCCATCAAATCTACGGAGCTGCATCTGAGGCTGTATCTTAATATGAGGTCATTTGGGAATGTGGGGGTCTACCTGAAGGGCCACCCCCTCATGAGGTCTGAAACATCTTGCACATACCCATGAATCACTGGGACAATCTGCTGGATCATTGAAACATCAATTATATGAATCTTGATCATGTTGAAGATGACTGGATGAGAAAAAATCAAGTCAAAGGGAAATGAGGAGTCCCTTTTCCTAATTTGAGGCATCGAATAAGGATTGAAGCTTGAACCAAGGTACACCGCCATCTAGAACTATCTTCTCGAATGGATGTACTAATGTCAATAGAAGGAGGTCTTCCATAGGTGAGGAAAAGAGGAATCATAAAATAAGGAATGAGGGATCATAGTAAAGTGATTGGTGCACTAACACCAGGGATTATGATGGAACAGGGGATACTCAGTAGTGGATGAACGACTTCCCTTGTTAGAGCACAAAAAGCATGGATGACTTGGCAGCGACTAACTTAACTCCTGGGGGGATGGGAGATAGTATGACTGGAGGCCGAAATGGGTGACATGAGAGAGGGACAAGGCACAAATGGATGGAATACTATAACAGGAGGCAAAGGGACTCGGGCCAGACTCCATGAATGTGATGGTGACTTGACTCGGGTGCTCTGAACAAGGGTGACTCGATGAGGTTTCCACATAGAAAAGGCTTGGTGGGGACCATAAAAGCATGAGAAAAAGGTGGCTACTCATGAAGAAAATATACACACACATTGACAAGTATGAAGGCAAAGTGGTGCCCCAAGCACAAGCAGTCTAAGTGAATAAATTCGACTTAGAGAGGCAAAAAAGTGACCCTTCTTGGAAAAATGGATTCTGAGTGAACTTTCATATTACCGGAAACAAAAGGATACTCATTTTAGAGCTCAGTGAGAACTTCCAATGGCGCTAACAGTTCGTCAAACCGAGCTACAATTTGGTCGCAATTGGAGAAAGAAAAATTAAGGTTTTTCTTTTAATAGGGTGATTTCCCTCCAATTTGATTCATTTGCAAGTGGAGTTGTGGTGAATGTGGAGAGGAGGAGAAGGCTGTAAATATTGTGGCGATCGTATCAAACAAACTGAAGGTTGGAATCGAGATTCGTAAGTTGTAGGTTGGTGGCCAAACCCTACTCTACTTTTTTAGTGGTTCAAATTTTTGGATTACATGCTTAGAGCTCAAGAACACTCTTCCCATCCTCACGGTCAGCTCGCACTTTCTGGGGCCTATACTATGACCTAGCTTGAATTTGATATAGGGGAAAACTATGAGCTTGCCATTATAGGTCCTGAAAATTGCAAGTTCGCCAGAAAGTGGTTTTTGTCATGTTTGTGGATGTGGACCGAGACTTGATGAGTTAGGATGCAATTTATCTTTCTCTAAGATGACAAACATGATGGGCTTGTGCAGGTATGGTATAGTTGCAGATCAATTGGATAGAGAGGGATTTGGATGTGCTTCATGTCGATATCCAAGGGGATCAAGTGGCTTGAGGCGCACTTGCGAGGTATGGGGTTCTCAAGTTGGTTGAGGACCCACTGATGAGGGCAGGAGAGGCCTTGCTATCCAAGATAGCCAACTACTGGGATCCAGACTAGGATGCCTCTATAGTACAAGGGCACAGGATCGAGTTTACCATACAAAACATCTACTTCTTGACTGGACTCCCGCCACTAGGGGTGGTTGGAAATATACATTGGGTGTTACGATGGGATCGGAACATATCAGAGTTCATTGAACTCCACTACAGACTAGATGTCCATGTTAAGGGCACAACCATACCGATCAATGATATAATGAGGCTAAAGACATGGGTTGCTGCCGTAGGAGTACTATGAATCCTAGGAAACCAAGCATTCCACCACATCAATGGGGGGAATATGATGTTAATTGAGGGTGTACGGATTGGTACCTACTATGGGTGGGCCTAGATAATGTTGTCTTCAGTGAAACGATAGTTTTTACTATGCAAGTGACATGTGAACCATGATTGCACTTTTGATACAGTTTTATGCTTATTCTTCTTCGAGAAGATCCCCACAGTTTGGCCTCATGTGCAGATCCAGGATGGGGGCCCATGGGAGCCCAGGATGCACCACTAGGGTAGCTACTGTGGAGAGGAGGAGGCAAGGGATTCGGAAGGGTGTTCCAACCCGAGTTCTTCGCACATTGGGATTAGATGTTGTTTTATATATACGACTATCCATATAGTGGTATTGAACTTTCAGGGGGACCCTGATTTGACACTTCCACCAGGTCGAACATGCGGACAAGATGGTAACTGAAAGTTGCTATATATTATGATGCATTTTGAAAATTTTAGAATTTGTATATGGTACTAATTCGTTACTTTTAGTATGCATATATAGCACTGGTGAATCCGACATGGTATATGGGACAACTTGCAACCCCAGTGGTTGCAGATTCTAGTGGAGCGAGAGGAGAGTAGAGACCTAACTATGAGGCTCTACTGGAGGATTTCTGTCGTAGGTGTGAGATGATGTTGAGCAATGTATCTGAGCGCTTATGGCATGATCTCAAGGACTAGGACATAGAAGGATTTATAGTGCTACCTTCTGAGTGGCGAGGGCTCATGTGGCGCATGGCAATGGCCAAACAGGATGTTCAGGATTTGTAGGCTGCTAGAGCCGAGCTAGTGGCTTGGGACCCTCCATATAGTGACTAGATGTAGGGGCATGTGGTGCCACCACTTTTTTTTTTTGTAAATTTTTTTGGGAATTTCAGATGTATTTATATTAGTGGACTCCAAAAATTATGATTTTTTCAATACATAATATGGATATGAATCTTTTTATATATGATGAGTATATGGTTTGGGATCTGTTTTATGATTGTCTTGTGTTAAATGCATGTGATAAGTTCCAATCTAGATTATTGTTTGCAATGTTATCTACATAGTGATTTTGGGCTCTGGGTACATGACTAAATGTAATGGTTTCAAATTCACGTACTAATAACTTCACTCATAAGTATCTTCTAAAAAGGACATGGTTATTTACATGATACATGCAATTCAATTGCATGACAAGTAAAAAGGAATATAAACAAACATGAATATGAAGGATGCGATGATCAAGGGCATAAACTAAAAAACCTATCACTGCATCATATTCGGCCTATTATTGGTGGCAAACCCAATTCATACACCATTGGAAAGGACTAACGAATGCATACGGGTAAAAATGGCCCAAGTTGTCGAGGCTAGATTCCAGGAGAAGCAACTTGCACCATCGACATAGTTGATATATGGTGTGGATAATGGATCCATATGAAATGCGCCACAAGAAAAGAAATGAGATAATGAGGAACAATGAAAGCTACCTAAATTCATCACAAAAATAAAACACACATCTCAATGGGAGATGCTATGGGTAAAATATCTTGAGGTAGAGTGCATTACGAGGGTTAGGGAGGATTTGGCCTTCGAAATCCTCTAAGAGGTATGCACCCTTGCTTATATCCTTACTTATGATGTAACCTCCTAGCCATAATGAGTCAAAATTCCCATGACCAAGTACATCATGAGCCTATTCATACACTAGAACAAGATCGCCTTCATAAAAGGTACAAGGGTGGCCTTTTCAGTCATATTGAGCTTTGGTGTGATTCTTGGCCACTTCGATGGTTTGCAATGCAACATGGTGGTATTTGGAAGCACGCTCAAGCATGATAAGTCTTTGTTCTAAAGGTTGGGTGTCAAGGAGAAGTTCGACGGGTAGGTGAAGGGAGGGTATTTCACACTCGATTGCTAAGATTGCCTCCTCGCCAAAAAAAAGGTGGAAAGGAGTAAACCTAGTGGTGGTTTTAACAGAAGTTCTATAGGCCCACAAAACAAGGAAGAGCATAAGGTGTCAGTTGGTTTTGTGCTTGTTCACCATCCATTGAATAATATTTTTAAGGATTTTATTGACTGCTTCAAATTTTCCATTACCTTGGGGATAATAAGACGATGAATATTGGTGCTCAAAGTCCAACAAAGAGGATATCTCACATCATATCTCATCTTCTAAATGTCGATCATGGTCAGATACCAATTTTTTCGAAACCCTGAATCGAGCGATAACATGGTTAAAGAAAAAGAGAGTTGTGGTAGTTGTTGTGTTATTGAACATTGGCATGGCCTCAGCCCATTTGGTTAAATAGTCAACTTCCACAATGATTACTTGTGGTTACCAGTACATGGAGTTCAACACTCCATAAATTCAATGGACCACTTGCAGAAGGGACTAGCTGATATGATAGGATGGAGGGGACTGGGTGGAGCTCGCACCTTTGGGGTGAATAGGTGGAAATTGGAATAAGTTTTGACTACTTCAATGCAATCACCAAAGAGAGAAAGCCAAAAACCAGTACACATGACTTTCTAGGCAGTAGCCAAACCAGAGAGGTGGCCACCATAAGCGTCGCTATGGCAGGCATTAAGGACTTTCTCAGCTTCAGCATGCGTGAGATAACGACGGAGGATAGAATCAATACCACGATGATAGAGATCGTCACCAATGAGAATATAGCGAGGGGATTGGTGTCATATACATTGTCAAGCATCACGATCAAGATGGGAAGTGAAATTTTGGGTTCCCAAGTAGGTGAGGATGACGCCATACCAAGGGTCATCCGAAGTAATGGAAAACAAGTGCTTATCAGGTAAATCATGATTAACCAGTGGATCTCGTGCACCAGTAGGAAATTTATTAATTATTTTAGCAAGGGCTAAACCTTTTTTAATCTTGGGTGTGAAAAATTCAAGATAGAACTCCTAGAGGATAACAATCCAATGAGTTTACTTCCCATTGATGATCTATTGACTCAATAGGAAAGCCATAGGGTTGGAATTGGTCATGACCTTGGTGGAACACATTATAACATATTGACGAATTTTTTGGACTGATAACACAATGGCCACTGCCAACTTCTATTCGTGAGAGTAGGGCATAGGGGGAACCAAGGTTCCTATTGACATAATAGATAACATGTCCATTTATGGTGTCATCTTCCTGGATTAGGACCCCAACAACCGAATGGGTGGAAGCTGAGATTTAGAGGATGAAATCCCTTTTAAAGTTAGGAGGACTAATCAAGGAAATGGATGTGAAAGCATGTTTCAAGTCATAAAAATGTTTTTGAGCGTATTCATCCCAAACAAATGGAATGTTACATATAAGGAGTCTTAGAAATCCATGTGTAATGGTGGCATAGTCAGGCACGAACTAACGAAGGAAGTTGGCTTTGCCTTGAAGGCTTTGTAACTAGCGCAAGGTACAAGGAATAGGAAGCTCAAGGATGGATTGAATTTTGAGGGGATCAATCGTTATACCATATTTGGACACAATGAAGCCCAAAATATGGTCGGCAGGAATGAAAAATATACACTTCAACGGGTTGAGGCAGATATTATACTTGTGACTTTGAAGAAATACGGTACGCAAATCATGAATGTGTTGCACCCGATGCCTAGAACGAGCAGTGAGGTCATCAAGGTAGGCACGGATAATATGATCCAAATCATGGAAACAGTATGACATGGCCCGCTAGAAGGTGGCTCTGACATTATTTAGGTTGAACAACATGACCCTATAAGAAAATTTTCCCCATCGACTAATCAACACAATTTTTAACTGATCAAAACAGTGGATAACAATCTGGTTGTATCCAGATAAACCATCCATAAAGGACAGAACCTCATGCCCAACACACCTGTCGATTATCTACTCAATAAACAGTGTGGGGAAGTTGTCCTTGGGACAATATTTGTTTAGGTCACGAAATTCAGTGTAGACACATATGGTGCCTTGTTTCTTGAGAACAGGAACCGGGTTAGAAACCCAAGTGGTGTATTCAATGGGATACATAAAACCAGCCTTCTTGAGCTTATCGATTTCAGCTTTGATAACCTCTCTTCTGGAAGGATTAATGGGTCTCAACTTTTGACGGACAAGATTGGCATCGTGCCATGTATCGATATGGTTTTCTACAATGGCCGGATCAAGTCCAGGAATCTCTGAAGAGGGCCAAACAAAAACATCATGAAATTCCTTGAATAGCTTAGTGTATGCAAAAATTTCTTCCAGGGTGCAATTTTCCCCCAAGGTAATGATATGTTCTACCCCTTCTTTATCAGAAAGGTTAATTTTAATGGTAGGAGAGATATTGGCCATATTTCCTTCTTAGAAAGCATCCGGTGCAGGAATGGGATTCCTAAACCAATTGACCTCATTAGGGATGAAGTCTTTATACTCCACAACATATTGTTCATGGGATTGCTACATAAGGAAGTACGCACGATGGTGCATATCATCCCAGGGAAAGAAAAGGGTGTTCATCGCTTCCATAATGTCTTCATTAGTATGAATTATGGGAGTAATGGTAGAAGAAATACCACATAACACGATGAGGCTACCTCACGCATCATCATGAGATATATGGTTCACATACGCATTGGTACGGAGGGTAGATGAAGAGCTAGTAGATGCAACATCTACCGATGGTGAGCCCAGGTTGATCGCCGAAGAAGGTTCAGTCGAAACATAAGGGGGTGATCTGGAGAGTTATTCCACCAAGGATATCATGGAAGATGACAGATAGAGGATAGTGGTCGAAGGTTCCATCACCTCGACATCAGGGGGGGTATCACAATGGGTGCAGACATGTCATCCAATTTTGCTGAAGCAATACTCACAAGTAGAGTAGTACAACATCCACTACGAGAGGCCTCTATTTGGCGAACAGCCTCAAGGGTGTCCTAAAAGTCATTAAGAAGGGGAAAATGATGATAATAGTGGCCATAAATATCACACAAAGAAAAAGGGTGATTCATGCGCAATGATTTGAGTTTCTTAGCTGAATTAGGCAAGGTAACATGGACCTCTGGGATATCGATTCAAGAAACGTCTCGCTGACCATAGGTTTGAGACAAGGAAGCGCAAGACAATTACGATTAGTGTTGTAACTTAAGAGACAATCCCTTGGCTATGGTTATGAATTAGTGCTTAAGACATTTATATAAATGTGTCACAAAAATATTGGTCTTTGTCTAATCACCTTCATATGTTTATCATTAAACCCTCAAAGCTCAAACACAATGAATTTCCCACAATGCTATTATTTGTTGATATAGAATGGAATGATCAGAAGAACATGAACAAAATAAGCCCAAATTGATATGCTATTGTACAAAATATATCACCTCAAACTTCAGAAGAATTAAAAGACAGGAACAATTAAAATGAACGAATGCCTATTAAGGATTTTAACTCTTATTCACATAAGTAAAAGGAGACTTGCAACTTCATTACTTCATTTTATTCAAGGATGGAAAACACATAATGTAAACTAGAAGACGTATCGATATCAACAAATGCCAGAATATTTCTTTTCATTCATTAATCATTTGAAATCTGAGTACAAAAATTGCAGCCTGAAGGTCCAAAACTCGGAACCTTTCTCTTTCTTGTCCATCTCATTAAATACAATAGAAAGCAGTTTGTAACTACTGTAACTGATCCTAACTACTTCAAATAATTGGGACTTCGTCAACTATCTATTACATGTCCTCAAAATGTCTTATTACAATTACATTCTCTTTAAAAGAGGAAAATAACATGAAATTAAAATCCTAATCTATATGCTGAATGTGAATTGATGATGATGTTGTTACATTTCCCTGACTGGCTGGTTTATCCTTCTTTGAAGTCAAGGGGTCCTTTGGTAAATCTGTCATCCAGGCTCTTGATTTATTCCATATCGAAATGTTTGTCTTAGGTGAATGAATCAACTTTTGATATTCCAATCTGAAAGCAGTGATTCCGTTGAAAGATGGTCTTTCTGCAAATAAAGTTTTCACTAACCACAATAGCTGAAAATGTCTTTGAAGGAAATTGATCATTGTTTCTCCTTTAGGAACCTAAGTCTTTTCATGAGTATTTTCTACCTTAATTTTTTCCAACAATAGTAAGGGTTCATAAGAATTCCATGATAAAAGACCACCTCCAAGACCCCAACATGATGGAAAACCTGCTCTTGCTATTTAATTAAATAATTTATCAAACTGGTTCATTGCTTCCTTAAGCTCAATCAAATTATTTTCTATAGACTTCTTGCAATAATTTTAGACAATCATCTTATTAATTTCCACAACTTATAAAATCTTGTCTTTAATTTCATTTTCTTCCAACTCCAGATCTGTTTTGGAAACAATGAAATTAATGAACTTTCTTGCTCAAATGGCCCTATTAATTGTCTTCTTCTTGTCTGTCTTGAATTTTTCTTCAAACTCCTTGATAATAGTTTTTATTCTGCAATGACAATCAAAAAATCCTAGATTGTTTTCATTTCTGCAATAATATCATTCCAGATGATATCCTTATCCTGTATTAAGGATATATTTCCCTTCAATTTTTCTTTGATATTTTTAATCTCAGCATCAACAGTTTGGCAGTCTATTTTGTATTTACTGACTTCTCCCTCTATGGCTTGTATGATCTTTGTTGCTATTTCTAAATCAGTTTGTGCCCTCTTTCGATCTCTCTCTGCCATCTGCAATTTAGTGGTTAATTGAGATATTTGTGCAAATGAATCTTCATTACCTGATGGGAAAACAAAAGTGCAAGTATGAGATTCAATATGGTTTTGAAAAGACAATCTAGTTTTGTTTAATTTAGTGATTTCTTCTTCCTTTTGCAAGAGATGCTAAATAAGTTTTTATTTCTCATTTTCTATCTCTGCAACCTCGACTGCCATGGAATGTTCTCCTGCAAGAAATTTCATTTTTTTCTTCAGCACATAGATTTATGATTCAGCACTTTGCAAAATCTTATGTACAACAGACCTATCATTAGGATCTACTCCAATCTTCACTATAATATTTTTGAGTTCTTCGTTCTGGATTGTCAAAGCCCTGGAATTGGCTTTCTCTAACTTCAACTACTTGATCACTTTTCCGAGCATATTTTCAGCCTTCAATGACATTGCATTAGTTTTTTTTAAGTCATTCACAATTAGTTGACCTGTTTGCATATGTAGATTTACATTTTCAAGAAATGGAATTTTATTCACATCCACAGTCAGATTCACAGTATTAAAATTATTGGATGAACCAATAGACATGTCAGAGGGATGTGAAAGGGAAATCTTGAATTGATCTTTTTCAATATCCATTGCAGTTAGAAGTCTCGTTTGATCTGGGGCTGACTAGTACTCAGCTTGAGCCTCCATGCTTGCCTTCATTTTCTGATTTCTTTCTGCAATCTGGGAAAAAAAAAATTGATTAAGGGCACTTGTTGCTGAGTGATTTCATGTCTCCTAGGTGAAGCAGGGACATTTTTCTCATCTCCCAATTGTAATTAGAAATCAGGTTGAGCACCTACAAAATATTCATTGAACTTTGTTCTGTTCTCAATCCTCTGTTCTTCATCCTTTTAATCAATCAATGCCTCTTTGCCTCTCTTATTTGACTTATTTGATATGACAGGAGTCTGAAAATTTGAGCTCATTGAACCTACAACACCTTTACTCGCCACTTTTTCTATACCAGGTCTGCTCTCATGAGTGAATGTTGAATACCCATTTTCAATTCTCTTATTAGAAATTTCACTGTAAGGGTCATAAGCCCACTTCTCACCTAAAAGTAGGTGCATTTCATCTAACATCTTAGTAACTTCATCAATTTCTTGTCTCATATTAACTACAAAAGGACCAACAGTCAGTGGTAATTTAAACATATGACCTTTCTTCAAAGGCACAAAGTGTACTTGATCAACATTTAAACTTTTCCTAATGAACTCCAAAGAGAATAATATCATAGGCACAAAAACAGGAAGCCTATAAGGCTCTACACTAGCTCCATAAAGTCTAATCTCAGAATGTTCTTCAAATACAAACCAATCACCAAACTTACAACTTGTCCCCAATTGCAAGAATTCTTGAGCTTTTGGCAGAAAGCAAGGGGGAGTAATTCCATTAAAAAATTTATATGTAGTATACAAGAAATGACTAGGAAAAAAAATAAACCACCCTCATTCTGCTCTTTCCTCACTATGTTTATCCAGAAAACCATTGAAAGTATTTTCTTATTCATATCCATTATATTTAATCCCATATGCATGAATTCTTCTACATTTTGATATAAGAAGAGGTAAATAACAAGAGAAGGAAACCTGAATGAACCTGCCTGTGATAAGCTCATGAGTTGAGAGTTGACAGCTTCTTGCCAATAAGATGGAATATCCAGCACCACTCCTAGCTTCATCATCATGGAGAACATTCCCAAAACTAATTTTTCCACTATACTATCATCATATTTTCCCAAAATCTTTGCAATGCACTTCAGCACTGGTCTGACTTCTATATCAAAAACCTCCATGGGGAAATATTTATTATCAGGTGCAAACTGTTGTGTATTTGGCTTCAAAAAAGAGATGAATTGGTTGTACTCCTGATCTGCAAGGCTACCATAATGTGCCATCAATGAATCCTCAGTAAATTGAACATATGACTCTGACTCAGGGTAACACAGAGCATGACGAATTATTTGGGCTAAAACCTTCATAACATTTTCACCTTGACAGTTCATTACCAAACACTTCCCTGGGTACATAACAGACACTATCCAATACACGAATTCAGGGAAAAGATGTGTTCTTGGAATACATGCTGACAATGCACCAGTTTTGACCATGGTAGTATAAATTGGAGAGGACTTATTGTTTAAGCAGACTTGATGATAAAATGAAAGGTGGTCAAGGGAACAAATAGTATCTTGGATATCCCTCTCAGTGTCCATGAGAGGGATGTGACTGGAAGAACCTGACAGGAACGAGAGCTTAGCCATAATTCAACTTAGGATAGCAGACAATTGATAGGGTGACAAGTAATTAACAGGATGACAGATAGCTGAGAAAAACACAGTGCAGACAAACTTTCAAACACAAAATAGCAATAATAACCTCAGAAAAATGATAATCCTTCTTAAATAGGTGGTGTGGACTTTAAAATTAAATGTTTATAAGACACGCCAAAAGACCGTTAGGAAAACCTGACGTGGACAACAACTGTCACCAAATTGGCTGCATACGTCACTCTGGGAGGCCTCGAGGTATGGAGAACTCATTTGTCTTATGCCCCCGCAGTGAATCTCGACCATTGATTTGGATTTCCCCCGCAGTCAACGAGTTCAACTGTGGAGGCACTCTCCTCGTTAACCCACACGCTGAAAGTGCCCGCGAGTTGAGACTTTTACTCATCGTTTGATAAATCATCAAATCCCGCTCCATAAGATGCTCAATATTTAGTCTGCAAACTGGGACCTGCTTCCATAAATACTGAGATTATTTAAACTTTAAACTTTAATAGAACAAGCAGATACATTTTTATGCTAAAGTATATAAAACTTGATACTTTAACATATCTTTTGATAATTTTCTATTTTTTTGTATTTTTGAAAATTAAAAATAAAGGATAAGGAAAATGACCCACAACATCTGGCTCCACCTGGGGATAGTTGTTTTTGCCACGAAACACTAAGAACCGCACATTAGTGCCTTCACTTCGGGCATGGAGTCAAATATTGTTTGATGAAAAATGTACAATGAAGGAAACTGAATATGTACAATGGTGAGCCATCAAATTTCAATGTTGGAAATAATGTTTTAGATATTTCCCATTCACAGGCAGCTCTACTGTTTCTCCATCAATATTTTCCAGCATAAAAGTGTTATTTGATCTTGCTTCAATAATCCTATATGGGCCATACCAGAGAGGGTTAAACTTATCATGATTTCCTTTTTCTTCTCTTCTGGTATCCCATCTTAATACCAAATCTCTAGTTTGGAAAAGAATATCCTTTTCCTTCCTATAAAAAATGGACTTCATCTTTTCTTGATAGGTGACCGAGTTTTCCCTGACTTTATTCCTGCTTTCACTCAATTCTATCACCTTATTCAGTCTTCTTATCAATGCATTAGGTTCTTCTTGTGTTTCTTGAAGAAAATAAATTACTAGTCTAGCTAGCTGAGTGGGAAACAAAGCTTGAGTACCATATACTAATTCATAAGGGGACTTACCAATAGATATTCTAGTAGTCATTATTACTGCCCAGAGAGAAAATATCAACTTTGAATCCCAGTTCTTCTGATTCTCATTAGTTGTTTTCTTCAAAATCTTAACCAATGTCTTGTTGGAAGATTCATCTATCCCATTCCCTTGAGGATGATATGTTGTAGAATGAGACAAAATGACATTATATGTCTGACAAAAATTAATGAATCTAACTGAATTGAATACCTAAGCATTTTCTGTTACAATCTTCACTAGACATCCAAACCTACTGAAGATGTTCTCTTCCAGAAACTTCATTACTACCAGATCATTTTCTTTTCTAGTAGGTATTGCATCCACCCACTTTATAAAATAATCAGTGGTAGTTAGAATCCATTTGAACTGCCCACTTGATGGTGGATTAATTTCTCCAATGAAATCCAATCCCCATTGTCTAAAGGGTTCTTCAACAAATATAGGGAGAAGAAGTAGAGGAGCTAACCTTTTCTTTTCTACAAACAACTAACATTTTTGGCAACTTCTAACCACTATGTATACATCAGCAAATAAGGAAGGCCAGTAAAAATATGATTTGAGGATTTTATGAGCAGTAACTTTAGAGATATAATGGCCCCCACACAGACATTCATGGTACTCTTTGATAACTTCCATTGACTCTCCTTCTGTCAAACACAACAACAAAATGCTAGCATAATCCTTCCAATATAATTTAGCATCAATTATAACATAAGGTTGAGCTTTGAGTTTAAGAACTCTGTACTTTGTTCTATTTATTGAGGGAGGACAAGAGAAAAAGCACAAATAGTGAATAATATCCTTATACAAATCATAGCAAAGAAATTTGTACTTGATTGCTGACTTTTTCCTACTTTGAATTGTTTCATCTACAACTTCATCCAAGGGTGCAAGCAGATTAATTCCCAGAGCTTGAAAATTAGACTATGTCAGCAATTTTCCCAAGCCCTGTCCTTTTACCAACTTAGTATGCTTAATATCTAAATCATATTCTTGGATTTTAGCAATCCATTTTCCTTTTTCCTTCCACATGACTTTGAACTAACACATCTTTTACAGCTGAATTAGGTACATATGCTACTATTTGAGAATGAAGCACATAAGTCCTGAAGGCTTTCAATGATTTAACTAAAGCATATACATGTTTCTCCAAGATATTGTATTTGAGTTCTGCATCTTTGAGAACTTTACTGAAAAATGTTACAGGTTGCTCTTTTCCCTCTTCATTCTTCTGCAGCAACACGACAACAATGGTAGAAGGTGATGCAAATGAAAATATTTAGAAAGTCTTTTGATAATCTGTGCGGATCAAAACTAGAGCTTCTTGAAGAGCCTCTTTAATCCTGGCAAAGGATTATCTTGCATCTTTATCCCATTTCACTTCAACATTTTTCTTCAGCATATCTGTTATGTTTCTAACAATCTCAACATAATTTGGGATAAATATTCTCAGAAAATTAATTTTCCCTAGAAATATTTGGATATCTTTATTACTTCTAGGCAATGGGATCATTTGTATAGCCTCAACTCTTGTTGGATCAGTTTTCACCACCTGAATTGAAACCATATGTCCCATCAACTTACCTTCCTCCAAAGAAAACAAAGATTTCTTAGGATTCAACGATAACCCAAACTTCCTGCATTTCACGAAATCCTTCTGCAGATGCTCCAAGGGCTCATCATCAAAACCTGAAAAAATATTCACATCATCCAAATATATGACTAAAAATTTGTCACCCACAAATTCTATATCCATTTCCCTTTGAAAAGTAGCCCCTGTGTTCATGAGATCGAATGGCATCTTGGCATACATGAACTATCCCCAAGGTGTGATAAAAGTTGTTTTCTTTTGATCTTTCTTTTCAACGGCTACTTGGTTGTACCTAGAGAAACCATCAACCATGGATAACCTATGAGCTCTAGTCACTTTTTGTAGAACATAATCCATCTTTGGCAAATGATAATTGTCTTTTAGAGAAGCTCTGTTCAAGTTCCTGAAATCAACACATAATCTTATCTCTCTATTCTTCTTCTTGACAGGAACCAGATTAGAAACCCAGACTGAGTATCTAAGTGGGACTAGGATTTCTGCTTGCAAAAATTTCTTCACTTATTTTTCAATTGGGGCAAGTAATAGTGGATTAATCTTCCTAAGCTTCTTCCTGTGAGGCTTAACCCCATCTTTTAATGGTATTTTAGGTTGAATAATATTTAAATCATATGTCTTTAAATATTCATAGGACCATGCAAACACATCCATATACTTCTTTAAAACATAAACATACCTTTCTTTATAATCCTTAGGAACTCCTTTGAACAACTTAACCATCTTGGGCTTCTGCTGAGTTCCTAAATTAAAGTCTTCCATTTCTCCCTCCTGAGATACTTTCTTCTGGTTCACTGCTACATCATTTGCATCAAACAATCTTTCAAGAGGAACCAAACCTCTGGGAAATGTATTATCTTTCAACTGAATTATCTTCTAATCACCTATTTATTGCTTCAGGTTTTTCAGGACATCATTCTAATCAGTTTGTTCACTTTCTTGATCTATTTCACTGTCTTTAAAATTTCTAATCATCGTTAGGAAATGATTGATCTGCTCATCATCCTTAAAAACCTGCCAATGCTTTACATTATTAGGAATCGAAGGTCTATGTCTCAACTCAATCTCATATCTCAATATTGGATTAATGGATCTCTTAAATGTACTGGATGCAACTGCCAGTGAATCTGCCATTTTGTTTTCTTATCTTAGAATAAACTAAAGATTCAAGGCTTCAAAATAATTTTCAATCAGGTCCCACACTTCGTTTCTATAAGATCTCAATCTAGGATGTTTGGTTTGACACAAATTCTTAATTTGTCTTCTAATCAACTCAGAATCACCAAAAATGGAAATACATTGAATTCCCATTTGTTTAACAGTTTGAAGACTCAAAATCAATGCTTCATATCCAACTACATTATTGGTTGATTCAAATTCATGCTTAAAATAAAAAGGTAAAAGATTACGTTCTGGAGATAGAAATAAAAACCCAGCTCTTGTGCCATCCTTTGAGTAGGAACCATCAAAATAACACTTCCAAATTTTATTTGAATCCAGCTCCTTATGTACAATTACTGAAGAGAGCTTCTTCTATGAGTCTTCAGCAAATTCTGCATCTTCATGCAACATAAAACAAGAGAGATCCTCCTTCTCTTGACTATAGATAGGGAAATTTCCTACATATTTATTTGTGGTAGTCTTTATAAATCTTGTTTCTCTATATAACCTCCTTTCTTCCCCATTAAACACAGGAATGATAGCATATGTGAAGTCCAACTTTAAAACACCTCCAAGCTTTTCTCCCCAAGATCTAGACAAGAGCATACAAAATCTGGCTGGAATATCTGCAACTACTACATCCATCATAATACTCTTGGCTAGAATTTGGGCTAGAGAAACCACCATGTCTTTGATAATCCCAACACAATTCACCCTTTTGAGTCAAATGAATAAAGGTCTCTATAGGGCTTAATTATTTCTAAATTTAATTATTTCATCACTGATAATGGAATAAGATTATGTGATGCTCCAGAATCTAACATACAATTATGCAGAATGAAATCATGAAGAAGCACTGATATATAAAAAGGAGGAATAGAAGAATCCACCTCTTCCACATGTGGACCAAAAGTGACCACTGGGTTTTCTTCTTGTAAATTCACAGTATCACCAATATCATCAAACTGAGAAATATTAATAAATTCTGCAATTTCCTTCTTGTAACGAAGTGACTTACCTAATTCAAGCAAAGGTACTTGAATTTTGATCTTTTCTAATTATTTGGAAAGACTGAAAGTTTGATTTTGTTTATTAATATTCTTATGTTCTTCTTGATTCTTGTTAGGATTGGCATTTTTCTCAGGTTCAGTGACAATATTCTCCAAAATATTAGAATCAATAGATTTATTCTGGGAAGCCTCAGCCTATTGTTTTTCATTTTCACTCTCTGAATTCATATGTTGTTTCCCCTTGTCTGATTTTTTTACTGATTTCTTTGGTTGTGGAGTCACCATTGGAGAAGGGACTGACTCTGGTTCTTTTTCCTCATCATCCTTAGTTCTTAATATATTTTTGATCTTAATTCATACTTCTTATGTAGTTCTGCTTGCATAAAATCAATGAATTGTTTACAATAATAACTCATTTCTTCCTGATCAAATGACACATCAACTTCTGTGCATTCTTCTTCACATTTCTCTTCTTCATCATCATCTTCCATATAAACAGCAGAAATTTGATCTTCATCCTCTTTCTGATCATCCTCACAGAATATGAAGGTGCTACTTCTATATATAAGGGTGCTTGAACTTGATCCTGATCTCTCCTTTCCCTCTGTAAGATTTGCAGGAATTGCTTTTTGAACTGTGGATTGAAAACCCATCTGTTTTGATGTGCAAGCTTCTTATTTTCTAATTCCATCTTCACTAATTTATTTGAAAAATTCTTGATGACCTTAGTCATGTCATCAATCCTTTGATCCTGTGATGACTCTTCTTTAGCCTTACCTTTATATTGAAATGTCTGCCTTTCTTGTGCTTTTCTAGCATTGCTCATGTTTGCTTCAATCTCTAAAGCATCTGTTTGAATTTGTTCAAGAGTAGCAGATCTTCTCTCTCCCAAAGTAAAACTAAAATCTGATACAAATGCTCTCGCAAAAACAACTCTTTCTCCAATAGGTGGGGGTTTCATTTATGCGGGCAAACTATTATAAAATTTGTTAAATATTTTAATGAAATCATTCATGTTTTCATTAGAATTTTTCTTAATATCATTAAACTCTATCAATGAACAACCATGATCTCTCTTTTCACCCCATCTTTGGATGAATTGCCTTTCTAATTCGTCCCAATCATTAATTTATCCATTTGGTAATCCTTTAAACCATTTTCTTGCCTCTCCATTCAGAGACTGTACAAAAAGCTTCATTACTACATCAAGATGTTCAACATTTAAATTTTCAGCAAAAGTGCAAAACAAAGGCAAGTGTTGTTTTGCAGTTATTTCATCTTCACCAGAAAATATAGGAAGCAATTTAAGGTACTCCTGAGGCATTGCATTCATTGGTTGTGGAAGATTTAATCGTGCATATCTATTCATAAAGAAAGCAAGAATAGGGGCTTCCATGTTTATGCCTTGATTAACTGCTCCTTGAGTAGGTGGGGTTTATATACCAATTGTAGATGTGGATGGATGAGGTGAAACAACTAATATGGGAAGGGGTTGTTGAACAATAGCAGAAGAACTGTATTAGGTTGAGTTTATGTAAATGTGAATGAAACAAACTCAAAATATTGTTCTTCTAACTTTGGTTCTTGGAAATGAATAGTTGGGGAAAAGGATTATTGTTCCAAGAAAATAAGTTTTCGGGGTATATCGTCGGATGAAAGGGTACGGGAACTGCTGCCTAGTGTAGGCAGTGTAGCATAAGGTGGAGAAAGCGTGCTTGATTTCTGGCCTTTTTTAGAAACCCGTTTTTCAGGATCTGAAAGAATAGGAGCTTTCTTCTGAGAGGTATCTGACCTCGTATGTGGCCTTTTATAAGCCATAATTATGAAATAAATATATAGCCTGATATTTCCTCCTCTCTCAAAAACTAGAGGAAATATGAACAAAACCCAGGGAAAGAACTTCGCTTCTTCGGTCCCTGGCAACGGTGCCAAAAAATGTTGTACCTTAAGAGACAATCCCTTGGCTATGGTAAGAAATCAGTGCTTAAGACATTTACATAAATGTGTCACAAAAATATTTGTCTTTGTTTAATCACCTTCATATTTTTATCATTAAACCCTCAAAGCTCAAACATAATGAATGTCCCACAATGCTATTATTTTTTGATATAGAATGGAATGATTAGAAGAACATGAAGGAAATAAGCCCAAATTGATATGTTGATGTACATAATATATCACCTCAAACTTCAGAAGAATTAAAAGACATGAACAGTTAAAATGAAGGAGCACCCATTAAGGATTTTAACTCTTGTTCACATAAGTAAAAAGAGACTTGAAGCTTCATTAACTCATTTTATTCAAGGATGGAAAACACATAATGTAAACTAGAAGACGTATCGATATCAACAAATGCTAAAATCTTTATTTTCATTCATTAATCATGTGAAATTTGAGTACAAAAATTGAAGTCTAAAGTTCCAAAACTCAGAACCTTTCTCTTTCTTGTCTATCTCATTAAATACAATAGAAATAATTTTGTAACTGTTGTAACTTATCCTGACTACTTCAACTACTTGGGACTTCGTCAACTATCTATTACATGTCCTCAAAATGTCTTATTACAATTACATTCTCTTTAAAAGAGGAAAATAACATGAAATTAAAATCCTAATCCATATGCTGAATGTGAATTGATGGCAATGTTGCTACATTTCCCTGACTGGCTGGTTTATCCTGCTTTGAAGTCAAGGGGTCCTTTGGTAAATTTGTCATCCAGGCTCTGCATGTATTCCATATCGAAATGTTTTCCTTAGGTGAATGGATCAGCTTGTGATATTCCAATCTGAAAGAAATGATTCCATTGAAAGATGGTCTTTCTGCAAATAATTTTTTCACTAACCACAACAGCTGAAAATGTCTTTGAAGGAAATTGATCACTGTTTATCCTTTAAGAACCTGAGTCTTTTCATGAGTACTGTCTACCTTACTTTTTTCCAACACTAGTAAGGGTTCATAAGAATTCCATGATAAAATACCACCTCCAAGACCCCAACATGATGGTAAACCTGCTCTTTCTATTTTATCAAATAATTTATCAAACTGGTTCACTGCCTCCTTAAGCTCAATCAACTTCTTTTCTGTAGACTTCTTGCAATAATTTTTGACAATCATCTTATTAATTTCCATAGCATAAAAAATCTTGTCTTTAATTTTATTTTCTTCCTACTCTTGATCTATTTTGGAATCAATGAAATTAATGAACTTTCTTGCCCAAATGGCCCTATTAATTGTCTTCTGCTTGTCTGTCATGACTTGTTCTTCAAACTCCTTGATAATACTTTTTTCTTCTACAACAACAGTTAGAAAATCCCAGATTGTTTTCATTTTTGCAATAATATCATTCCAGATGATATCCTTAGCCTGTATTAAGGATATATTTCCCTTCAATTTTTCTTTGAAATTTTTAATCTCAAAATCAGCAGTTTGGCAGTTCATTTTGTATTTACTGACTTCTCCCTCTATGGCTTGTATGATCTTTGTTGTTGTTTCTAAATCAGCTTGTGCCCTTTTTCGATCTCTCTCTGCCATCTACAATTTAGTGGTTAATTGAGATATTTGTACTAATGTATCTTCATTACCTGATGGAAAAATGAAAGTGCAAGTATGAGATTCAATATGATTATGTAAAGACAATGCAGTTTGCTTTAATTTAGTGATTCCTTCTTCCTTTTGCAAGAGCTGCTGAAGAAGTTTTTCTTTCTCATTTTCTATCTCTGCAATCTCTGCTGCCATGGAGTGTTCTCCTGCAGCCAATTTCAATTTTTTCTTCAATACAGAGATTTTTGATTCAACACTTTTTAGAAGCTTCTGTACAGCAGACCTGTTGTTGGGATCTACTCCAATATTCACTATAATCATTTTGAGTTCTTCGTTCTATATTGTAAAAGCCCTGGAATTATTTTTCTCTAACTTCAACTGCTTGATCACTTTTCCAAGCATATTTTCAGCCTTTAGTGCCATTGCATTAGTTTTGGTGAGGTCATTCAAAATCAGTTGACCTGTTTGCATATGTAGATTTAATTTTTCAAGCAATGGAATTTTCTTTACATCCACAGTTAGATTCATAGTATTAAAATTATTGGATGAACCAATAGACATGTCAGAGGGATGTGAAAGGGAAATATTGAATTGATCCTTTTCAAGATCCATTGCAGTTAGAAGTCTCATTTGATCTGGGGCTATTTGGTACTCAACTTGAGCCTCCATGCTTCCCTTCATCTTCTGATTTCTTTCTGCAATCTGGGCAAACATTTGTTTGATTAAGGGAACTTGTTCCTATGTGCTTTCATGTCCCCTAGGTGAAGCAAGGACATTTTTCTCATCTCCCAATTGTAATGAGAAACCAGGTTGAGCATCTACAAAATCTTCATTGAACTATTTTATCTTCTCAATCCTCTTTTATTCATCCTCTGAATCAAGAAATGCCTCTTTACCATTCTTATTTGACTTCTCTGATATGACAGGAATCTGAACATTTGAGCTCATTGAACCTGCAACACCTTTACTTGCCACTTTTCTATATGAGGTCTGCTCTCATGAATGAATGATGAATACCCATTTCCAATTCTCCTATAAGAAATCACACTGTGAGGGTCATAAGCCCACTTCTCACCTAAAAGTAGGTGCATTTCATCTAACATCTTAGTGTCATCAATTTCTTGTCTCATATTAAACAATGTTACCGATGAAATAGGTAACCTGACCTCAAAACGGGAACTCTAGCCCAAAAACTCTCAAAAAACATGAAAAAACACCCCAAAAAAAAAAAGTGTGTCTTCCAGAACGCACTTGTTTTTTTTTGAAGGTCAAATTTCAACATTTTCTAAAATTATGCTAAAAAAAAAATTGTTTGTTGAAAAAAGGATTGAAAAAACACCCCAAAAAAAAAAAGTGTGTCTTCCAGAACGCACTTCGTTTTTTTTTAAGGTCAAATTTCAACATTTTATAAAATTATGGTAAAAACAAAATTGTTTCTTGAAAAAGGATTGAAAAAACACCCTCAAAACAAAACCAGTTGATGCTGTAATAACAAAAAAAAAAATTGTGTCATACTTTTGGCATTTTTAAAAATAGAAGTAACATTTTTTAATTTTTAAAATTCAAACATTAAAAAAAAAACCTAAAATTTAAGAAAAAAAAATAAATTTAAAAAATAAAAACATTTAAAAGGTTAAAATTTAAAAATATATGAAGATAAAAAATTAAAAATAAAAACAAAGTAAAAATTTTAATTCAATCATTAAAAAAAACCTAAAATTTAAGGAAAAAAAATTTAAAAAATAAACCAAAAAAAATTAAGATTAAAATTTAAAAAAATATAGAAATTAAAAAATAAAAATAAAAACAAAATAAAAATATTAAATTAAAAAAAAAAAAAAGTTAAAAAAAAAAGGAAATTATAAAAAATAAAATATAGAAATTAAATTTAAAAAAGAAAAAGAAAACTCTTATTAAATTTAAAAAAAGAAAACAAAAAAATTAAAACAAATAATTAAATTTAAGGAAATATATTAAATTTTAATAAATTTAAAAATTAAAAATTAAAAAAAAAAAAAACACTATTCAAATTAAAAGGAAAAAAAAAAAGAAAAATTGATTAAAAATAAAAAATAAAAATAAAATACAATGAAAATATCAAATTTAAAACAATATATATTAAAAAAACAAATAAACTATAAAAAATAAATTAAATTTAAATTATAAAAAATAAAATATATATATGAACTTAAATTAAAATAGGTATATACATCAAATTTTATTAAATTAAAAAAAAAGAGGTTGATATTAAAATAACAAATTAAATTTAAAAACAAAAATATTAAATTTTAATAAATAAATGAATAAACAAATAAATTTTGAAAGAAAAAATAAATTTTAAATATAAAAGAAAAAAAAAATATTGTTAAACGAAAAACTTTAAAAACTTTAAAAATCAATTAAAAATGGAAAAATGAAAAAAAAAAGAAAAAAAATATTAAAAAAAAAATGAAAAAAAAATTAATTTAAAAAAATTAAGTTTCATTAAAAAAAAAATCTAATTTTAAATGCACAATTTTAATTGAAATAAAAAAATATAAAAATTTTATGTAATTAACAAAAAAAAAAAAAAAAAAGTAAAACATTTAAAAAAAATATTAAATCGAAATAAATTAAAAAAATATATATAAAATTTATTGAATTTTATAAAATTATATTAAAAAACTAAACGTAAAAGTTAATAAGAAAGAAAAATTATGAAATTAAAAAAAAAAAAAATCGATTAAATAAAAAAAAATGGGCAAAATTAAATAAAAATTATTAAAAATAATAATAATAATAATAAATTTAAAACAAAAAAATAATAAAATTAAAAAAAATTAAAACAAAACGAATTTTATTTTAGATAAATTAAAAAAAAAATTATATTTTGAAATTTAAAAAAATTTAAATTTAAAAAAAAAAAAAAAAAATCAATTAATAAAAAAAATTAAAAAAAAACAATTAAAAAAAAAATCAATTAAAAACATCGTTCAAACTAACGGCCCGCCCGCTGGGCGGCGGTGGCCGGCCGCGCGGCCCAGCCGGCCTCCAGGGCCCCCGCGGGCGGAGGGCCGATTCCGGGAATCGGCCCTCCGCCCGTGGGGGCCCGGGAGGCCGGCTGGGCCACCCCCGGGGTGCAGCCCGGCCGGCCACCGCCGCCCAGCGGGCGGGCCGTTAGTTTGAATGATGTTTTTAATTGATTTTTTTTAATTTGTTTTTTTTTTTAATTGATTTTTTTTTTAATTTTTAATTTTAATTTTAATTTTTTTTAAATTTCAAAAAATATTTTTTTTTTCAAAAAATTAATTTTTTTTAATTTAATATTTTTATTTAAAATAAAATTCCTTTTTTTTTAAATTTTTTTTTTAAATTTTTTATATATATGTACATAAATTTTTATTTGATTTTATTTTTATTTTTATTTTTATTTTTATTTTTAATTTTTAATATTTTTATTTTTATTTCATTTTTTAAAAAATAATTTGAATTTCAAAAAATTTAAAATTATTTTTCAATTCAATTTTTTTATTTTAAATTCAATTTGTTTAATTTTTTTTTATATTTAATATTATAGAATAATTATTTTTTTAAATTTTAAATTTAAAATTTACGTATTAAAATTTTTAAATTTTAATTTAATTTAATTGTTTTTTTTTAATTTTTTCGTTTATTTAGTTTTTCATTTTTAAAATCTATAAATTGTTTCACTAAAAAAAAAAAAAAAACACTAAATTTATGTATATTTGTTTTTTAATTATTTGCACGTGGTTTTTTTCATTTTTTTTGTTTTTTAATGATAGGTTTTTTTTTTTTTTTTTCAATTTTAATTGTTTTTTTTTAATTTGTTTTTTTTGTAAATTTTAAAAGTTGTATTTTTTTCCTTATTATTATTATTATTTTTTAATTTATATTTTTAAATTTAAATTTTTTTTTTTTTAATTTTTTTTTCCTAAATTTTAATTTTGTAATTTTAATTATTTTAAATTTTTTTTAAATATATTGTTTTTTTTAATAAGTTCGAAAAAAAATGTTTTTGATTTTTTTTTTTTTAAATTTTTTGGTGAATCTTTGTTTTTTTTCTTTAAATTATGTGTTTTTTTTCTTCAAATTTTGTCATTTCCTTTGATATAATTTTCAAATATTTTTGTTTTTTTTATTTATTTTTGTTTAAATTTTTTCTTTTTATGAGCTATTTTTTTTTTTTTTTTACATTTTTATTGGTTTTTTTTACTGTTTTTATATATTTTTTTTAATCTAAGTTTGCGTTTTATTACATACATGAAAATCACCACTCTAAAAAAAAAAGGTTGATGCAGCATCAATACGTTTCAAAATTAGCATGAAAATCACTGCTCTAGAAAAAAAAGGTTGATGCAGCATCAATACGTTTCAAAATTAGCATGAAAATCACTGCTCTAAAAAAAAAAAGGTTGATGCAGCATCAATACGTTTCAAAATTAGCATGAAAATCACCACTCTAAAAAAAAAAAAAAAAAAAAAAAATTTGATGCTGCATCAATACATTTCAAAATTAGCATAAAAATCACTAACATTTTAAAACAAATATTCATACTTCATAAATAAAAATTTTAGAGTGTCAAAAATGTGCACCAAAAAAAAAATGGTGATTCTGCATCACGACTTTTCAAAATCGGGTGCTTTTTATGCTACCAAAAAAAAGTAGGTAACATTGCGGTTACCTATTTCATCGGTAACATTGTTATTAAGTACAAAAGCACCAACAGTCATTGGTAATTTAAACGTATGACCTTTCTTCATAGGCACAAAGCGTACTTTATCAACATTTAAACTTTGCCTAATGAACTCCAAAGTGAATAATCTGATTGGCACAAAAACGGGAAGCTTGTAAGGTTCTACACCAGTTCCATAAATTCTAATCTCAGAATGTTCTTCAAAGACAAACCAATCACCAAACTTACAACTTGTCCCCAATTGCAAGAACTCTTGATATTTTGGCAGAAAGCAAGGGGGAGTAATTCCATTCAAAATTTTATATGTAGTAGACATGAAATGACTAGAAAAATAAAATAAACCACCCTCATTCTGCTCTTTCCTCACTATGTCTGTCTAGAAAACCACTGACTGTCTTTTCTTATTCATATCCATTATATTTAATCCTAGATGCAGGAATTCTTCTACATTTTGATATAAGAAGAGGTAAATAACAAGAGGAGGAAACCTAGATGAACCTGTCAGTGATAAGCTCATGAGCTGAGATTTGACAGCTTCTTGCCAATAATATGGAATATCCAGCACCACTCTTGGCTTCATCATCATGGCGAACATTCCCAGAACTGATTTTTCCACTATACTGTCATCATCTTTTCCCTAAATCTTTGCAATGCACTTCAGCACTGGTCTGACTTCTATATCAAAAACCTCCATGGGGAAATATTTATTATCAGGTGCAAACTAATTTGTATTTGGCTTTATAAAAGAGATGAATTGGTTTCACTCCTAACCTACAAGACTATCGTAATGTGCACTCAATGAATCCTCAGTAAATTGAACATATGACTCTAACTCAAGGCAACAGAGCGCATGACAAATTAATTGAGCTGAAACCTGTAGAACATTTTCACCTTGACAATTCAACAAAACACTTTCCTGGGTACATAATAGACACTAGCTAATACACAAATTCAGGGAAAATATGCATTCTTGGAATACATGCTGACAATACACCAGTTTTGACCATGGTGGTATAAATTGGAGAGGCCTTATCATTTAAGCAGACTTGATGATAAAACGAAAGGTGGTCAAGGGAACAAATATTATCCTGGATATCCCTCTCAGTGTCCATGAGAGGGATGTGACTGGAAGAACCTGACAGGGATGAGCACTTAGCCATAATTCAACTTAGGATAGTAGAAAATTGACAGTTTGACAAATAATTGACAGGACGAGAGATAGCTGAAAAAAACGACGCGCAGATAAACTTTCAAACACAAAGTAACAATAATAACCTCGAAAAAATAAGAATCCTTCTTAAATAGGTGTCGTGGGCTGTAAAATTAAATGTTGATAATGTTGCACCAAAAGACCGGTAGGAAAACCCGATGTTAGGTCCCTATATTAGTAGTATAGTCCCTTATTGTTATTAGTGTAAACATTTTAACTTTGTTATTCTTGCTCTTCCTTGTATTCCTTTTATTATTATTGTGCATAAATTATTATTTATTAGGTAGGCCAGGAACACATTGTAGCCACTAAGTACATATGTCTGCATTCTCTTATAGAATGGAGACACTGTCATTATGTCATCCAGAAATTGTTCATTTATATGTAATTGTAGTTGGAGACACCCTCTGAAAGTGGTGGCTCATTTCTAAGGCGTTGATATCTCTTTTCTTCTATTTTTCGAGTTAGTTACACAACATTTGGTATCAAAGGCTTTGGATTCTAGGGTTTCGCTGCTCCAAACAGGTCATCATGGCATTTTCGCTATAACGTTTTTTCTACGAAGTTTCAGAAGTTGAAATTTTAGGGTGCGAAGCCGAAATCCTTAGGAACGTCGTCAAAACATTTCAGATATTGGTTCGTAATATTTTTGGATATATAATCTATGGAAGTTAAGTCTTTTTTCAGGCTCCTAAACAGGTCATCATGGAATTTACCTATAAATTTTGTTCTAAAAAGTTTCAAAAGCTGAAATGTTTAGGGTGCGAAGCTGAAATCCTAAGGAAAATTGTCAAAAATTTTTAGAGCTTGGTTTGCAATATTTTCAGAGATATGATCTGTGGAATGTAGTGCTTTTTCAAGCTCCTGAATTTCATCTCAAAGAGGTGATCTTGGGAAAATATTCATAACTCTCTCTCTGAGCATCGGATTGGAGTGCCATAAAGAGTGGTCGCAATTACACTGATATTAGTTTCTTGGCTATCAATTTCATATCTGAAGGACGAAACAGTGAAACGTGGCAAGTAGTACAAGTTCGCTCTACTGAACCAGTCAATAATTAGGTCATTGTGGGAGATTGGACACAACTTTGTCTTGGAGAATCCAAATCAGGTCAAACCTGTGGAATTCGAAAGATAATTCAGAGGGCTACGTTCGTAACGAAATTCAAAAATTGAAGTGCTGCAATCATAGAGATAATCCAATTTCAATATCGAGTTCCTCAAAAGCAAGAAAAAGGTGTGTATTTTTTTTTCCGAATTGCATAAGTCTTGTTTGAAGAATCAATTTGAATTGATTCCAAGGGCATATTGTAGTTCAGTATTGGGTTCTAAAAGATGCCTCGTAAAAATAATTCAACACCCATTAAGCCTTCAGAAGGCTCTACTATGACTCATGAAGATGAAGAATTGCAACATGATCTATCAAAATTACAAGAGCAAGTGCAACAAATTTCACTCTCGCAAAGAGCAACAAAAAATGAAATGGAAGTTTTGAAGAAAGGCGTGGAAGCGAAGATGGATGGCATGGAAGCTGGCATGGAAGCTAATATGGATGACATGAAAGACAACATGGAAAACATGAAGAACGATCTAAAAGCAGACATCGAAGGTTTGACAAAATTGATACAACAAATGTTTCCTAATGGTGAAAAGATAGTAGAATAACCTCATGATGAGAACAAAATAAATGTTAATCATGATTTCATAAACTCTAATGTTGGTGGGAAGAACCACCATATTCCAAAAATGGATATGAGGAAGTTTGATGGAAAGGATCCTGTAACATGGATACTACAGATGGAGCAATATTTGATCTCCATAACGTGCAAAACACACAAAAGGTACGCATTGCAACTTTACATTTAGAACAAAATACATTTGTATGGTATCGATGGCTTTGCTCCCGTAAAAAAATTGTCACTTGGTCAATTTTTACGGAGGAAATGATAGCACATTATGAGGATACGAAGAGCAACACCTTCTTTAGCCAATTGATAAATCTTAAACAAAAGGGTTTAGTGGGGCAGCACATTGAGGACTTCCAAAAATTGAATATAAGGGTAACTGATATTCCAGAGGAACACAGGATCGATCTCTTCATAGGCACTTTAAAGGATAACGTCCAACATGAAGTTCACATTTTGGGACCCGATTCATTGGAGAAGGCATTCAGGTTGGTAAGAAAATTTGAATGTAAAATAATGGCGACAAGGAAGCCTACCACTCAATTCTATAAAGAAGGAAGTGTTGCTATGCCTAGATTTGCACAACCTACAAGGTTGACACCACAAAAATTGGAAGAAAAGGAGAAAAAGGGATTTTCTACAGTTGTGATAGAAAATACACTAAAGGTCATAAGTGTGCTGAGAAGAAATTATTTTACATAGATTGTGAAGAGGAAGAATAAAATGAACAAGAAGAGGATATACACCAGGAACCATCCCTAGAAGAGGAAGAAATAAATCCAACCATATAGTGTAATGCACTGGCGAGAATTACCACTCCTCAAACTCTCAAGATAGAAGGACAGAATAAGAAGAAAAAGGTAATAGTGTTGATTGATTCAGGTAGCACCCATAATTTTATTCATTGTAAGGTAGCCAAGGAATTAAATTGTTTCCTATACCCAGCACCAGAATGTCAAGTAATGGTTGCAAATGGAGGAACTATAAATTACTTTGGAAAATGCCATAATATCAAGATAACCATGGGGGAATATGTATTGACTAGTCCAATGCTTTCCATTCCTATGGGAGGTGTTGATGTTGTCCTAGGAGTACAATGGTTACAATCTTTGGAGACGGTAGCTTTTAATTTTCAAGAACTTTTCTTGAAATTTTTTTCAGAAGGAAAGGAAGTCGAATTATGGGGTATTGTGGGGAAGCCGGGAAAGATAATAAGCTCTAATGTTATGACAAAGCTTCTATAAAAATAACAACGAGGTGTAATTTCAAAATTATTCTCACTAGAAGTTCCAACATCAAAATCATCTATTTCTACAGATCTCCAACAATTCTTGGACAATCATTCCAAGGTGTTTGAAACTCCCAAAGGACTCCCACCTATTCGTGATCATGATCATGCTATTCATTTTATTCCAAGAAGTTTTCCTCCAAACTTCAGGCCTTATATATATCCTTACGTCCAAAAGAGCGAAATTGAACGTATGATTGCATAAATGTTAGAGGCGGGTATAATTCAAGCTAGTCAATGTTCTTTCTCTGCTCCTATAGTATTGGTACACAGGAAGGGTGGATCATGGCGAATGTGTCTGGATTATAGGGAGCTCAATAAGCTCACCATTAAAGATAAATTTTCCATTCCTGTGATTGATGAATTATTGGATGAATTACATGGAGCAATTTCTTTTACCAAGTTGGATCTTCGTTCAGGATATCATCAAATTAGAATGAAGACTGAAGATATTCCAAAAACAGCATTTCGAACTCATGAGGGTCATTATGAATTTTTGGTCATGCCTTTTAGCCTTACCAATGCACCTTCTACATTTCAAGGGTTGATGAATTCCATTTTCAAACCCTTCCTTAGAAAATTTGTGCTAGTATTTTTTGATGATATACTAATCTATAGTAGGTCTTTGAAGGATCATGTTGAACATGTTGACAGGGTGCTCAAACTATTGCAGGAGAAACAATTATATGCAAAAACATCCAAATTCTTCTTTGGAGTACAAGAGGTGGAATGTCTGGGTCATATTGTATCTCATGAGGGTGTTAAAGTAGACCCTAACAAAATTAAAGCCATTAAGGAATGGAAAGTCCCTACAACCATAAATCAGTTGCGAGGATTTCTCGGGTTAACAGGTATTATCATAAGTTTGTTAAGAATTATGGGAGAATAGCAGTACCTCTAACAACATTATTGAAGAAAGATGCATTTTCGTGGATTCCTGAAGCAGCTAAGGCCTTTGAACATCTTAAACAGGAAATGTGCCTAGCACCGGTCTTAGCTACGCCAGACTTCACAAAAACCTTTATTGTGGAATGTGATGCCTCAGGAAATCGAATTGGTGTTGTTTTAATGCAGGAAGGAAGACCCATTGCTTTTGAAAGTCGTCCAATCAAAGGAAATTATTTACAGAAACCTATTTATAAGGAAATGTTAGCAATACTGCATGCACTAAAGAAATGGAGAACTTACCGAATGGGAAGACACTTAAAGGTAAAAAATGATCATGATAGTCTTAAACACTTTTTGGAACAAAGACTATCTTCAGAAGAGCAGAAAAAATGGGTGACAAAGATGTTGGGTTATGACTTTGAAATAATCTACAAAAAAGGAAAGCTTAATGTTGTTGCAGATGCACTCTCAAGAAAGAATGAAGAGGTGGAAGCATTGCTTTGTGTCATTTCTATTATCCAACCAGATTTGATAACCAAATCAAGATATGAATGGAAGAAGGACAAAGATATATGGAAACTCATTCAAAAGTTGCAGCAAGATCCTAGTACATCTGATACATTTAGTTGGAAAAATGATTCCTTATGGTACAAATATCGCTTATATCTTTGTAAGAATTCCCAACTAAAACAAAATATTCTTATGGAATTGCACACTTCTCCTTTAGGAGGACACTCAGGATTTTTAAAAACTTACCACAGGGTGAAGAAAGAATTTTTTTGGGATGGCCTTAAATCTGATATTCAAAAGTTTGTGGCGGAATGTTTGGTTTGCCAGCAGAATAAAGTGGAAACAATTAAGACCCTAGGACTTCTACAACCTTTATCCATTCCAAGTCAACGTTGGGAGGAGATTTCAATGGATTTTATCACAGGTTTACCTAAGTCCAAAGGAAAGAGTGTCATTATGGTGGTAGTTGATAGACTTACCAAGTATGCACACTTTTGTGCATTATCTCATCCATTTAAAGCAAGTACGGTTGCTACTACATTTATGGACAGAATTCAAAAGCTACATGGAAGCCCAAGGGTTATTGTGAGCGACAAAGATCCCATTTTTACTGGAAATTTTTGGACAGAGTTATTTTCTTGTTTGGGTACTCAATCAGCTCATAGCTCATCTTATCATCCTCAATCTGATGGTCAAACTGAGATAGTAAATAAATGTTTGGAAGGATATCTTCGTTGTTTTGTATCTGATAAACAAACACAATGGGTCAAGTGGTTACCTCTCGCTGAATGGTGGTATAACACTTCCTTCCATAATATGGCAAAAATGACCCCATTTATGGCACTTTATGGATATCATCCACCATCCATCACATCATATTTAAGGGAAAATTCGAAGGTTCAAGCAGTGGAAGATCACATCGAGCATCAGCAAGAAGTTCTCCAACTCTTAAGGGATAACCTGAATTTGGCACAAAATCGAATGAAACAACAGGCAGATCAACATCGTAGCGAGAGAAATTTTGATGTAGGAGATTGGGTATTTTTACGGCTACAACCATACAAACAAATGTCCCTCAAGCAAGCAAAGAAGGATAATAAATTATCGCCAAAGTACTATGGTCCTTACAAGGTGTTGCAAAATATTAGTACTATGGCATACAAATTGGAGCTTCCTGCTTCTTCGCGAGTACATCCAGTTTTCCATGTTTCATGCTTAAAGAAGGTTATAGGTGAAAATATTCCAGTTCAAACAATATTGCCATAACTTGATGAGGAAGGAAAAATCATATTGGAACCTGAAGCGGTCATGGAAACAAGAACTCGACAGCTACGGAATCGATCAATTTCAGAGTATCTCATCGAGTGGAAGAACTTACCCACTGAACATTCTACATGGGAGGATGAGAATTTTATACAGAAGCACCCGGAGCTACTCAAGCATTGAGGACAACACTTTTTTGAAGGAGAGGGGCATGTTAGGTCCCTACATCACTAGTATAGTCCCTTATTATTGTTAGTGTAACCCCCTTATTGTTATTATTGTACCCTTGTAACCCCCATTTTGTTATTATTGTGCCCTTAAATTATTATTGTTAGGTCGGCTAGGATTACATTGTGGCCCACTAGGATTAAATTATGGCCACATGGAGTCCTATATATAGAAAGGAGGTTTTGTAAATTGTATCATCCAAGAATTGTTCATTTATGTAATGTATTGGAGGTTTCCCTCTCGAAGTGGCTCATTTATAAGGCGTTGATATCTCTTTTCTTCTATTTTTGGAGCTGGTTACACAACACCCAACGTGGACTACAACTGTCACCAACTTGGCTGCATACATCACTGCAGGAGGCCTCGAGGTATCGAGAACTCATTTGGCTTATGCCCCCGCAGTAAATCTCGACTGTTGATCTGGATTCTCCCCACAATCAACAGGGTCAACTGCGGAGGCACTCTCCTCGTTAACCCATGCGTTGAAAGTGCCTACGAGTTGAGCCTTTTACTCATCGTTGGATAAATCATCAAATCTCATTCCATAAGATGCTCGATATTTAGTTCGTGAACTGGGACCCACTTCCATAAAGAATCAAAGTATTTAAACTTTAAACTTTAATATAACGAGAAGATACATTTTTATGCTAAAGTATATGAAACTTGATACTTTAAAATATCTTTTGATAATTTTCTATTTTTTTTGTATTTTTGAAAATTAAAAATAAAGGATATGGAAAATGAACCACAATATGTGGCATGCCCAGCAACATCACACAAATTGCATAGAGGTGACGACTTTGGTGGCTTAGGAGGATCAGGAGTTGTTTGGGGGGACTTGTCCTTATGTTCCTTATTTTTGGCTTCCCCCCCCCCCTCTCAGTAGATTCTTTCACAATAGGAGTAGGTTTTTTTTATCAGTGGTTGTCATTGATGTCAACCCAAGCAGCACCAAGGGCTACATCATTTTTTTATGGGAATTTTGACTTGATAACTTACACTATTCTGATTCGAGGACATTTTGGATGGATTCTACTCGTTGAAATGTCTTTGTTGATATATGACATGGCATGTAATTCTTCACGGTTTGAGAGATATTCGTGTTCTAAGTTAGTAACCCCAGTTAGTGGGATAAAACCCCATGGGGTTGTGGCATGACACTAATCATTGGTTCTGGTCATTGAATATTCAATAATTAATAATTTTTAAACTCATATAATCCCTCCAACATCCACTTGTTGAAGACCCTCTCAACCTAAGCATTTATATAAATTGTGACCCTCATATCTTCCTGATGTAAGGATTTCGCTACTTAAAATAGGTCATCGTGGCATTATCGCTATAATTTTTTTTTTGCAGAGCTCCAGAAGCCGAAAAAAAAAACCATTTGAGCTTAACTCCTGATGAAGTGTGTGATCGAATTTCAGATATTGGTTCGCTATACTTTTGGAGACATGAACTTAGGAAGTTAGGGTTTTTGCAGGATCTCGAATTTCATGTCAAACATGTGACCTTAGGAAAAATGTCATAACTTTCTCTCTAATAATTGGATACAAATTTTGTAAATAGTGATAGAAAGTAGACAGACTGTGTTTTTTTGGTTATCGTTTTTAGTACCAAAGGTTGAAATAGTGACATGTGGCACTTCGTACAACTTCACTCTACTGAACTACTCTATAATCAGGTCATTGTAGGATATTGGGCATAACTATTTCTTGAAGAATCCAATATTGATCAGACCTATGAGGTTGGAAATAGGACTTAGAGGGCTACCATAGGGCACAATTTTATACCTTGGAGATCTACAATTACATAGATACAAAAGACTCAATATCGAGCTTCTAAAAGGAAAGAAAAAATATGCATTCAAGGATCACTGCGGTAAGGACAAGACATCAAAAGTAAAGGGTAAGTATACTACAAAAAGGTATGTATGATTAGTGTTCAAATTTTAATTTTAATATCATCTCTGACATGTGTTTTTGCAAGAGTGTGTAAGTATTTTGTATGTATTTTTTATTGGGTTTTGTTCATAAATGTTAAACGTATTTACATTTAAATTTTGAATATTTCTCTGACATACGGTTTGTACGGAAGTGTAAGTATTGTTTTTTGTATATTGGTTTGGGTCTTGTTCATTAATGCATGTGTAGAAAGGAGGAGACAATAGGATAACTCAGACACATACTATAAGGACAATGAAACTGCAAAGCATTAAGGGAATTTTGAGGTCTAAAATGGGCCTCCTAAGGAAATTATAAAATAATAGTGGAAATAATAAAATAATATTTGATTACATCATCAAATTTTAGAGGTAAAAAAAGAAAAAACTACTTTTTCTGCTCATATTTTCAACTTATCTCCCTATGCGTTTACTCAAATTTCGAGCAGGAATACTCGTTTGATGCATAATTTGATTCCTCGTCTAAGGAGTACCTATGTTGCATATTTTTTATGAACCTTAATACACGAAAAATGATAAATACATGAAAAATGTGATTGCAATCACATTTCTTCATGTATTTCTCATTTTTTGTGTAGCAGGGTCCATCGAAAGTATGCAACATGGGTAATCCTTGAATGAAATTTTTTCATCCAACGAGTACTCCCACTCGGAATTTGAGTAAAAACTTAGGGAGATAAGTTTAAAATATGAGTTAAAAAATAGTTTTATTATTCTATTATTTTTTAATCTTTTTACTTTTTTACCCCAAAAATGGTGAATCATCCCCCATGGTTGACATCATCATCTTGAATCCTATTGGTTCTTATAAATTTTATTTTGGTTATACATTTTTCTTATGAGGCCCATTTAGACCTCAAAATTTCTCTATTGTAGCATTACTTGAAACAAGCACAACAATACCTCAGCAGCTGCTAGTGTTCAAAGAAGCAGTGTCAAGTAAAGTATCAGTTCATGTCAAAAGTCAGTATTGTAAAAATCATCACTGTAAAATTGTAAAAGAGTCATTATTGTAAAAGAGTCAATCTGCCTATAGTTGGAGAGGAATTGTTGGGAGGTATAAGTGTCATTGTTGGATAACGTTATGGTTGGGTTGCAGGTCATAGTTTAATTGGGTGATTGTTCTAGGTAAATAAAATCATTGTAAATAATATTGTATCATGGATCATTATTCCTGGTACATGAGTCTACACTCTTGTCTCATTTCTGATCATTATAGGGTTATAGGGAGGTGCTAGTTTGGTGCAAGAAGTCACTTACAGGTTGGATCCTGTGAACACTTTAGGGTGGTAGGTTAGTCTAGGATGTCAGGGCATCCATTCATTTGACTACTGAAGAAACCAGGGCATTGGAGCATCCTTCCTGTGGGATTTGGAGAAGGATTCTTTTCTATAGTTCTACGAATTTGTACCTTTCATTTCAGCTAGGGCTAAAGATTAAATAATTTATTAGAAAAATGTTCGGTGGTTTTTTACCCGAAGGGGGTTTTCCACCTAAAATTCATGTGCATATTGTGTTCTATTGTTTATTTTTGTTATTGAATAAATGTTAAGAATAATTGAAGATTAACCAATTCTCTGAAAATATTTAACAGTGCTAATTGATAAGAAATACTGATTCCCCCTCCCCCCTCCCCCCATCCCCCCCTCCCCCCTCAATATTTCCAAAAATTGGTATCAAATCTTAGTTCTTTCAATAGTATTCTAACAAGTGGAAGGAGATCATGGAGCATACTAAGAATATATTTCCTTTGTTCAATCGAAATAATTACGCACTTTGGAGTGGAAGAATGCAGGTTCATTTGTTGCCACAAGGATACAAAGTATGGGAAATTTTTGAAAAGGGATTTACAACGACCTAGGATGAACAAAGTAAGAAAATATGGTATATTATGCAAAGGCTAAGGATCTAAGGAGTACCCATGTTGCATATTTTTTATGAGGATTGATGAAGAGGATGACACATCTCACCTAGAAAAAGTATTCGCCGCATCCAAGAAAACTAGTAAGGACAAGCATACTCTGAAAGAGAAAACTTGTAGTTGTAAGGAAGAATAAAAGGAAGAATAAGAGGAAGAATTTTTAGATAAAGAATTTTCCCACTTCACGTGAAAAATGAGAAAACTTATTGGGAAATTCAAAGGTAAACTTCCATTTATATGTTTCGATTGTGGTGAGGTTGGGAATTTTGCAGCCAAGTGTCCTCGCAAAAATGAGGTTATTACGAAAGTAAATAAAGGTCTGAGGAAGTTCAATAAGCAAGGAAAGAATAAATGGCTTAATAAGAGTTTCTTCTCCAAATAATATAGCTCCTCATCTGATGAAGACAGTGATAATGAAGAAGAAACCAATGGAAGAGTATTATTTATGGCCCAAGATAATAAGCAAGAAGAATCTGACGAAGAAGAAGAGATGAATGGGGTTGAATTTAAAAACAAAGTGATCAGGGTTATCAAAGAGCTCAAGGTCAAGAAGAAGCATGTCAACACTCTTGAAGATGAATTAAATAGAGAAAGGGAATAGGTCCTAAATCTTAAAATCAAGGTTGAAGAATACAAATGAGTTGAAGAATCGCTCAGGGAAAAATTAAAGGAAAGCAACAAGGAAAGAGAAGAATTGGAATCTGAAATATTTTCTCTATGAAAGCAAGTAAAAAATGAAAAAACTCTTGAAAACTACACCAACAACTCTAAGGCATTAGAAGAAATCATCAACAATCAGCGATCAAACAGTGACAAGACTGGTCTTGGTTACAAAGAAAAATCTCAAAAGGAGCCAAATCCTTCTATGACAACAAAAGAAGATGGATATGAAAAATATAACAATAAGGTAGACCTCCCAACCAAGTCAAGAGATGAGGACTCAGAGGAAGAACCATGGAAGGCAATTCCTTGAAGACGATTTCCTATCTTCTATGGTCATTGGTATTCATGTAGAAGGTTTGGACATAGAGCTATAGAATGGTGCACATATGTTTTGAATAAATACAATTTAAGGAGATATGCAGAAAGGGATATTTTGGAACTCAGAAGAATATTAACGGATTTGATCATTTGAGAGATGATGTCGAATGTTACAAATGTAAAAATTTTGGACACCTGGCTAAAGATTGCAGACTTGGAAGTTCTTCAAAGGAATTCTGACAAAATTAGAATGAACAAATATGGAAAAAGAAGACTAAAAAATGTGATATCACTCTCAAGCCTCAAAGAAACATAAATGTTTGGTATGTTGATAGTGGTTTCTCAACTCATATGACTAGAGATAGGAATAAGTTCATATCCTTAAAGGAAAATAAGGATGGAACAATGTCTTTTGGAAATGATGGGTCTTCAAACGTCATAGGAGTAGGTATAGTCAATATTAGAAGCAATAATTCATTAGCGAAAGATGTGTTGGTTGAAAATATGAATTAAAATCTACTCAGTGTTGGACAAATGTCCGATCAAGGACACACGATGTTATTTAACTCTAAGAAAAGTGAAATCAGGAAAGGCAATGTTGGTAAAATTATGGCTACAACAAGTAGAGCTCCAAATGACATATATATTTTGGATGAGACACCTAAAGGTTGATTTTTGGTGAAAGAAGACGAAAGTTGGTTATGGCACAAATGAATGGGACATATAAATTTCGACAATTTGGTCAGGATTAGCAAGAAGGAAGTAGTAAGAGAAATGCTTAAAATTTCAAAACCTACCAATATGATATGTCAATCTTGCTGGCAAGGAAATCAGACAAAAGTTGAGTTCGAGACAAAAGAACACTTTGCATCACGTCCATTGGAATTAGTACATACTGATCTATGTGGTCCTATGAGAAAAAAAGGTTTAGATAGAGAACTATATTTTATGCTAATTATAGATTATTACACCATAATGACAGTCATCAGCTTCTTAAAGAAAAATAATGAGACATTCGAGTGTTTTAGAATCTACAAGGAATTGGTTGAAAATGAAACTGATTTAAAGATAAAATTTCTAAGATCAGATAATGGTGGAGAATTCACTTCCAAGGTATTTCAGCATTAATGTGATGAAAATGGAATAAAAACACAATTATCAACAGCCAGAACACTGTATAAAAATGGAGTTACTGAAAGGAAAAATAGAACCGTATAGGAAATGGCCACAACAATGTTAAATGACTCAAAATTAGATGAGAAATTATGGGTTAAAGCAATCGATACAGTTGTATTCATTATAAACAGAGTTTTGCTAAGGAACAATTGTAACATGACTCAATACAAATTGTGGAAAGGAAAACCGGCTAACGTCAAATACTTCAAAATATTTTGAAGCAAATGCTACATCAAAAGAGAAGATAAAAAATTGGGAAAGTTCGATTCTCATGTCGATGAAGGTATTTTTCATTAGTTATTCACACAAAAGGAAGGCTTATAGATGCTACAATATGAGGCGAAAACAAATAGCGGAAAGAATAAATGTTACTTTTGATGAGAATTGTGTTACAAAGGATGATGATGAGATTGTCCCTTCAAGAAAATCTGAGGTATATGGGGGATAATCCGTGAAGGATGAAGAAGAAGCTCCAGCACAAGAACAATCAAATAAGGAAACAACAGTCAAACAAGAGGAAATAATAAATGTTCAACTGGATGTACAAGAAAATTCTCCAAAATATTTTTAAGAATGGTGTAAAAAGAATCATCCGTTAAATCAAATCATTGGAAACATAAATGAAGGAATTGGAACCAGAAGAAGTTGACAGCTTTGTTCATCACAACAAACCCACCTTCCTTTTTTAGCAACCTTTGAGCCTAGCAATTTTGAGGAAGCTAGTCAAGATGAACAATGGGTAGCAGCTATGAATGAAGAACTAGATCAAATTGAGAAGAAAGAGACTTGGGAAATGGTTCCACGACCAAAGGATAAAAATGTTATTGGAACTAAATGGGTATTTAGAAACAAATTGAATGTATATGGACAGGTTACCAGGAATAAGGCAAGATTAGTCTGCAAATGATATGCACAAGTTGAAGGAATTGATTTTGAAGAAACATTTTCTCCTGTTTCTAGAATGGAAGCTATCAGAATGTTTCTCGCTTATGCATGCTCGAGAAAAATCAAGGTCTACCAAATGGATGTTAAGTCAGCCTTTCTAAATGGTGAATTGGAAGAAGAATTTTACATTGAACAATCGAAGGTTTTCTTCTCTTTCAAAAGGAAGACTATGTCTACGGATTAAATAAGGCACTATATGGTCTCAAGCAAGCCCCTAGAGATTGGTATGCTCATCTTGATGGATATCTACATCAACAAGGACTCAAGAAAGGATGCACTAACAAAAACCTCTATGTGAAAGTGGATCAAGATAACCTAACAATTATCGAGGTATATGTAGGAGATATACTTTTGGAAGAAATGATGACACATTAAGTAAAAACTTTTCCACAAAGATGAAAAGTGAGTTTGAAGTGTCTCTACTTTGTGAGCTGACATACTTTTCTCTACGGGATAAAGGAATATTTATATATCAAACCAAGAACATCAAGGAAATGCAGAAGAAACTCAAGTTGGAAGATTGCAAGCCTGTCCTTACCCCAAAGTTAACAAGTTGCAAGTTAATTTAGATGATTCATCAAATGATGTGGACCAGAGGTTGTATAGATCTATGATTGGCATTCTTCTATATGTGATAGTTTCTCGGCCAGATGTAATGCAGGCAGTTGGACAAGTAGCAAGATTCCAAGAAGCACCTAAATAATCTCATATTATTGTCGTCAAAATAATTATCCGATATCTTAAGGACACAACATAATATGGTTTATGGTATCCCAAAGGAAATAATCTAGTTATCCAAGCTTATATAGATGCAGATTGGGCAGGAAGTGTTGATGATTGAAAGAGTACCGGTGGAGAAACATTCTAGCTAGGTGGTTTCCTTATTTCATGGTTAAGTAAAACGCAATCTTCAATATCTTTATCCATAGAAAAAGCAGAATATATCGTGGCAGCAACTTGTTTTACTCAAGTTCTCTAGATGAAGCAAAATTTCCAAGGTCTTCAAGTCAAGTTTGATGCTCAGCCTATTCCTTTATTTTGCGATAACACCAGTGTCATCAATATCACCAAGAATCTTGTGATGAATTCCAAAATAAATCACATTCTGATAAAATATCATTTCATTAGAGAGCAGGTCACCGAAAATAATATAAATCTTGAATATGTTGGCATAAAGGAGCAACTTATGTTGGCATAAAGGAACAAGTTGTTGGCATCTTTACCAAACCATTGCCTCGTGAAGCATTTGAATATATTCACCTAAAGCTTGGGATTCTCCCATATTCTCATTAGACTCTTTCTATTATCTAACTAAGTAAAAAATTGGGGAGTTGAGGTGTGTACACTTCCGCAGGACTACGTTTGCCAGGGTGAGTTACCCTTTTTGATTGATGACAAAGGGGGAGACAATGATGTAGGAAGAGGTGTCATCATTGCAGGGGGAGTGCTTATGTTGTCGTCAATTATAAAGGTGGAGATTGAAGATTAGTGGTTGTCATTGATGTCAACCCAAGCATCACCACAGGATACCCCGATCTTGCATGGTAATTTTGACTTGATACATTACTCGATTCCGAGTAAAGTATATTTTCAATGGTTTCTACTTTTTGATACGTTTCCATTTATATATGGCATTCCATGATATTCTTCATGGTTTGAGAGATATTCGTGTTTGAAGTTAGTAACCCCAGTTAGTGGACTAAAACCCCATGGGGTTGTATTCTAACACTAATTATTATTTCTGGTCATTGAATATTCACTAAGCAATATTTTTTTTAAACTCATAAAATCCCTAAAATTTTCACTTGTTGAAGACCCTCTCAATCTAACCATTTATATAAATTCTGACCCTCATATCCTCCTAATGCAAGTATTTCGCTACTTAAAACAAGTCATTGTGGCATTATCTCTATAAAATTTTTTATGCAAAGCTTCAAATGGTGAAAAAAACCATTTGAGATGAAATCATGATGAAGCATGTGACCAAATTTCAGATATTTTTTCGCTATACTTTCAGAGTTATGATCTAAGGAAGTTAGGGTTTTTGTAGGCTCCCGAATTTCATGTCAAACAGGTGACCTTGGGAAACTCGTCAGAACTTACTGTATGAGAATTGGATTCATATTTCATAAAAAATGATAGAAACAGGATGGAATGTAGTTTTTTGGATACATTTTTCAAGACCAAAGGTTGAAACAGTGACACGTGGCACATCATACAAGTTCGCTCTACTGAACGAGTCTATAATCAAGTCATCGTAGGAGATTGTGCATAACTATTTCTTGAAGAATCCAATATTTATCATACCTACGGGTTAGAAAGAGGACTCACGGGGCTATCATAGGACACAATTTCAGACCTTGGAGAGCTGAAATTACATAGATACACTAGATTCAATATCGAGCTTCTAGAACGAAAGAAACAATATGCTTCAAGGATCACTGTAGAAAGCACAACACATCAACATTCAAGGGTAATTCTGCTGAAAAAAGGTATCTATGATAAGTTTTTTAATTTTAATTTTAATAACATCTCTGACATGTGTTTTTGAAGGACAGTGTAAGTATTTTGTATGTATTTTTGATTGGGTTTTTTTCATAAATGTTGAACATATTTACATTTGAATTTTGAATATTTCTCTAACATATGGTTTGCAGGACAATGTAAATATTTTTTTTGTATATTGGTTTGGGTATTGTTCATTAATGCATGTTTAGGAAGGAGGATACAATAGGACAACTTAGACACATTCTAGAAGGATAATGCAATGCCGAAGTACCATTACTTGAAGCAAGCCCAACAATACCTGAGAAGCTCCTAGTGTTCAAGAAGCAGTGTCAAGTCAAGTATCAAGTCGTGTCAAAAGTCAATATTGTAAAAATCATCATTTTAAAATTGTAAAAGATTCGTTATTGTAAAAGAGTCAATCTACCTAGAGTTTCAGAGGCATTTTTGGGAGGTATAAGTGTCATTGTTAGATAATGTTATGGTTGGGTTGCAAGTCATAGTGTGATTGGGTGATTGGTCTAGTTCAAGAAAATCATTGTAAATCATATTGTATCGTGGATCATTGTCCCTAGTATGGGAGTCCACATTCTTGTCTTATTTCTGATAATTATAAGGAGGCAGGGAGGTGCTATTTTGGTGGATGAAGTCACCTACAGGTTGGTGCCTCTGAACACTGCAGGGTGGTAGGTCGGTCTAGGTTTTCGGGGCATCCATTTAGTTGACTACTGAAGAAACCAGGGAGTTGGGGAGTCCTTCTAGTGGGAGAAGGAGAAGAATTATTTTCTAGAATTCTAGGAATTTGTACCTTTCATTTTAGTTGGGGTTGAATATTAAGGAATTTATTAGAAAAACGTTTGGTGTTTTTTGACCTGGAGGGTGTTTTCCACCTAAAATTCATTTTCCTATTGTGTTCTATTGTTTAATTTTGTTACTGGATACACATCAAGAATACTTAAAGATGAAATAATGCTCTAAAAATATTTAAAAGTTTTAATTGATCAGAAATATTGATTCACCCCCCCCCCAACCCCACTCATTATTTCCAACACGTTCATGTTGAGTTGGCTAAGCGATTGAAGCAAAGGGAGGGGTCATAGAGACTAGTTGGACTGTGGTAAAAGTTCTATATGGTTAGCTAGGGGATCAATGTACCAGATTGGGATTCCCATGGTCAAATTGGGAAGGCTCAACGTAGCCATAACAGGCACCAAAAAGACTCCAAAGGGGGGAGCTAGAAACAGTATCTCACCAGAAGGGTAATGGCATGGAAGAATGACTCCCAAATTATTAAGGCTAGGGAGAACCATCCCAGGTTGAAAATGGGTGGACAAGACACCAGCAAAAGAAGAAGTTCCTTGAGGAGAAGGTCACAAAGGCTCCGCCAAATGACCACCAGCAGGTTACAGAGGTGTTGGCTTCTGGTTGATCGAACCAGACTGCTTTTGGCTAGCCCGAGACGCTTGAATCATACAAAAATTCGACATGTTGGGGTCAGTAATAAGAGCGGGGGAACCAGGGAGTGCACCAAGTAAGTTGGAATCATTATAGACTCTTGGTTAAACACTGGTGAGAGGTGCGAATGATTTTTTATCGACCACCAAAGATATGATAGATTCAGGCAAGGTCTAAGACTTTGGTTCGTAATATTTCAACTAATCGATGGTGACGATCTTTCCATTTTGAGGAAATCACATCTTACGGTGAATCGCAAATGGAACAACAGACATCGCATAGGTATAGCTACGACCTAAGAGGATATTGTAATCTAATGGGGCATCAATGAATTCAATTTCAACACAAATAGTCTTGCCCGCAAGAGTGACAAGACAATTGCGGGACATGCCAAGGGGTTGAGAAGGGTGAACGTCCCAAGCATGCAAAATGATGGTGGATGGGGCTAATTTGGGTGATACAATCTTATTCCAAACATAGGAAGACATCACACAGGTGAATGCGCCCTCATCAATGATAGATCACTAAACATTGGCATTACGAATCTTGACTGGTATTTGGAAGGCGACAGATGAAGGTAATTGGGGATGTTCTAATTTGTCAACATCAAAGACGATCAAATGATCATTTGAAGGATCCACAATGCTCAAATCAGATAACCGAGACTTTCATTCACATGGGCACGACTGGAGGACTTCCAGCATTGACATGGCAGCAAAAGATTGTGCTAAGTCATCTATTACGTTGTAGGTGTGGGCGTCTTTGGCAGAAGCAGAATTTCGGCATAATTTCCCTTTAGGGATCTTGTACATGACCTCTGCCCAAGGCTGAGGGATCTGTAAGGGAGCATTGGGTGTCAAAATGGACTCTGTGGAAACTTTTGTTTGGGACTCGATTGCAGACGTAGTAGGTGGCTTGTCATATTGGTGCGATCGGGTCTGACGGTTGACATCGGCAGTATTGACCTCTTCAAAATTAATCATGAGAATATGGTACTCTAGGGTACGAGACTGTGAAGGTTGAGGGGCGGCCTGACCTTGAGGATGTTGGGTAGCCACATATCCTTGCTGAGGGAAAGGATTCGTGAACAAATTCAGTTAAGTTGGTGCAGTATTTGGAGGAACAGAAGTGGTGGCTTGTTGTCCTCTAGATGCTTCTTGTGCTTCCCACAACTGGCGCATCTAGGGTAAGAGGGGAAAATCATGAGTATAATGGTCATGGACACCACAACAATAAAAATGATTTTTCTTATGAAGAGGCATGTTCTACTTGGATTGATCACCCTGTTTATGGTTTGTAGTGTTAGGATGGTTCCCTTGGGGCATGTTTGATTGAATAACTTGGCACCTTTGATTACCCTGCGCTGGTTGGTTCTGGTTGTATCTCCTCTTTGTATTTGAATTAGAAGGATTAGTCACACTCTGTTACACATACACCAAACCTTGAGGGGGAGGTGGCTATTGTAGCGGAGGTTGAGAAGGCACGGGAGGCTGGGGAACTGATGCTGTAGGGGCTAGAGCACTAGGATGTGGATAAGGATAGAAAAGAGTTTGAGTAACATTGGGGTAAATAGGTTGAGCAACAGTTAGCTCTGGCATCATTTGATGCAATTGGGAAAATTCATAAGGTATGCTTTGTCCTGGATACATGCTGCGGGGAGGGTGATAAGTGTTGGAGGAGTTGGTCCCTCCCTAAGGAAAACCATCACCCATTGAAGGATGAGTATATGGATGTGAAAGAGATCCAATGATACTGTCGGTGGTGTGAGATGCCCCTGGTGCATTGGCACCACCAGGTTTAGGAAGATCTAGTAAAACAGTATAACAAAACCAGAATAGGCATAGATCAAGTCATATTTCAATGTGACTTGGAGAGCTTCTTCCTCGGTCTATTGAAAGTGAGACGCGACATCTTTACCAATAGAAGGAAAAAGTGTTCTGAGAAAGATGGAAGTCTACGGAAACCCTAAGGGGCTTGGTTCTACTTCAAGGAGATAAACTGAGCATATCTAGGCCTAAGACGGGTTGAGAAAGAGGTGAGACAACCCTGAATAGTGATTGCGGTAAACCCTTACTGTCACAAAAAAAACTCAAAAAAAGTTGCAGCTCATAGGTACTGACCTGTAAACTATGGAAATCATAGTTTCTGGGCTAAAAGCTACGAATTCACGTATAAATCATAGGTTCTGGGCCAAAAAGTGTGAGTCCAGATCTAGGATCTTCAAGCGGTAGGTTGCGGAAAAATTTGTTGTCTCTAGCACGACTGATACTTGTTACCTGCAGAAAACACCCGAAAACATACGGAATTTAGAATTTTTACCATTTTAGGGCATAAAATTTAAAATCAACATGAAGAGACTATAAATAGCTGAAGAAAAACCCTAGTTACTAAAGCAGTTGGTCATGCAAGGATCTTAATAAAACATAGTGCAGTCGCCAATTATTAGCGTAAATTCTTAACACAAGTTTATGAAAAGAGATCACTTTAGCTTCGCATGTCAAATAACCCTAACAACAACAATGTCTGCTTAAATTATTTATATATGCAAGTGATAGTTAAAACAAACGCTGCCATAAACTTGATCTATGTAGTAAAAGTAGTTAAACATCGAAAAGAAATAAGAAATGCTCCATACATCCAATGGACGAAACAAGGTATAATGAATTCTATATGTATTATAAAACCCAGGAAGAGAATAAATAATGATGTTACTAGTCCCCCTTAATGGGATGGGTTCTTGGCTATCCTTAACGCTTTAAATATGGATGCTTCTCTCTCTCAATGGTGTAGAAAACCCAAAATGTGTTGAACTCTATGGGAGTTCAAGAAGTAAAGAAAGTAGTAGTAGCAATGAGAATGATCAAAGCGAGGCAATGGAAGTGTTCAAAATGAATAATGAATGGGAAAAACCTTCTATTTATAAAAAAATATTGAGTTATCCTCAATAATGGCGAATAATAAAATATTATTAATTAAGATCTAGATCTAACTGCTTGGAATATTTTATTATATTTTGTTGGAGGGAAAAGAAATTAAACTCATTAAATACCTTTATTTAGAAATAATAAACAAATAAATGATTTATTTATCATTTCAAGAATATGGTTAAGGAATAATTAAGAAATAATGATTTGTTTAATTATTTCTAGGCGATTTATTCAAATTTAAGAATAAATAATAACTAAATAATGATTGAATTAATTATTCCTAGAGAAAATAAGATAAACAATGATTTATCTAATTATTTCTCATAGTTAGTTTAAATATGAACATGAATATTATTTAAACAATGGTTTAATTAATTATTCCTAGAGGAAAATCAAATAAATATGGATTTATTTAATTATTCCTCTTGGGGTTTCTTGTTTGAACCAGAAATAGCTTATTAAAATATGGTTTATTAAATTATTTCTTATAGTGAAAGAAATTTTACTATGGTAAAATTGGTCTTATGTGGTGTACTTTGATCCATCTAATTGTAAATGGTCAGATCACCAAAAATTTGTGTAACCCTTGACTTAAACCAGTGCATCATTGATTCCTCGTACATTTAATAAGTTGTAAACATGTGGAGTAGGAATAGACTAACGACAACACATAAACAACACACATGAAAACCAAGATTTAAGGTCGAAACCCAATGTGGGATAAAACCACCATTTTTATCGTCTTTGTATTAAATATTTATTATAAATAAAACTGCTCACAATATTGTACTAGCACAGACTCATACTAGCATGCAGGAACTCACCTGCAGAAGGCTACAACCTTCACTCGTACTCCATCTCCAACTAGAAGGGAGCTCCAACCCCTTTATCACGTTTACCAACACCCACTGGAAGGGAGCTACAATCGCTTGATCATGTTTACCAGCACCCACTAGAAGGGATCTACGACCCCCTCACTAAAGACTCCAACCCTCAGACCATCCATGGACCACATTTCATAAATTTTCACACTAGATCCACCTAATTCAACACATCACAACTTGTAGGCCAATTTTCATCATATTTTCAGACTGGACCCACTACACTCATTTAAGATTGACATCATATATCACAAATGAAACATAAAAATGTACCAAATCATTCACTGATATTAAATCACATACAACTAGCAGCATCATCAATACTCAAACAATCCTGATCTATATGAAGTCTTCTTTGGTAGACAACAGAAACACAACAATACTATATAAATTGATCAGAAATATTCTTCAGTAGAAACCCTATTTTCCATATAACATTTCTGCATGTATACGCACTTATCAGGAACCAAACCTGTGTATCAATATCAACATACTTCGGAACCCATATGCTACTATGCATAACAGAACCCACATGTGTGCGTGCTTTACCTGTGTCTAACTCGCATACAGATCTGCGACTAATTCATGACTGTGCAATACACCAAAACTTCAGACATACCTAGATCATAACATTCATTATGATAAACATGCACCAAACCATAGATCTAAACAACCCAAAAAAATCATGCAATACATAGTCATTTTAGGTCTAATGATTCTAATCCATTAGTGTATTCATAGGTGCATCTTTATTTCAATCAACCAATCATCTATAGCCCATACTGTTGGAACAGGGTCTCCTAACAAGCTACGAAACTGGTCCATTTTGGTTATTGTTTATTGTATTTAGTATAGCACAGGGGTTTTGGGGCGGGCCAAAGCCCCGAACGCATTGTAATGGGTTAAAGGGTAAACTAGGGGTTCGAAAACCATGGGTTGTAGACCATAGGAATGTTAAAGCTAGATTTTTATGAATAGAGAGGCATTTCAGATTGTAAGAGGTAGGATTTGATGAGTTTTTGATGTGATCTGTTGTGTAAGAAATATGTTTGGGTTTTTGAGGGAATGGACTCCTGATGGCTGTGTGCGCAGAGATCCTAGTCTAGATGTGTGTGAACCCTACTGCTGTGTGTGCAGGTTGGGAAGGGAATTGTAAGGAAAGGTTGATGAATAAATGAATACGGAGGATTATTAGATCTGAATCTATGAGTACTATTGAATGACTTGCTGGTAATTACTGTGTCATGCATTTTCTGTCTTTGCGCTGTGAAGGTTTGTATATTGAATGATTGGATCTGTTCTGCTCTGGTTATATCATGCTGCGAAATTCTGTGTATTGAATTGGATCTAGATCTGTTCTGTTCTGGTTATATAACGTTGTGTTGATGTTATGAAAAGCATATAATTGTAGATCTAGTGCATGTGGATGTAATTGGATTCATATTTAACCCTACGCAGAGACAAGGTAATCTGAATAGAACGTAGCCCTGCTTGCCTTACCCTTCCTTTCTCATGGTGCGAAAACCTGGTTCCAGCACCCACCCATACTACTTCGGGTGAGACTCTGACTTGTGCAAGCGGGTCACTGTCAAAAGGGCCAGTAGTATAGAGGTTTTTTGGCAAACCTTGCACACCGAACCTGGGTCAGGACCCCTCAAGCCAACAAATGGTTCCATTGCCAGGAGCGGAAGAGATCTAAGAAAGGGATCGGGTAATGACAAGAGAATACTAGAAGCCTGAAATAAAAGAGATCGAGGAATGGTTCGAAAGGCAGATCTAGGAGTTTCCAGTAAAAGAAAACTGAAGTGGAAAGTTAATGGCGGAAAGGTGGAAAAATAGGTATGTTCTTACTAAAAGCTATGAAATTTTCTTTGTAACCTTTACAATTAAGCTTCAAGAGTGGCTGGCCAAGCTATTATAATTCCAGAAGTGCTGGAAGGATGAGCGAGTCACTCAATGGACTCCAGATCTACTTGAACAGCTAGAAAGAACCGAAAATACTTTTACATGCACGGTGGATCACTGGGTGGATAGTGTGCTAGGAGGCTTTGCGACAGAGTTTTCCATTGATCAGCTTGTATCATACTCTAAGGCCGAGCGAAAATTCTTCAAAGGATTCTGGGGTAAGTTTTTGAGGATGTTACCATTACTGATCAAGAAGTTGTTGTGCGAGAAGAGAATTCTGTGTAGCCATATCGACTGAATGACCTTGGATCCAGACGGGAGCGCGACATGCAGTGGTAAGTATTATCGGACCAACCTTGAAGGAGGAAGGGCTACCTATAGCTCGGTAAAGGAACCGGCTACATCACCACCTAGGGCACGCAAGGGTGATAATTTGCCTATAACGTCGTCCCTGGATAGTGATATGGCTATGCATTTGAAACTACCTACCTTCAAAGGGGTAGGAGATGAGGACATGGATTGATTTTGGTTCATTTCGAACTCTGTCTGGACTGTGCAAAACGTGGCAAGTGATACAATAAAAACGGCGCAGCTATCTCTAGCATTCAAAGATAGAGCTCTGGATTGGTATATGCGATATGTTGCCCAGAATGGGACCGCCTCCATTCAGGATATTAAGGGTGCGCTGAAGCAAAAATTCCGCAAGCTGAAGTCTTATTCCCAGTTAGTAGCAGACGTAAAGGACTTAAAACAAGGTGCATCTAAATCAATATGGGAGGTGGATCAACGGTTAAATAAGGAAATTATGGAAGGAGGGTTCAAATATGATGATAGACAACATACGGAATGGTTCATCGCCATGTTGTTACCTCACCTGTGCACACCAATGAATTAGCAGACCTTTGAATCGCAGGAGAAAGCTGTAGAAGCCGCTATGAAGTTAGAAGCTTCTCCCTGGGAAGATACCTCAGTAGGAGTCCAACAGATCCAAGAACAACTCGGGGCTATGCACATAGAGATACAGAACCTACAAAAAGAGCGAGGAAAAGAAATTTGCGTGGATCTCTGGTGTATACGTTGTCGAGTGTCTGGTCACACAAAGGATCAGTGCCCTCTACTGACTGGTTATATGCAAGCCGGAGGACCTAGCCCGCTACGCCCAGGGGTAAGTAGGGAACCTGTCCTGTCGCGACCGGGATCAAGTGGATCTACACTATGGTGTGATGATTGTCAGGTAGCAGGACTACACGATGCGAACCATTGCCCTCGGCTGGGTGCATATGTCCCAGAGCTAAAACAACAATGCTATTGATTCTGTCAATCCGTAGGACATGACGAGCAGAATTTCCGAACGTATGACTTGATGATGGATCGTGGGAACCTATATCAGGTGCAATCAGACCTTACATCGCCAAGACTGGTTGCGCACTTTGGAGGATCACTGGCCCAAAGCAAAGGAGGTCAAGGAGGAAGCATAGGTCAAGGACGAGGTCAGCTAATCTATTATAACTGTGGAGAAATAGGGCACTTTGCTAGCGAATTCCCTAATCCCACCAGGCCATCGTGTAAATACTGCAAATAGCGGGACCATGAGGTAGAAGACTATCTGATCTTAATATCCAGAATGCAGGAAAAGCATCCTACCCCTACGTAGAAAGTATAGAGGGTTAAAACTAAGCTACGAGAAGTGGATCCAAGTGTAAAATTTATAACACGTAGCGGGCTGGACACCCAGGGAAGAAAAGAAGTATCTTCTGAAGAACAGGCACTACTAGCAGCCCCTACGCAGCATCAAAGTGAGGAAGACATTGAAACCTTTTTGAAGGCATGTCTGAAGTTGCTCAGGAACCCACAGGCCATAAGAAACCTCCTAGCCTTGATGAATACCCACGCAGCTCGGCCACCTTGATTCCCGAAACCAAGGACGTACATAAACTATACATATTTAAGAAATGCATAGGGAGAGAGATGCGGTTAACTACACAAATCAGAGACTATGAAATGGATCAGGCTATCCTAGATCTGGGATCTAATGCCAATGTTCTACCTAAGCAGACATGTAAATGGATGAGAAAGCCCAAATTGGAATGGTCCACTATCCAGCTATGCATGGAAATCAACAGAAAATCATTCCCTTGGGTAGGTTACTAAAAGTTATGGTTGACATTGTAGGATTAAGAGTCCTAGCTTAATTTGAAGTCATTGAAATAGTTGAAGAAACATACCCCTACCCTGCGCTCCTTGGGTTGGACTGGGCAATGGACATGGGAGGTATTATCAACCTCAAGAAACGAAGCATGGTGTTTGAAAGCGGAGGCACTTTTGTCATAGTACCCCTAGATCTCGTGGAAGGTACCCAGTATACCGAGGCTGTCCATACAAAGGAAGAATTAGATCATATTTATAAGATCACTGCGCAAGGTGAAGATCAGGTTAACCCCATGGACGAAGGGATGCTCTGTTGTAAAAAGGACAGTGAATGGTTTTACGACTCCGATGAGGAGCTGGAGAATTGGCAGAGCCGACTGCATGAGGTTTCGATGCTTCACAGCCTTCAAACTGTCAGAAACTTCTGTCTCATCTCTACCATAGAAAGAACCCTGCTTTTCCAAGAGAACGCAGATAAAACTCAGAAGCCTGTGAAGCCTAAGAGTTTCACAGAATGTAGGACCGAAGCACTACCGCTAACTTGATATGAAGCACCTACGTAGGGACCTATATCCCCTACCCGGAGGAAGTATTGGAATAGGGTGATCCTGTGCATAGAAACTCCCTTAGCCAGATGGGCCCCAAGGTTAGTCGACCCACGTGGTTACCTACTGACGCGCAACACTCAAGGGTGCACTCGACCCTTTCCCAACCAGACTTACTAGAGTACTACTGACCTCAGCACGCATAGGATTACGAACTTGTCTATAGTCATGTGTATCCAGGAGAATCTGCAAGCATCTCAATAAATAAACCACCTACGGATGTATGGCACAGCCGTCTCGCACAAGAATGTTCCATCCACGAATGGAATAAATGCTTTGAAATGACTCTCGATCACCTTGCAAGTTTTCCTCGTGACAACCGTCTGTCAAGATACAAAAATGACCTCAAAACATCAGAACCACTCTGGTATTTCAGGGACACGACTTTGGACACAAAGAAAGAATGTCAGCACATCCTGAGTTAATGAGAAAAGACACTTACAAACATAGAAAATTGGCAGCAGATCATCAATATCACCATTTATGATAAGCACGGTTCAACAGATCGAGGGTACGCGCCACATGCGAGCTAACTCGCCATTAAGTAGCTTCAATTGGGGCGCGGATGGCTGGAAGACGTGGGGCTGGGCTATTTATTCACCTATCAAGCGTCATCGGCTACCCGCATTATGGTTTTTTATACTTATTCATACGTTATATAACACTCGTCTTTCTGTTATGGATCCCAAATCACAGGAGGAACTGATAAGAGGATCGGGAGACGCTGAGTGTAGTAATAGAAGTGCACGTGGGTTGTCGCCCGAAAGGACTATCTGCGAACAAAGATCAGTAGGAACGCTGTGGTACCGGGACCTGTTGCGACGTCTCCACCATTTCCACACCCCGCCCACTAGAAGCAACGTATGTTTACTCCCTCGCACTGCCATAATTCACACTTTTGAACCGATTACCGAGGACATGCAAGTAGACTTAGTGCAGCTATCTATTATATAATTACAAAGAATGTCTACCAAAGTAATGCAAGAAGTGCACCGTCGTGACCGAGAAAGGTGCAAGCAATATGTCATGCCTCTGGAAGAAAGAGCCCAACGAATTTCCATGGTCACTAACACAACACGCATTATTCAGGAAAAACTGGCACAGGGAGCCCAATTGCTTGAAGAGGCTACGCAGCTATGGACGATAGCACAACACCACCCAATGCTTCAGCATGCCCAATGGGAATTGAAGTAGGCAGAAGATGTTCTAGATCAAGTTCAGGCCTCCACACCTCCCCCCGCCCCTGAGTAATGCTTGGCTGCCATACACAGGATTGAGGACCTTCATTACTCCAAGAATATTTTATGAAAAAATTTGAAACCATGGTTTTATGCTGCACTCCAGCTTGTACATGATGCGTAGTTTTCCATTTCACGCCTCCACTGGTTTTTGGAACGAGTTGGTGCAGATCTCGATGGGCCTGTTTCTCTGACGATGATCAATATTGCGCAACACGCTGCGGCCCAAAGCAAGGAAGTACTTCCACCACTCCTTCGCACCCTGGCTACCTTGTGCGAACATATTAAAGGTGCACCACGAAAGTGACTTGGGACGAGGGGGACTGTTGGAATGGGGTCTCCTAACAAGCTACGAAACTGGTCCATTTTGGTTATTTTTTATTATATTTAGTATAGCGTAGGGGTTTTGGGGCAGGTCAAAGCCCCGAACGCATTGTAATGGGTTAAAGGGTAAACTAGAAATCCAAAAACCATGGGTTGCGGACCATAGGAATTTTAAAGCTAGATTTTTGTAAATAGAGAGGCATTTCGGATTGTAAGAGGTAGGATTTAATGAGCTATTGATGCTATCTGTTGTGTAAGCAATATTTTTGGGTTTTTGGGGGAACGGACTCCTGCTGGCTGTGTCCGCGGAGATCTTAAACTAGCTGTGTGCAGACCCTGCTGCTGTGTGCGCAGGTTGGGAAGGGAATTGTAAGGAAAGGTTGATGAATGAATGAATAAGCAGGATTATTAGATTTGAATCTGTGAGTACTATTGAATTACTTGCTAGTAATTACTGTGTTATGAATTTTCTGTCTTTGCACTGTGAAGGTCTGTATATTGAATGATTGGATCTGTTTCGCTCTGGTTATATCATGTTGCGAAAGTCTATGTATTGAATTGGATCTAGATCTGTTATGTTCTAGTTATATAACATTGTGTTGATGTTATGAAAATCATATAATTGTAGATCTAGTGCACGTGGATGCAATTGGATTCATATTTAACCCTACGCATAGACAAGGTAATCTGAACAGAATGCAACCCTGCTTGCCTTACCCTTCCTTTCTCAGGGTGCAGAAACCTGGTTCCAGCACCCACCCATACTACTTCGAGTGATAATCTGACCTGCGCAAGCAGGTCACTGCCGAAAAGGCCAGTAGTATAGGGGTTTTCTGGCAAACCTTGCACACCGAACCTGGGTTAGGACCCCTCAAGCCAACACATACCATGCAAATATACTTCATATTGAAGTATTCATTAATCACCCTCACTCATGCACACCATAACACTTTCATATTCACCTCCTTATATAGCTTGAGCCTTAGCCAATACCATGAGCCAAAACTACACTAGTGCTAGTGGTGATCCTTGACGATATTAAATAGTCGTTACTCCTCTCAATATTGTGGGATAATACCATGGTAAGGACCCTTGGTATTTAATAATCATAGTGCGCAAAATGTATGAGCCTTTTCTTATTCATACTCTTGTGTGTACGTGACTTTTATTTACCAACCTTGCGTATACACTACTTCGCTTCATCAAAATTGCATACATACACAACTTTGCTTCATAGAACCTTTGTATACACAACTTCTCTTCATCAAACCTATGTATGTAGATGGATTTACCTCACAGAACCTATGTATATTTATTCAAACTTTACCTTCATCATTATTTTGTCTCTCCCTGGTATGTCTTTCTCTGTCACATATGAACTGGCTTGTTTACACATCGTGTTACCATCATGTTGAAATCAATGACAACACATACTTATCCTACTACAAGTGAGTTACCATCAATGACAACACATCAATCATAATGCCAACATGTGGATCCCGACACTTATGTGTGGAGAAGTACTTCTACAGTAGATGATGGGTGGTCCTCCTAGCATGTGTTCATTGTGGGAGATGGACATCTTGCAGTGATAGGTGGCAACCCTTCATACCCTATGTTGGTCTTCATCAGTGCAACACAAGAAGACCATAGTGGGTTGAAGTCCCTAAGTAAATTAGGAACAGCATTGGGCATATTGAGAGTTTTTCATAACTATAACTTTGAACAACTCGACAAGAGTCTCAATTTTTTGTTCCCTTGATGGATGAAGGGGAAACTAGAGAGAAAAATGGATAGCCAATATTTAGTGGCCAGATGGACTTGGAGCATTGATAAAGGCAGGAGTTGTAGATCGAGAGCCGAAGGACTGGGCAGGTACAAGGTACAACCAAGAGGAGTTGAGCGAGAATGCTACAGTCATATTCTATCAGAGCGTATATGATCTACTTTGAGTGATAGTGAATCAGAGTGTGCATAAAGAAGCAACTTAGAGGGTTTTTCTAGTGTCTATATCATGGAACAGAGGACTCAGCTAAAGACATAGATATCTGGTCTTGACAGGTTACATGGAGAGATGGGTTGGGAGTTCTAGTGGATTGGTGGTGAGCCTAGTGAACAATAGTTTGTTTTAGGGCATATTTTGTATCGTGGACTTCCGTTGATTTGTCATGGATGGTTGGGACAAGTCAAAGGTTTCATTGGCATGGACGAGATCAGGTTGATCGAGATGGATTCATGTCATGGACTACATATTAGCAGGCTATAGTATTCATTGGATCGTGGTGTTTCATATCCCAAATTGGTGGGATTTGCATGAGTGGTATTTGATATAGGAGGATGATTTATCGTAGGACTAAGTCAATGGATATCATGTAGGCTCAAAGGACTCTATCATCGGAGAGAGCATCCCTATGGAGGTTCAGGATCTTCAAGCTCAAATATGATGAGGTAAAGGCACTACCAAGCCTTTTAGGGCCATAACCATGATTATTTTTTGATATATGATGGATGAGAATGAAATTTATCATCAATATGATTCTAACGCAATGAGAATCATCTGATTCTGAGTTGTCGTTAAGGAGAAATGAATTTTTGAAGTTGACAAGTAATTATTGGTTTTCAAGTCATGTTGGATTGAAGTAAAATTTTTCCAATAGATGTGTATCTTCACTAATTCATGGATCCCCACAATTGGATATAAATAGAGAGTGATTTTCTTTGTTTAGATAAATCCATTTCATATAATGTCCTCTTAAGGAAAAGGAGCTCTGAAATTCAACGCAACTAGAGAGGCCTAGAGAGCATGGAGGAGAAGGGTATGAATTATATTATGGAGGTCGGGTAAGTTGACATGGTAGTGGACTATCTTTGGGATGGAAATATGATCCAAGGTTATTGTCAGGAGGGCCAAGGAGGCTAGCTACTACACCAAGCCCTTGAAGGGAAATATGTTGTAGTTTGAAAAATTTTTGCGCATGGTTTAGAGGACTGTATCACTATTGGAGGGTTTTTTTGCTAGGCCGCATTCCATATCACATAGATGGGCTATGTAGGAGGTGTTTCAAGGCTTGAAACCTATCCTTAGTGGCAATGTTGGGAAGGGATAGGGCCTACTAAGGTGTGTCACAACCCTTCAAGGGCCTTTTTTGGTGACTTTTGGAGGATTTAGGGCTACAACAAGTGCCCTCACCAGGTGTCACCAACAGGAAGGTACGAACACATCTACAACAGTGCTTTTGGAGGGATGTTGGGTCAATGATGTTTACTAGAGCATGGATAAGTTGATGGGAAGCTTGAGTAGACCTTAGGAGTTTTTTGGACAAGCCCACGTGGACTGTTGGGAATCCTACCAAGCACCCAAGGTGAAAAAATACACATAATATTGGAAGGCAAGAGGAAAATAGCAACGAGAGTTACGAACACTCCCTTAGCTGATGAAGTTGATGGTGTCCTAGGTAAGGAAATTTTGATGTGCCTATATTTCTGCAATAGCTCCTATATTGCATAAGAAAAGGGCATATTGGTGGAGTCTATGGGTAACCATGTGTAATGGTCTCCCAAGTGTGGGGATTCCCTAACTAGGTGTGGATGCTATAGCATGGACTTGGTATCTCGTGGACTTTTTGAGGGTAGTCTGGGAGAGGACCAAGTCTGGACAAAATTGGGAACTTATGGTCTACTGGAGGATAGTGTGATAGTTCCCAATTTGGTGCCAAAGTGCAGTACCTTTATTTACAAAGGTAATTTTTAGCCTAGTAGTTGATGAGCTCAAGGGTCTCATCAGCCAAATGTAGTTTGTGGAGCTAGAGACTTGTGCATGGAGAAGGAATTCTATAGCAAATTATGGGAAGCCCGCCTAGCCTGAGTTGATTGTGGTAGATGTACATCTTGCAGTCATAGGGGGCAGCCCTCCATGCCTGATGTTGGTCTTCATCAGTGGAACAAAGGAAGACCATAGTGGGCTAAAGTCCCTGAGTATATGAGAAGCAATTGTGGACAGATTGAGAGTTATTCGCAAGTGGAACTGTGAACAACTCAACAAGAGTGTCTATGTGTTCTACCCTTGATGGATGAAGGGACAACTAGAGAGCATATTGGATAGTTGAGATTCAAAGACTAGATGGACTTGGAGCATTGATAGAGGTAGGAGTTTCATATCGGGAGACAAAGGAACGAGTAGGTACAGGGTACAATCGAGAGGATTTGAGTGATGCATACTATATATATGCTCAGAGTATCTTGTTTTGTATCTTGTAAAAGTGGATGTATGAGGGAAATTATCCCTGGTATGGGATCCCTATATTGTGGTATTATATGTTGTTAATATAAAAAATTTGGGTTGAAAGTTGTAAAAAAAATTCTATATTCCATGTATATGTGATTTCGTGTTGTTTATATTCTGTTGTGGAAGGTAGTTCTATTGAAATTCTTAGTTTGGTACCGTCGTAGATGTTAAGACTCTATCCTAGACCTAAGGTCGTGTAAATTCAAATGTTTGACCAATGTAATTTATTTTTAGGTAGAATAAAGGGAACAAGAGTTGGCTTGTGTGGAGGATGTTAGCTTTTTTTGCAAAATATGTGCAACTAGGGTTTTGACTAGGAGGCGTGGCAGCTCCATACAAACTTCAGGGACCATTTAAAAATCCCAAAGGCACAACATCGTAAATTGGTTGGATTTTTTATTCCATAAAAATGAGATACAGATATAGATAAAACACATTATGGGAGAGTTGTGATCAACTATAACAAGAGATCACGATATAGGTGCCCCAAGCATTGCGCCAAGAAATTTTTGGGTATTGGAGTCATTCCTAAAGGATAATATACTGTATGGAAGGTACATTAGCAATAAAATAGATGTCTAATGTAGTAAATGAACATCAAAAAATTTCCCATTAGCTTATGCAAGTATCCATTACTCTACAACAGTGTTGGAAACAAGCCTTTGAGGGTTTCAAATAACCATATCTTTTTTTCTCGTAAATTCTCCTCTGTTATAATGTAAAGATAAATTTCAACATATAATAGTTACTAGATTCTAGAAGGTCATGAGGAAGGGAAAAAGTCACTTGGGAAGATGGAAATTCACGTGAGAAGGTGAAAGGCCACCCTACTTATTGCTATAAATCTAACCTCATGCCTCAATTAAATAGAGCTTAGCACTCAAGCTAGAATAACATTAGATAGTTGATTTGTGCTTAAGTAGCTACGGGTTTTTATCTCTGGGAAACTATTAGGAATTGTAGTGAGGTTATGTTTTTCTTTGAAAGGTGGTATGAGCAGCCCATGTTCCATTATTGGGCTTGATGTTTTGCAAGCTGTGTACTTGAATTTACGACAACATTAATAAAAAGTTCTTCATCATTAGCATTGATTCTCGAGCTTCATCATTATGGTTGTATGGTTTTCGAGTAGTTCCATTGTGTTTTTATGTGTGCTTTCATGTTGCTTATATGTTAATAAACTCATTCATATATTATTGCTTGCATGTATGCTTTGAATATTTACTTTCTTATTCCACACAATGTTGGTAAATTATTGTGAACTAATTTTCTTTTAAATTTTATCACTTTCCCATTCACACATGTATGAGATGGTTTTAGCTCACTAATATTCCTTGTGGGTTGACCTCATTCCCATCGTCTAGGAATTTATTTCTTTTCATCGGTCTAACATCTCGACATTTTACAGCCACAAGTGAAGCTTACATGGTGGTAGTGCGGTCCACATACTAGATGGTATTCCTATCCCAAATAGTGTGAGGTCTAATTGGGACTTCACACTTGGCAAATCCCTTAGTTTTTGTTGAGAAATTCCCCCCCATCAACAAGTCCCTATTAAAAAAAATATCACTTAACAAAGATGGAAATTTCAAGATATATTAAGTGAAAATACTAGGCATATAGAGTCTCGTAGGATTTGGATTCTATTAGGAACCATAGATGGAAATTTTATGATCTAATAAGTGATCGGACTAGGGATTCAATGTCTATTGTGATCCATATTAAATTAGGAATTATAGATTGAATTCATATTATTTGTCAGTTGATAGGTCTAGGGATATAGAGCTCGTTGAGATCTAGATTATATTATGAACAAGTAGATTTCACTCATGGGATCTATCAAGTTATGGGGCATAGGATAAAAATTATGACGATATATAAATATTTTGGAATCAATAAGAATTTGTAAATGAAACTTGAAAATAAAACCTGGGTGATATATATGAACAATAAGCTACACAGAGGATAGGTGTAGTCTACATGAGTACCTTAGGCCTTTCATATAGGTGAATATTGAGATAGCATGTTGATGTGTCATGTTAACATGGCATGTGGAACAATCTTGAATGATATGGCATGTCGATGTGTCACAATGATGTGGTACATAGACCAATTTTTGATGGCATGAAATGTCAATGTACTACTAATGTGGCATACCATCTAGTGATGTTAACATGGTTAGATTTCCACACACTAAAGTGGATCCCAACTATGGAAACATTGTGGAAATAATGTGTATTAGAAAATGTTGAGGTTAGCAAAAATCCCTAAATATATCATTTTTGTTAATAGTGACCTTTCAATTATTCTCGAATTTGGAAATTTTCCTAGTTGGTGGAGTGTTTTCTAGGATATATATGGATCCATAATTTTATGAATTATTATATGGATCCAAAATAGTAGAAATATAGGCTAGTGGAGATATGGAAAATCACCAAAGTGATGTATGAAGTAAATATCTAACATAGAAGATGGTAGTAGATAAACATACTCTCTTGGGGACATGGTATTATGTAATTCCAACACGTGGGTAGGGACTACCATTTTTCAACTTTTTAATTCAATATGGAATTCTACAATGGGAAGATAACATCAAAGGGTTTCCATCCGTCCATTATATAGCACTAGAATGAATGTCGACATGGTGATTTAAAGATAAAATATTCAATTGGGAAAAATTTTGTATCCAATGCTAAGATCTGGATTAAATTTATACTACGGAAATATCTCAATGAGTAAAATATTATGGAAGTATCATAAATTTGCTTCTAACTTGGTTTAAGGAAGATGAATTTTGAAAACCCCATCTCCATAAGGTAACCTATATGATTAAACTAGACACATTATTCCCTTAAAAGGGCCTGGAGGGAGCTAGGAGACTTTACATATGTAATTACTTCGATGTTCAACAATAATTTGACAAGTGGTATTTAATAAATATAAATTTCAATGTCATTCCTAAATAAGTAATTTCACTCCCCACTTTAAGTAAAATAAATTTCATAACAACTATATATATATATATATATATATATATATATATATATATATATATATATATATATATAAAGTATTAATACTCACCATGGAATTTAGGAAAAAGGTATTTGTATATTGGAAAAAATAAAATATTTCAATGTACACCTTGAGTAATATACATGTACATATACATATAGAAATTGAGAATTGAACTTTTCTTTTCTTGAAGAGACACCTATTGAATCCTATATGAAAAACATGTGTAACTCCTTCCATACTCAACATAGAGTTTAAATATGACATTCAAAATAAAATTTTAATTTCACATCTTCATCATAAATGAATTATAATAATTTTACTTGCAATTACTACAAATAAATAAATTATTTCAAAATCCACTTTAACTAAAATTACATTTTATAAAAAAATAAATTTGACATAAAAATATTTTGGTTAAAGTGGACTTTGGAATATTTTATTTATATATAATAATTGAAAGTTAAAAATATATTAATGATTCCAGTGGTATTTTAAAATAATTTTATTAATAAACATTATTTCAATATTAGGTATAAATAAAATATATTAATATCCACTTAAACGGAATATTTTAATATTGATTATATATCTATTAATGAATGGGGTGACATATTTTTAACTCTATATTTTACGGTTGGAAAAGGGTCAAAATCAATAGAGATGAAAATTTCCTGTACATTAAAAAAAATTGATTAGATGTTTATAATTCAATAATTTTGATTAATTTTAAGAACAAGGTAAATCACTAGTTAAAATAAGTTTTATTAACAAATTCTATCTTAATATATTTTAACATTATAATAATATGATGAATAAAATTGAATACTACATTTTTTTTAATAATTATTCACTTCTTTGTGCCCCACAATCTAATTCGGGATTGGGAAGCTATAGTGGCTAATGCGGAAGGACCCCCATTAGACACATAGTTCCTTAACAACTTCCATGACTCAGGCCCTGACACCAGCGACGCCAAAGGGAGGCGCATAATATACATTTAGACATTACTCTTATACTGGAAGATCAAAACACTACTGGAAAAAGTGATGCATAGAGGATAGCAAAGTCAATCAAGCATTCTGGAGGTATAAACTAAAATTAAAAGAGATCAACAAAACATAGGATCTCATATGAATTAGTTATACAATAGACTAGATAGAATAGAGAGACACATTTTATGTAGTCCTCTGACATTCCCATCGAGATCCAGTGCAAAGGACCTGGCCCCAATTTAATACTATGATGAATAGTGTGTTTATTCTCTATTGGAAGCCTCTTGTTGCAATTTCTAGTGACAGGTGTTCCGATGATATGGTATTTCTTTTTGTTTTACTAAAACTCATGTAAAATTTTAAATTTTTTACTTCATATTCAATAACTAGATGGTCAACAAACATGTTTTCCTACTGGATAGGTTGTGATCATCTAATTTTCTGGGTTGATCATGTGATATCTTTTGCATAAGAGGAAGAAACATAGACACCTTACAAAAAAAAAATTATTCACTTCTTTTTCCCAGGGGATGTGTTTCAAGGCTTCACACCTATCCTTAGTGGCAGTGTTGGAAAGGGAAAACGCCTACTAAGGTGTGCCACAACACTTTAAGGGAAATTTTTGGTGACTTTTGGAGGATTTATGGCTATAGCAAGTTCCCTCACTAGGTGTCACCAACAACAAGGTACAAACACATGTGCAGAAATTTTTTTGGAAGGATGTTGGGTCAAAGATGTTGACTAGAGCATGGATCAGTTGATGGGAAGTTTGAGGAGACCTTAGGAATTGCTTGGAGGAGTGCACGTGGACTGTTGGGAAGCCTAAAAAACACCCAAGGTGACAGCGGGCACATAATATTGGAATTCGTGAGGAAAACAGCAAGGAGAGTTGTGGATGTTCCCTTGGTTGATGAAGTTGATGGTGTCCTAGGTAAGGAAATTTTGATGTGCCTATATTTATGCAATAGCTCCTATATTGCAGAATCAAAAGGAATATTGGTGGATTCTATGGGAAACTATGTGTAAGGGTCTTATAGGTGTGTGGATTCCCTAACTAGGTGTAGATGCTATACCGTGGACTTGGTATCTGGTGGATTATTGGAGGGAAGCATGAGAGATGACCAAGTGTCAAAGAAATTGGGAACTTATGGTTTGTTGGAGTATAATGTGATAGTGTCCAAGTTGGTGCCAAAGTGAAGAAACTTTATGGACAAACAATATTTCTTACTTGGAAGTTGATGAGCTCATAGGTCTCATCATCCAGAAGGAGTTTGTGGATCTTGATACTTGTGTGTGGAAAAGGAATTCTATAGAAGATGATGGGAAGTCCTCCTAGCATATGTTCATTGTGGGAGATGTACATATTGCAGTGATAGGTGGCAGCCATATGTGCTCGATGTTGGTCTTCATCGTTGTAGCATAGGAAGACCATAGTGGGCTAAAGTCCCTAAGTAGCTAAGAAGAAATAATGGACAGATTGAGAGTTGTTCACAAGTGGAAATGTGAACAACTCAATAGGAGTGTCTATCTGCTCTACCCTTGACGGATGAAGGGACAACAAGAGAGAAGATTGGATAGTTGAGATTCAAGGGCCATATGGATTTGGATCATTGAGAGAGGCAGGAGGTTCAGATTGAGAGTTGAAGGACTGAGTAGGTATAGGGTACAACCGAGCAGAGTTGAGTGATGCATGTTACATCTATATGCTCAAGATATCTTTTTTTTGTATCTTGTAGAAGTGGATGTATGAGGGGAATTATCCCTGGTATGGGATCCCTATACTATTGTATTATATGTTGTTAATATAATGAATTTGGGTTGAAAATTGTAAAATTTGTCTATATTTTGTGCATATGTGATTTACAGTTGTTTATATTTCATTGTGCAAAGTATTTCTATTGAGATTCTTGGTTTGGTAGCGTCAGAGATTTTAAGAATCTATCCTAGAATCAAGGTTGTGGAAATTCAAACTTTTGACCAATATAAATTCTTTTCAAGTAGATGAAAGGGAAAAAGAGTTTCCTTGTGTGAAGGAAGCTAGTTGTTTTAAAAGATTTGTGCAACTAGGGTTTTGACAAGTAGGCGTGTCAGCTCCATACAAGCTTCAAATACCCTTTAAAAATTCCAAAGGCACAACATCATAAATTTTTTGGATGATTTATTCCATGAAAATAAGATACAAATACAACTAAAATACATTATGGGAGGGTTGGGATTAATTATCACAAGATGGCTCGGTATAGGTGCCCCAGGCACCACGCCAATAAAGTTGTGGGTGTTGGAATCATTCTTAAAGGAGAATCTACTTGATGGAAGTTACAATAGTAGGGAAATAGATCTATAATGTAGCAAATGACCATCACAAATTTTCCCATTAGCTTATGCAATTCTCCATGACTATGCAACAGTGTTGGAAACAAGTGCTTCACAGTTTCAAATAACCATATCTTTTTTTCTCATAAATTCCCCTGTATCAAAATGTAAAGATAAATTTGATCATATAATAGGCACTAGATTCCAAAAAGTCATCAGGAAGGAAAAAAATCATGAGGGTAGATGAAAATTCATGTGAGAAGGTGAAAGGCCATCGTCCTTATTTATATAAATCTAACCTCATGCATCAAGTAAAGGGACTTTATAACTTGAGCTAGAATAACATTATATAGGTGATTTGTGCTTAAGGAGATAGAGGTACTTAGCTCTTCACAAATAGTAAGAAGTATAGTGAGGTTAAGTTTTTCTTTGGAAGGTGGTATGAGCAGCCCATGTTCCACTATTGGGCTTGATGTTTTGAAAGACGTTTACTTGAATTTGAAACAACATTAATAATAATTTCTTCATCATTAGCATTGATTCTTGCGCTACATCATTATCATTGTATTGGTTGTCCAGTATTTCCATTTTGTTTGTATGTTTTCTTTCATGCTGGTGATATGTTAATAAAATCATCAATATATTATTTCTTGCATGTATGCTTTGAATCTTTACATTCTTATTCCACACAATGTTGGTAAATTATTGTGAACTAATTTTCATTTAACTTTTGACACTTTCTCATTCACACCTGTATGAGATGGTTTTAGCTCACTAATCCTCCTTGTGGGTTGACCTCATTTCCATTTTCTAGGAATTTATTTCTTTTCATCGCTCTAACATCTCTACATATTATAGCCACAAGTGAATCTTACATGGTGGTAGCGGGTTCCACATACTGGATGGTACTCCTATCCCAAACAGTGGGATGTCTAATTCTGTTGTGAAACCAGCTCCAAAAATAGAAGAAAAGAGATATCAACGCCTTAGAAATAAGCCACTTAGAGGGGGCAACCTCCAATACATTACATGAATGAAAAATTATTTGACGATACAAATGAAAAAACCTCCTTTCTATATATAGGAGTCCATGGGGCCACAATGTAATCCTAGTTGACCTAACAATAATAATGTAAGGGCACAATAATAACAATATGGGGATTATAGGGGTGCAACAATAACAATAGAGGGGTTACAATAACAACAATAAGGGACTATACTAGTAATATTGGGACCTAACATGCTCCTCTCCTTCAAAAAAAGGTTTTCCTCAATGCTTGAGTAGCTCCAGGTGCTTTTGTATAAAATTCTCATCCTCCCATGTAGAATATTCAGTGAGGATTTTCTTCCATCTGATGAGATACTCTGAAATTGATTGATTTTGTAGCTGTCGAGTTCTTGTTTCCGTGATTGCTTCAGGTTCCAATATGGTTTTTCCTTCCTCATCAAGTTCTATCAATATTGTTTAAACTAAAATTTTGTCCCCTATAACCTTTTTTAGGCATGAAACATGGAAAAATGGATGCACTCGTGAAGAAGCCGAAAGCTCGAACTTGTATGCCATAGTACCAATCTTTTGCAACATCTTGTAAGGACCATAGTACTTTGGCGATAATTTAGTATCCTTCTTAGCTTGCTTTAGGGACATTTGTTTGTATGGTTGTATCCGTAAAAATACCCAGTCTCCCACATCAAAATTTCTCTCACTGCGATGTTGATCTGCCTATTGTTTCATTTGATTTTGTGCCAAATTTAGGTTATCCTTTAAGAGTTGGAGAACTTCTTGTTCATGCTTAATGTAATCCTCCACTGCTTGAACCCTAGAATTTTCCCTTAAAGAAGATGTGATGGACGGTGGATGATATCCATAAAGTTCCATAAATGGGGTCTTTTTTTTTCTGCAGTATGGAAGGAAGTGTTATACCACCATTCAGAAAGAGGTAACCACTTGACCCATTGTGCTTTCTTATCGAATACAAAACAACGAAGATATCCTTCCAAACATTTATTCACTATCTATGTTTGACCATCGGATTGAGGATGATAAGATGAGCTATGGGCTAGTTGAGTACCCAAACAAGAAAATAATTTCGTAAAAATGGGATCTCTATCACTTACAATAATCTTCGGGTTTCCATGTAGCTTTTGAATTGTTTCAATAAATGCCGTAGCAACTGTACTTGCTTTAAATGGATGAGATAATGCACAAAAGTGTGCATACTTGGTAATTCTATCAACTACCACCATGATGACACTCCTTCCTTCGGACTTAGGTAAACCTGTGATAAAATCAATTGAAATCTCCTCCCAATGTTGACTTGGAATGGATAATGGTTATAGAAGACCTGGGGTCTTAATTGTATCAACTTTATTTTGTTGACAAACCAAACATTCTACCACAAACTTTTGAATACCAAATTTAAGGCCATCCCAAAAAAATTCTTTCTTCACCCTGTGGTAAGTTTTTAAAAATCTCGAGTGTCCTCCTAAAGGAGAAGTGTGCAATTTCAAAAGAATATTTTGTTTTAGTTGGGAATTCTTGTGATCTAGGTGGATATTGGTGGCCACCCGCCTATTCCACTTGGGGCCCCACCATTGTCTCTTTCAGTTTTTTTTCACAACTTACTATTTTTAGAATTTTTTCAGGTCATGAGCTTCCGAAGCCGTTTTGAGGCCCCAAACGGAGATAGTATGCCGAAGTTACGTCCCCGGGAAGTTGAAACACCAATTTACCCAAACGAGGCCCATAGTTTTGGCGCTTCATCTCCTAGGGTTAGGTTTTGGACGTTTAGAGTTCCCCATTGTTTCCCCATAATAAATAGGCCCTCGAGCCCCATTGTAACATAGTTCAAAGGTCTGTAGCCACTGTATCTCTTCTTAGAGATTTGCTACCAGCACCCTAGCTATTTTATTTCTATCATGTTTGTAAGCATATTTATGTGATTTGATATTAATGAAATGAAGCCTTATTTCCGCTGTATTTATATTTTTATGGTTATTTCTCTATTCGGTTGCGTTCCTGCATAAATCTGGATTAGTGATATCAGAGGAAGGATGGGACTTGGAGACTCTGTATTGACTATCAGGCACTAAACAAGATCACTGTCCAGAATAGGTACCCGATCCCATGGATCGATGACCTTCTAGACCAACTGAAAGGGGAAAAATATTTCAGCAAGATCGAATTGAAGTCTGGGTATCACCAGGTACCAATCGAACCCTTTGATGTGTGGAAGACTGCCTTCAAAGCCAAGGAGGGCCTTTTTGAATGGCTCGTCATGCCTTTCGGATTGACAAATGCTCCTGCAACCTTCATGAGGTTGATGGATGACATCTTGTGTCCATTCACCAACTCATTTGTAGTGGTATACTTGGATGACATTCTGATCTTCAACCAGACGTGGGAAGAGCACCTCCACCACATCCGAGAATTCCTCCAAACACTGCGGCAACACAAGTTGTGTGCCAATTTGGAGAAGTGCACTTTTGGCATGACCGAGGTTCAATATCTGGGATACATTATTGATGAAAGGGGGGTGCATGTGGATCCAGCCAAGATCCAAGTCATTCTGGATTGGCCAGCCCCAAGCACCCTAACAGAGCTTGGCAGCTTTCTGGGTTTGCTAATTTCTACCGCTGGTTCATGTTGGGATTCTCTCATATCACTTAGCCCTTGAGTCAAGTCACCAATGGAGGAGCAGAAGCAAAATTATGTTGGTCGGAATCTCAACAGAAGGCATTCATAGAATTGAAACATCGCCTCTTTTCTGCCCCGATGCTCACATTACCAGACTTGCAACAACCATTTGAGATCGAGACAGATGCCTCTGACTATGCTATTGGGGCAGTTCTTACTCAAGAGGGGCATCTAGTGGCATATCACAGTGAGACATTTTCTGACACAGTTCGAAAGTATCCCACTTATGACAAAGAAATGTATTCCATTGTGCAGTCTTGTCGACAATGGAAGAATTACATTTTGGGGAAGGAGACAATCATCCACACAGACCACTGACCCCTGCAGTTCATACGAAAACAAGGGAAGTTGCAGAATGATCACCATCATAAGTGTTCCACATATCTGCAACAATTTCAATTGAACATCGAGTGCAAGAAGGGTAGCACCAATAATGTTGTAGACCGCCTCAACCGAGCACCAATCGTGGCCATAACCACCGTTCTCAACTCTTGTGGGCATGAGACTTCTAATTGGTTGCTTATCTACAAGAATGATCCAAAATTCAGCTACACATACAAGGCACTCTTGGGGGGTATGCAAGTTCCAAATTTTCACCTCCAAGATGCATTATTATGTCACCTAGGACACCTTTGTCTTCCTTCAAGCGAGTGTGCCAAGATGATATTGGAAGCACACTATAGTCGAGTCGCTGGGAATTTTTAGGTCGAGAAAATAGTGGCAGTACTGTAGAAGTATTTCTATTGGCCGAACCTTCGACAGGATGTCGGGAAGTACATCAGATCCTGCACTACTCGCACCATTTCCAAACCAACCATCAAGAAGCAAGGGCTCTATACTTTGCTACCTACCCCTAGTCAACCTTGGGAATCCATCTCCACGAATTACATGTCAGACCTTCCTTCTACTAATCATGGAAATGACTTTGTTTTCATGGTTGTCGAAGGATTCTCAAAGATGGCCATTATGGCAGCCTGCAAGAAGAATATCACAGCAGAAGCCACTGCTAAACTCTTCTTTGAATGAGTGTGGGTGCACTTTTGGATCCCACAGTCTATCATATCAGATCGTGACAGCAGGTTGCTCAACACATTCTGGTCCAGCCTCTGGTCAATTTTGGACACCAAACTCACCAAGTCCACAGCTTTCCATCCCCAAACTGATGGATAGACAGAGGTCGTCAACAGGATGACTGTACACATTATGTGCATGTACAATTCAAAGCATCCATGCACATGGGATGAGAGCATTCCCTATGTACAACACAGTTATAACCGGGCTCTACACAGCTCGACCGGCCACAGCCCCTTTCAGGTGGGCTTGGGATTCCAGCTGTTATGTCCCATTGATGTAGCCATGCCATTTGCAGCTAATCAGGCCGATTCGACTCATGTCCAGTTTGAAGCTAACAAAGAAAATAACTTCATCGAGTGCATTTAGCACATCCGCCAACAGGTTCATGACATATTGGATAGAGCCAAGGCTAAGTACAAGCAATGACATGATCAACATTGGGTGCCACACAACTTCTAGGTGGGCGAAAAAGTGTGGCTACATTTGGAGAAGAAGCGCCTTACTGGACCCCACTGCAAGATTTGCCAACTCCGATATGGGTCGTACACCATAACCAAGGCTGTAGGGAACAATGCCTTTAAGCTCAGTATTCCACCATTCCTTGGTCTGCACCTAGTATTCAATGTAGACTGTCTTCATCCCTACTTCACACCTCTATTGGACACCTCTGAAATTGTAGAAGAACTCACACCAATAGAGTTAAACACAGACTGCATGGAACAAGCCACCACAGACTGTATCATGGACATGCAAATCAAGAACACTCGCCGACAAAAGATCCAACTATATTGGGTTGTCAAAGCTAGCCAACTCCTACACCAAGGCAAGTGGTTCACCAGGGACCAAGTTCAACAAAAATTTCCTCATCTCATGGAGGAACTCAACGCAATGGGGACCACTGTCTTCCTAAGGGGGGAGTAATGATCTAGGTGGATATTGATGGCCACCCGTGTATTCCACTTGGGGCCCCACCATTGTCTCTTTCAGTTTTTTTTTCACAACTTACTATTTTTAGTAGTTTTCTGGTCCTGAACTTCCGGAGCCATTTTGAGGCCCCAAACAAAGATAGTATGCCGAAGTTACGTCCCCGGAAATTTGAAACACCAATTTACCCAAATGGGGCCCATAGTTTTGGCGCTTCATCTCCTAGGGTTAGGTTTTGGATGTTTAGAGTTCTCCATTGTTTCTCCATAATAAATAGGCCCTCGAGCCTCATTGTAACACAGTTTAGAGGTTTGTAGCCGCCACATCTCTTCTCAGAGATTTGCTACCAGCACCCTAGCTATTTTATTTCTATCATGTTTATAAGAATATTTCTGTGATGTGATATTAATGAAATGAATCCTTATTTCCACTGTATTTGTATGTTTATTGTTATTTCTGTATTCTGTTGCATTCCTGCATAAATCTGGATCATCTTGCGAATATATAAGTGATCTTTGTACCATAATGAATAGTTTTTCCTACTAAATGTATCAGATGTACTGGGATCTTGCTACAAATTTTGAATGAGTGTCCACACTTCTTCGTCCTTCTTCCGTTCATCCCTTGCTTTGATTATCCAATCTGGTTGGATAATAGAAATGGCACAAAGCAATGCTTCCACCTCTTCATCCTTTCTTGAGAATGCATCTGCAACAACATTCAGCTTCCATTTTTTGTATATGATTTCAAAGTCATAACCCAAAATCTTTGCGATCCATTTTTGCTGCTCTTCTAAAGATAGTATTTGTTCCAAAAAAAATTTAATACTATCATGATTAGTTTTTACCTTGAAGTGTCTTCCAATTAGGTAAGGTCTCCATTTCTTTAGTGCATGTAGTATTGCCAACATTTCCTTCTCATAAATAGCCTTTTGTAAATACTTTCCTTTTATTGAACGACTTTCAAAAGCAATGGGTCTTCCTTCTTGCATTAAAACAACACCAATTCCATTTCCTGAGGCATCACATTCTACAATAAAGGCTTTTGTGAAGTTTGGCATAGCTAAGACTGGTGCTAGGCACATTGCCTCTTTAAGATATTCAAAGGCCTTAGTTGCTTCAGGAGTCCATGAAAATGCATATTTCTTCAATAATGTCGTTAGAGGTGCTGCTATTCTCCCATAATTCTTAAAAAACTTGCTATAATACCTTGTTAACCCAAGAAATCCGCGCAACTGCTTTATGGTTGTGGGGACTTTCCATTCCTTAATGACTTTAATTTTGTTAGGGTCTACCTTAACACCCTTGTGAGATATAATATGACCCAGATATTCCACCTCTTGTACTCCAAAGAAACATTTGGATGTTTTTGCATATAATTGTTTCTCCTCCAATAGTTTGAGCACCTTGTCAACATGTTAAACATGATCCTTCCAAGACCTGATGTAGATTATTATATCATCAAAAAATACTAGCACAAATTTTCTAAGGAAGGGTTTAAAAATGGAATTCATCAACCCTTGAAATGTAGAAGGTGCATTGGTAAGGCCAAAAGGCATGACCAAAAATTCATAATGACCCTAATGAGTTAAAAATGTTATTTTCGGAATATCTTCAGTCTTGATTCTAATTTGATGATATCCTAAACGAAGATACAACTTGGTAAAATAAATTTTTCCATGTAATTCATCCAATAATTCATCAATCACAGGAATGGTAAATTTATCTTTAATAGTGAGCTTATTGAGCTCCCCATAATCCGGACACTTATGCCATGATCCATCTTTCTTATGCACCAATACTACTGGGGCAGAGAAATAACTTTGACTACGTTGAATTATACCAGCCCCTAATATTTATGCAATCATACGTTCAATTTCACTCTTTTTGACATAAGGATATCTGTATGGCCTGATTTTTTGAGGAAAAATTCTTGGAATCAAATGAATATCATGATCATGATCATGAATAGGTGGGAGTCCTTTGGGAGTATCAAACACCTTGGAATGATTTTCCAAGACTTTTTGGAGATTTGGAGAAATAGATGATTTTGATGTTGGAAATTCTAATGAGCATAATTGTGCAATTACGCCTTGTTGTTCTTTCTTTAGAAGCTTTTTCATGACATTAGATCTTATTATCTTTCCTAGATTCCCTGCGATACCTCGTAATTCGATTTCCTTTCCTTCTGAAAATAATTTCTAGAAACTTTCTTGAAAAATTAAAAGCTACCATCCCCAAAGATTGTAACCATTGTACTCCTAGTACAACATCAGCACCTCCCATTAGGATGGAAAGCATTGGACTATTCAATACATATTCCCCCATGGCTATCTTGATATTATGGCATTTTGCTGAGCAATTTATAGTTCCACCATTTGCAACCATCACTTGACATTCTGGTGCTGGGTATAGGAAACAATTCAATTCCTTGGCTACCTTACAATGAATAAAATTATGGGTACCACCCGAATCAATCAACACTTGATCCGGATTTATGCAGGAATGCAACAGAATAAACATATAAACATAAATACAGAGATGCAGCGGAAATAACACTTCATTTCATTAATATCAACGAACTGAATTTTGCTTACAGACAGAATGGAAATAAAACTAGCTAGGGCGCTGGTAGCTATCTCTGAGAAGAGATGTGGCGGCTACAGGCCTCTGAACCGTGTTACAATGAGGCTCGAGGGCCTATTTATCATTTAGAAACAATGGGAAATCCTAAACAGCCAAAACCCTAACCCTAGGAGATGAAGCGCTAAAACTATGGGCCCCGTTTGGGTAAATTGGTGTTTCAACTTCCCAGGGGCGTAACTTTGGCATACGATCTCCGTTTGACGCGTACCATACCTCGTTAGAAAGATCTATCCGAGGACTACAAATTTGGAATGGGCAACATCGGTCCATGGACCCATGTTGCCCTCCATTTTCCCAAAAAACGTCGTTTAGGGCCTCAAAACGGCTCCGGAAGTTTAGGACCTGAAAAACTGCTAAAAATAGTAAACTGTCCCGAAACTGAAAAACTGAAATAGGCAATTGTGGAGCCCCAAGTGGAATAGGCGGGTGACCACCAATATCCACCTGGATCATTCCTCCCCCCTTAGGAAGCAATGGTCCCCATTGCGTTAAGTTCCTCCATGAGATGAGGAAATTTCTGCTGAACTTGGTCCCCGGTGAACCACTTTCCTTGGTGCAGGAGTTGGCCAGCTTTGACAACCCGATACAGTTGGATCTGCTGTTGACGAGTGTTCTTGATTTGCATGTCCATGATACAATCTGTGGTGGCCCGTTCCATGCAGTCTGGGTTTAACTCTGTTGGTGTGAGTTGTTCTGCAATGTCCGAGGTGTCCAGTAGAGGTGGGAAGTAAGGACGAAGGCGATCCACATTGAAGACTGGGTGCAGACCAAGGAATGGTGGAATACCGAGCTCGAATGCATTGTTCCCTACAGCCTTGGTGATGGTGTACGACCCGTATCGGAGCGGGCGAAGCTTGCGGTGGGGTCCAGTGAGGCGCTCCTTCTGCAAATGTAGCCATACTTTGTCACCCACCTGGAAGTTGTGTGGCACCCGGTGTTGATCATGGCGTTGGTTGTACTTGGCATTGGCTCTGTCCAATATATCATGAACCTGTTGGCGGATGTGTTGAATGCGCTCGATGAAGCTACTGGCTTTGTCAACTTCAGACTGGACATGAGCTGAATTGGCCTGAGCAGCTGCAAATGGCATGGTTACGTCAATGGGACATAGTGGCTGGAATCCCAAGCCCACCTGAAAGGGGCTATGGCCGATTGAACTGTGGAGAGCCCGATTATAACTATGTTGTACATAAGGGAGGCTCTCGTCCCATGTGCGTGGATGCTTTGAATTGTACATGCGCAGAATGTGTACGATCATTCTGTTGACGACCTCTGTCTGGCCATCTGTTTGGGGATGGAAAGCTGTGGACTTGGTGAGCTTTGTGTCCAACATTGACCAGAGGCTGGACCAAAATGTGCTGAGGAACCTGCTATCTCGATCTGATATGATAGACTGTGGGATCCCAAAGTGCACCCACACTCGTTCAAAGAAGAGTTTAGCGGTGGCTTCTGCTGTGATATTCTTCTTACAGGCCGCCATGATGGCCATCTTCGAGAATCTGTCAACGACCACGAAAACACAGTCATTTCCATTCTTAGTAGAAGGCAGGCCCGACATGTAATCCATGGAGATGGATTCCTAAGGTCGACTAGGGGTAGGTAGTGGAGTATATAGGCCTTGCTTCTTGATGGTCGGTTTGGCAATGGCACAAGCAGTGCAGGATCTGATGTGCTTCTCGACATCCTTTCGAAGGTTCGGCCAATAGAAATACTTCTGTAGGATTGCTATTGTTTTCTCGACCCCGAAATGCCCAGCGACTCGACTGTAGTGTGCTTCCCATATCATCTTGGCACGCTCGCTTGAAGGAACACAAAGGTGTCCCATGTGACATAAAAGTGCATCTTGGAGGTAAAAATTTGGAACTTGCGTACCCCCCAAGAGTGCCTTGTAAGTTTGGCCGAATTCTGGGTCACTCTCATAGAGAAGCGGCCAATCAGAAGTCTCGTGCCCACAAGAGTTGAGCACATTGGTGAGCGCCACGATCGGTGGTCGGCTGAGGCAGTCTGCAACATGATTGGTGCTACCCTTCTTATACTTGATGTTCAAATGAAACTGTTGTAGATATGTAGACCACTTCTGATGGTGATCATTCTGCAACTTCCCTTGTGTCTGTATGAACTGCAGGGGCCTGTGGTCTGTGTGGATGATTGTTTCCTTCCCCAAAATGTAATGCTTCCATTGTCGATAAGCTTGCACAATGGAGTACATTTCTTTGTCATATGTGGGGTACTTGCGAACTGTGTCAGACAATGTCTCACTGTGAAATGCCACTGGATGTCCATGTTGAGTAAGAACTGCCCCAATAGCATAGTCAGAGGCATCTATCTCGATCTCAAATGGCTGTTGCAAGTCTGGTAAAGTGAGCACTGGGGCAGAACAGAGGCGGTTTTTCAGTTCTGTGAACGCCTTCTGTTGAGGTTCCGACCAAAAAAAAAATTCTCTCGCTCCTCCCTTGGTGACTTGACTCAAGGGCCAAGTGATATGAGAGAATCCCAACACGAACCTCCGATAGAAATTAGCAAGACCCAGAAAGCTGCAAAGCTCTGTTATAGTGGTTGGGGATGGCCAATCCCGAATGACTTGGATCTTGGCTGGATCCACATGCACCCCCCTTTCATCAATAATGTATCCCAGATATTGAACCTGGGTCATGCCAAAAGTGCACTTCTTCAAATTGGCACACAACTTGTGTTGCCGCAGTGTTTGGAGGACTTGTCGGATGTGGTGAAGGTGCTCTTCCCAAGTCTGGCTGAAGATCAGAATATCATCCAAGTATACCACTACAAATGAGTTGGTGAATGGCCGCAAGATGTCATCCATCATCCTCATGAAGGTGGCGCGAGCATTCGTCAACTCCAAAAAGGCATGACTCAGCCATTCGAAAAGGCCTTCCTTAGCTTTGAAGGCAGTCTTCCACACATCGGAGGGTTCAATTGGTACCTGGTGATACCCAGACTTCATGTCAATCTTGCTGAAATATTTTGCACCTTTGAGTTGGTCCAGAAGGTCATCAATCCGTGGGATTGGGTACCTATTCCGGACAGTGATCTTGTTCAGCGCCCGATAGTCAATACAGAGTCTCCACGTCCCATCCTTCTTCCGTACCAACACGATCGGGCTCCCACAGGGCGATGAACTTGGTCTGATGTGACCTTTCTGCAACAGCTCCTGAATCTGCCTCTTGATTTCATCATTCTCCAGAACAGAGCGCCGATAGATCGGTCCATTAGGTAGCGGCGGAACCGGGGGTCAGATCAATCAAGTGCTTGACCTGACAGTGCAGAGGAACCCCTGTGGGCGAGGTGAATATGTCCCCGTACTCCTCCACAACCTTATCCATTTGCTGTTGTTGTGCAGAGGAGCCCTGTCTGGAGGTCGTGGCCACAGTCTTCTTCTTGCCCTGGGGGCGGATCATCAGGAAAACGAATTTCCTGGTTTGGGAAATGAGCTTACTGCATTGTTTTGCAGTAACCAAAGAGATAGCAACAGGAGGTGGTACCTCTGGTATCCTGTACAACTTATTTCCCAAAGTAACAATAATAGCACGAGGCCGAGACTCATACACAGCATGACGCTTCCACAAGTATGGTTGTCCTAATAATACATCAGAAACATCAATAGGAGCAACGTCACATAATACCTCATCCGTGAAGGGCTTGATGCTATAGGGAAGGCGACACTGCTGGCTGACGCGGAGATCTCGTCCTTGGTGAAGCTACCCGATGGTGTATGGATGTGGGTGAGCTGTGGTCGGCAAGCCCAACCGCTTCACGGCGTCTTCTGAAATGAGGTTCTTTTGGCTCCCATTGTCGACAATGAACTGTACAGGGGAGCCCTTTACCCACATCTGGGAGTGGAAGAGACGTTCCTCCTCCTCCGGATCTTCCGGTTCCTCCTTCTGGACCTTTGTAGTGGCAACAGTGGCGTTGGGCTCCGCATCAATAATCTGTTTCCCTTTTTCATTCCCCTTTTCAGGTTCTGATTCGGAGTCAGAGCATGCATCTGACTCAGAAGCCCTCATCTCGGCCACTAGCGACTGCTGGGCCCGACACTCACTTGTGTTGTGAGTGGAGCTCTTATGGAACTCACACCAGTTTCCCGTGTCCTTCTTTGGCTTTACGGTGTTGTTCGTTTCTTGTGGCTTCAAGAGTTGTCTAGCCGCCATGCCTTGGCTCTCATTCTTTGTTCTCATGCTTCTTAAAAGCCCTTTCCCTTGCTTTTGATTCGCAGATCCAAAGTCTCGCTTCTTCTGCTTGAATTTCTGCTCAATCTTGGCAGCATACCGGTATGCCGTACCAAGTGAGGAGAGGTCAAGGAACTCCATTTCCTCCTGAATGTATTTGTGAAGACAACTGCGATACTTTAGCACCAGATGTTTCTCTAAATCTTTGATACCCAACTTTGTGCGCAGGGTATGGAACAGATTCGTCAGCTCATGCACATCTTGATCCCTTTGTTGTCGCAGCGTGGTCCATTGTATGTACTTGTCCTCATAGCTCCCCACGGGATAGTACTGTTCCTTGACGGCGTCTCGGAAAGAATTCCAAGTTGGTGCGACCGAGAACAGAGAGGGTTTTGTCTGGTCCTTGTTCTCACAGTAGGTTTCCCACCAGTCCTTAACATGGGGGGTAGTTTTGAGGAGTGCAAAAATAATCTTCTCCCGGTCTGAAAAGTCATGAACCGAGAAATATCCTTCTAACAGATTCAACCATCTATCTACGGCATCTGCATCTATTTGACCCTCAAATATGGGAATTTCAAAATTTACTTGTACCTTAAAAGGAGTCGGGCCTCCAGAGTGGCTGCTGGATGCAGATGCGCCGCCGGTGGGTAGCCGTTGAAGGATCTGAGCAAAGTTATCCATCATCACGTTCCTTTGTCTTTCGAGGGCCTCCTCGAGCAATATTTTGATAGGATCTCCTGCTTCCTCATCTTTCTTTCCGTCCCCCATGGGCGTCCGTCGAGGTTTGCGAGGCTGATCTTGCAAAGGTTCCACCAGATCGAGCCCTAGCTCCTTATACCCCGACCTCGTTGGGGACATGCAAAGAAGGATCGAGAAAAGGCAGACCGCTCTGATACCACTGATCCAGATTTATGCAGGAACGCAACAGAATAAACATATAAACTGGAATACGTAGATGCAAAGGAAATAACACTTCATTTCATTAATATCAACGAACCGAATTTTGCTTACCGACAAAATGGAAATAAAACTAGCTAGGGCGCCTGCAGCTACTTCCCGAGAAGAGATGTATGCGTCATGCTCCTGAACGTGTTACAATGAGGCTCGAGGGCCTATTTATCATTTAGAAACAATGGGAAATTCCTCAATGTACTAAAACCCTAACCCTAGAGGATGAAGCGCCAAAACTATGGGCCCCGTTTGGGTAAATTGGTGTTTCAACTTCCCAGGGGCGTAACTTTGGCATACGATCTCCGTTTGACGCATACCATACCTCGTTAGAAAGATCTATCCGAGGACTACAAATTTGGAACAGGCAACATCAGTCCATGGACCCATGTTTCCCTTCATTTTCCAAAAAAACGTCGTTTAGGGCCTCAAAACGGCTCCGGAAGTTTACGACCCGAAAAACTGCTAAAAATAGTAAACTGTGCTGAAACTGAAAAACTGAAATAGGCAATTGTGGAGCCCCAAGTGGAATAGGCGGGTGACCACCAATATCCACCTGGATCAACACTATTACATTTTTCTTCTTGATATGTCCTTCTATATTGAGAGTTTGAGGAGTGGTAATTCTTGCCAATGCATTACATGATATGGTTGGACTCATTTATTCTTCTTCTAGGGTTGCTTCCTGGTGTATATCCTCTTCTTTTGAAGTTTCTTGTTCATTTTCTTCCTCCTCTTCAAAATCTATGTAAAATAATTTCTTCTCAGCACACTTATGATCTTTAGTGTATTTTCTATCACAATTGTATCAAATCCCTTTTTCTCTTTTTTCTTCCAATTTTTGTGGTGTCAACCTTGTAGGTTGTGGAAGTCTAGGAGTAGCAACACTTCCATCTTTATAGATGTGAGTGGTAGGCTTCCTTTTCGCCATAATTTTACATTCAATTTTTCTTTCCAGCCCGAATGCCTTCTCCAATGAATCAGGTTCCCAAACGCGAACTTCATGTTGGATGTTATCCTTGAAAGTCCCTATGAAGACATCAATCTTGTGCTCCTCTAGAATATCAGTTACCCTTATATTCAATCTTTGGAATTCCTCAATGTGCTCCACCACAGAACCCTTTTGTTTGAGATTTATCAATTGGCTAAAGGTGTTTCTCTTTGTATCCTCATAACGTGTTATCATTTCTTCCGTAAAAATTGACCAACTAACAATTATTTTACGGGAGCAAAGCCATTGATACCATACAAATGTATTCTGTTCTAAATGTAAAGTTGCAATGCATACCTTTTGCATGTTTTGCACATTATTGAGATCAAAATATTGCTCCATCTGTAGTATCCATGTTACAGGATCCTTGCCATCAAATTTCCTCATATCCATATTTGGAATATGGCGGTTCTTCAATCAAAAATTAGAGCTTATGAAATCATGGTTAAAATTTTTTTTGTCCTCATCATGAGTTTCTTCTACTATATTTTCGCCATTAGGAATCATTTCTTGTATCAACTTTAACAAAACTTCCTTCAAACCTTCCATGTCTTCCCTCAAACCTTCCATTTTTTCTTCCATACCATCCTTCAAACCTTCCATTTTTTCTTCCATACCATTCTTCAAACCATCCATCGTGGCTTCCATACCTTTCTTCAAAGCATCCATCTTAGCTTCCATGCTTTTTTTCAAAACATCCATTTCATTTTTTGTTGCTCTTTGCAAGAGCAAAATTTGGTGCATTTGCTCTTGTAATTTTGATATGTCATGTTGCATTTATTCATCTTCATGAGCCATAGTAGAGCCTTCTAAAGGCTTAATGGGTGTTGAATTCTTTTTAGGGGGAATTTTAGAACCCAATACTGATATATATTCTATAATCTATCCTTGGAATCAATTCAAATTGATTCTTCAAACAAGACTTATGCACTTTGGAAAATAATTACACACCTTTTTCTTGATTTTGAGGAGCTCGATATTGAAATTGAATTATTTCTGTGATTTTGGATCTTTAATATCTGAATTTTGGCCCTAAGGTAGTCCTCTGAATCCTCTTTTGAAAGCCACAAGTCTGACCTGATTTGGATTCTTCAAGTCAAAGTTATGTCCAAGCTCCCACAATGACCAAATTATGGACTAGTTCAGTAGATCTAACTTGTACGACTTGCCACGTGTCACTGTTTTCTCCTTCAGATCTAAAATCGATAGACAAGAAACTTCAGTCTATGTACTTCCAGCCACTCTTTACATAAATCCAATCCGATGCTCAAAGAGAGAGTTATGAAGATTTTCCCATGATCACCTCTTTGAGATGAAATTCGGGAGCCTAAAAAATCCCTCACTTCCACAAATCCTAACTTCCAAAATAATGTGAATAAATCTCTCAAATTTTTCCAAGACTTTCATCTGGATTGCGACTTTACTTTGTGAAAATTTCATCTTCTGAACCATCGTAGAAAAATAGTTATAGCGAACATGTTGCGATTACCTGTTTAAGTTAAATTCAGGAGCCTGCAAAAATCCCTAACTTCCATAGATCATATCTCCGCAAATGTTGTGAACCAAGCTCTAAAATTTTGTGACAATGTTCCTCAAGATTTCGGCTTCGTGCTCTAAAATTTTTAGCTTCTGACCCTTCGTAGAAAAAATGTTATAGCAAAAATTCCACTATGACCTGTTTGGAGTAGTGAAACCCTAGAATCCAAAGATATGATACCAAATGTTGTAAAACCATCTCCAAAAATAGAAGAAAAGAGATATCAACACCTTAGAAATAAGCCACTTCAAGGGGGAAACCTCCAACATTACATGAATGAGCAATTCTTGGATGATACAAATGGCAAAACCTCCTTTCTATATACAGGAGTCCATAGGGCCATAATGTAATCCTAGTGGGGCCACAAAGTAATCCTAGCCGACCTAACAATAATAATGTAAGGGCACAATAATAAAAATATGGGGGTTATAGGGGTACAACAATAAGAATAATGGGGTTACACTAACAACAATAAGGGATTATACAAGTAATATAGGGACCTAACAAATTCAGACTTCTCACCGGGAAGATCCCTCATTTGTTGTCGAGACAGTTTCCCCCATCAACAAGTCCCTATTAAAAAAAACTATCAATTAACAGAGATGGAAATTTCAAGGTACATTAAATGAAAAGGCTAGGGATATAGAGTCTAGTAGGATTTGGATTCTATTAGGAACCATAGATGAAAATTTTAGGATCTACTATGTGATGGGACTATGGATTCAAATTCTATTGGGATTCATATTATATTATGAATTATAGAATGAATTCATACTATTTGTCATTTGATAGGTATATGGATCTAGAGCTCAATGAGATCTAAATTCTATTATGAAATATAGATTGCACTCATGGGATCTATCAAGTGATGGGACATAGGATACAGATTATGAAGATATAAAAATATTTTGGAATCCATAAGATTTCGTAAATGAAACTTGAAAAAAAACTTGGGTGATATATGTCAACATAGTAAGCCACAAAGAGGATATGTGTATTCAACATGAGTAATTTAGGCCTTTCATATAGGTGAAGATTGACATAGCATGTTGATATATCATGCTAACATGGCATGTGGAACAATCTTGAATAATATGGCATGTTGATGTGTTACATTGATGTGGTACGTAGACCAATTTTTGATGGCATGACATGCCAATGTACCACTAATGTGGCATGCTAATCTGGTGATGTTAACATGGTTAGATGTCCACACAATAAAGTGGATCCCGAGGTGGAAATATTGTGGAAATAATGTGGATTAGAAAATGTTGAGGTTAGCTAAAATCCCTAAATCTATCATTTTGGTTAATGGTGACCTTTCACTTTTTCTCAAATTTGGATGTTCTCCTAGTTGGTGGAGTTTTTTCGAGGATCTATACGGATCCATAATTTCAAAATAAATTATAGATAAATAAAGTATTTCAAAATCCACTTTAACTAAAAATACTTTTTATAAAAAAATAAAGTTGATATAAAAGTATTTTGGTTAAGGTGTACTTTGAAATATTTTATTTATATATAGTAATTGAAAGTGAAAAAAATATTAATGATTCCATTAGTGTGATTTATAATGGTATTTAAAAATAATTTTATTAATAAAAAAATATTTCAATTTTAGGTGTCAATAATATATATATATTAATGGTGTGACATATTTTTAACTCTATATTTTATGGGTGGAAAAGTGTCAAAATTGATAAGGATGAAAATTTTCTATATATTAAAAAAAATTTATTAGATGTTTATAATTCAAAAATTTTAATTCATTTTAAGAACAAGGTAAATCACTAGTTAAAATAAAGTTTATTAACAAATTTAATTTTAATATAATTTAACATTATAATAATATGACGAATAAAATTTACTACTACGTTGTTTTTAATAATTATTCACTTATTTGTGGCCTACAATCTAATTTAGGATTGGGAAGCTATAGTGGCTAATGTGGAAGGACCCCCATTAGACGCATAGTTCCTTAACGAATTCCATGACTCAGCCCCTGACCCGAGCCATGCCAAAGGGAGGGACATACTGTACATTTAGACATTACTCGTATATTGGAAGATCAAAACACTACTGGAAAGAGTGATGCATGGATGATAGAGATATCAATGATGCATTATGGAGGTAGAAACTAAAATTAAAAGAGATCAACAACACCTAGGATTTCATATTCTTTAGTTATACAATAAACTAGATAGAATAGAGAGACACATTTTTTGTATTCAAGCTTCAATGCAAAGGACCTACCCCCAATTTAAAATTATGATTAATAATGTGTTTACTCTCTATTGGAAGCCTCTTCTTGCAAAATTTCTAGTGACATGTGTTCTGATGATATGGTCTTTATTTTCGTTTTACTGAAACACATGCAAACTTTCAAATTTTTTAATTCATATTCAATAACTAGATGGTTAATAGACATTTTTTCCTACTGGATAGGTTGTGATCATATAATTTCCTGGGTTGATGATGCGATACCTTTTGCATAAGAGGAAGAAACATCGACAACTTACAAAAAAAAAATTATTCACTTCTTTTTCCCAAGGGAGAAGCCTGAATGGAAATCATCATGATATGCAATATTTGTGAAGTATGTAGTTAAATGTTCTATTGACGGTGTTAGACCCACCAACATTCAGGGGATCTCCTTGATGTGAAGTCCCAATCAGACCTCACTTCATTTTGTGTATGAGTCCCATCCGGAACAAAGGCCTAGATGCCTTATTCTTAAAAATATGCCTTGGATCTTGCTATCAACAAGAGAGAGAGTGGTGAAAATGTAATTTCACAAAGAAAGGGGGTTGTTCCTAGTAAGTGTCTGATTGTAAGTGTGTCAAGGTTCTTCTATTGTGAAGGGTAAGAGAAAGAAAAGTGAGACTCTAATAGAGAGGTAATAGTACCACCCAAGAAGAGACACATGTGAACCAAAGGATTCCGTATAACATTCAACGAAATAGTCCACAAGGGATGTGATGGTCAGTACACACAAAAAATTGAGAAAGGTTTGTCTAATATCCTACGGAATAGTCGACAGGGATGGGACAACAATTACCCACACAACAACTTGGGAAATATCTATTTAATATCCTACAGAATATTCCAAAAGGATGGGACAATAGTTACAACCATTACAACACATTCTCAACAATATAATCACTAAAATAACCGAAGTATTTCAACTATCTTAGTACATCTTAACAATAAACATGAAATAAAAACATCCACAGAATATTCTTACAAACATTCATACGTCATGCATGAAGAACATGTTGGCCTTGACAGGCTTCTGTTATTAAGTAAAAGTTTCAAGACACATATATGCAATGAAAATCACTAGCTCTAATAGTGGAGTGTTGGATCCACTCATTTCGCCACAAAATAACTAGATTTTCTCTCCATTGCTTTGCTGGTTGAGCTAAGGTGAAATGTCATTTTCTCATAAAATGAGGGAGTATGTTAGGTCCCTATAATGCTAGTGTAGTGATTTATTTCTATTGTTAGTTCGGCCCCTTTATTGTTATTTTTGGGCCCATGTATTCCCCATATTGTTATTAGTGTGCCCCATAGAATCTCATTGTTGTTATTATTGTGTCCTTACATTATTATTGTAATGTAGGTTCTAATTATATTGTCACCCCTTAGACTCCTATATATAGAAAGAAGATTGTGTCATTTGCATCATCAAAGAATTCATTTATGTAATGTAAAGTAGGTTTCCCTCTCAAATAGGTTTATTACTATGTCATTGATCTATCTTTTCTTCCATTTTGTGATATGGTTGCATAAAATTTGGTATCAAAGCTTTGGATTTTAGGGTTTCGCTTCTTCAAATAGGTCATCTTGGAATTTTTGCTATAAATTTGTTTTTACGAAGCTTTTGAAGCTGAAATTGAACCCACGTGGATTAAAACTAATGTTGAAGCTCATGTATGAATTTCAAATTTTGGTTCACTACATTTTCGGAGATATGATCTGAGGAAGTTAGGATTTTTGTAGGCTCCAGAATTTCATCTCAAACCGGTGACCGAGGGAAACTCTTCAGAACTTTTTTTTCAGGCATCAGATTTGGATTATGTAAAACTTGGTTGAAATTTCACAGACTCTAGTTTCTTGTGTATAAATTTCAAGGCTAAAGATCAAAACATTGACATGTGGGACCTTGTACAAGTTCTCTCTACATATCCATTCCTTAATTAGGTCATTGTGGGAGATAGAGCATAAACTTATATTGAAGAATCCAAATTAGTTATGATCTGCACCATTCGAAAGAAGAATCAAAGGGATATTGTAGGACCAAGTTTAAAATCTTTGAGATCTAAAATCGTAGAGATACATCAGGTTCAATATCGAGCTCCTCAAAATCAAGAAAAAAGGTGTGTATTTGTTTTACAAATTGCATAATTTTTTCTTGAAAATTTAGTTTGAAGTGATTCCAAAGGGATATTGAAGCATTGGTATCACTATTGGGTTCTAATTCCACACCCATTAATCCCTCAGAAATCTCTACTATGATGCATGAAGAGGAAGAAGTGTAACATGATATATCAAAATTACTAGACCAAGTGCAACAAATTTTGCTCTCGCAAACAGTAACTAAAAATGAAATGGAAGCTAAGATGGATGGTTTGAAGAATGGCATGGAATATAAGATCGATGGTATATAATAAAAACTAAAATTAAACATGGAAGACATCAAGAATGGTCTAAAAGAAGACATGGAAGGTTTGAAGGAAGGTTTGACAAAGTTGCTACAAGAAATGATTCCTAATGGTGAAAAGGTAGTAGATGAAACTTGTGATGAGAACAAAAGAAATGTTAATCATGATTTAATAGACTCTAATGTTAGATTTAAGACCCACCATATTCCAAAGATAAATATGAGTAATTTTGATGGCAATGATCCAGTAACATGTATACTACAGATGGGGCAATATTTTGAGCTCCATAATGTGCAAAACACACAAAAGGTATGCATTGGAACTTTATATTTAAAACCCAATTAGTTTTTATGGTATCGATGGCTTTGTTATAATAAAAAATTTGTCACTTGGTCAATTTTTAGAGAGGAAATTATAGCACATTATGAGGATACAAAAAGCAACAACTTCTTTAGCCAAATGATAAATCTCAAACAAAAGGGATCAATGGTGGAACAAATTGAGGACTTTCAAAAACTGAATATATGGGTAAATGATATTATAGAGGAGCATAAGATTGATTTCTTTATGGGAAATTTAAAGGATAACATCCAACATGAGGTTTTCCTTTGGGAACCTAATTCATTGGAGAAGGCATTTAGGTTGGCAAGAAAAGTTGAAAGAAAAATTATGGCAACAAGGAAGCCTACCACTCACAACTATAAAGATGGAAGTGTTGTTTCTCCTAGACTTCCACAACATACAAGGTTGGCACCACAATAATTGGAATAAAAAGGAGAAATATTTCTGTATTATAGTTGTGATATAAAATACACTAAAGGTCATAAGTGTGCTGAGAAGAAAGTTTTTTACATAGATTGTGCAGAAGAGGAAGAAAAGGAACAATAAACTTCCAAATAAGAGGATATACACCAGGCACCAACCTTAGAGAAAGAAGAAATGAATCCAACCATATATTGTAGTGCATTGGTAGGAATTACCACTTTTAAAACTCTCAAGAAAGAAGGACATATCAAGAAGAAAAAGGTAATAGTGTTGATTGATTGAGGTAGTACCCATAATTCTATTCATTCTAAGATAGCCAAGGAACTGAATTGATTCCTATATCGAGCACCAAAGTGTCAAGTCATGGTTAAAAATGGAGGAAATATAAATTTCTCTATAATGTGTCATAATATCAAGCTAACCATGGGGAAATGTGTATTTAATAGCTCAATGCTCTCCATTCCAATGGGTGTGCTGATGTTGTACTAGGAGTTCAATGGTTACAATCTTTAGGTGGGACAGCTTTTAATTTTCAAGAAATTTTATTGAAATTTGTTTGGGAAGGAAAGGAAGTTGAATTGAGGGGTATCACAGGGAAACTAAGAAATATAATCAGATCTAATGGCACGAAAAAGCTTCTAAAGAAACAACGAGGTGTAATTTCACAATTATGCTCACTAAAGTTTCAAACATCGAAATCATCTATTTCTCGAAATATCCAAAAATTATTGGACAATCATTCCAAGGTATTTGAGACTCCCAAAGGCCTCCCACTTATTCAAGATCATGATCATGTTATTCATTTGATTCTAGGAAGTGTTTCTCCAAACATCAGGCCTTACAGATATCGTTATTCCCAAAGAGAGAAATTAAACGTATGATTGAAGAAATGCTAGAGGCTCGTATAATTCAACATATTCAAAGTTCTTTCTCTGCTCCAGTATTATTGGTGAACAAGAAGGATGGATCATGGAGCATGTGTCTAGATTATAGGGAGATCAACAAGATCACTATTAAAGATAAATTTCCCATTCTTGTCGTTCATGACTTATTGGATGAATTACATGGAGCAATTAACTTCACCAATTTGAATCTTCGTTCAATAAATCATCAAATTAAAATGAAGATTGAAGACATTCTAGAAACAACATTTAGAGCTTATGAGGGTCATTATAAATTATTGGTCATCCCTTTTGGCCTTACCAATGCACCTTCTATATTTCAAGGGTTGATGAATTCCATTTTCAAACCCTTCCTAGAAAATTTGTGTTAGTATTTTTTAATTATATACTAATCTACAGCAAGTATTGGAAGAATCATGTTCAACATGTTAACATGGTTCTCAAACTATTGGAGGAGAAACAATTATATGCAAAAACCTCCAAATGTTTCTTTGGAGTATAGGAGGTGGAATATCTAGGTCATATTGTATCTCATGAGGGTGTTAAGGTAGACCCTAAAAAAATTAAATCCATTAATGAATTTAAAATCCCCACAATCATAAAGCATCTGCGAGGATTTCTCGAGTTAACAAGGCATTATTGCAAGTTTGTTAAGAATTATGGGAGAAAAGTAGCACCTCTAACAACATTACAGAAGAAAGATGCACTTTCTTGGACTCAAGAAGTAAATAAGTCCTTTCAACATCTTAAAGAGGAAACGTGCCAAGCACCAGTATTAGATATGCCAGAATTCACAAAAACCTTTATTATGGGATGTGATGCCTTAGGAAATGGAATTGGTGTTGTTTTAATGCAAGAAGGAAGACTCATTGCTTTTGAAAGTCATCCAATCAAAGGAAAGTATTTACAGAAACCTATTTATGAGAAGGAAATGTTGGCAATACTACATGCACTAAAGAAATGGGAATACACTTCATGGTAAAAAAATATCATGATAGTATTAAATAATTTTTGGAACAAAGACTATATTTAGAAGAGCAGCAACAATGGGTCAAAAAGATGTTGGGTTATGAATTTCAAATCATCTACAAAAAGGTGAACCTAAATGTTTTTGCAGATGCACTCTCAAGAAAGGATGAGGATTTGGAAGCATTGATTTGTGCCATCTCTATCATCCAACTGGATTGGATAACCAAAGAAAGGGAGGAATTTAAGAATGACGAAGAAGTGTGGACACATTTAAAAGTTGCAACAAGATCCCTGTACATCTGATACATTTATCTGGAAAAATGATTCATTATGGTTCAAATATAGCTTATATATTTGTAATAATTCCCAACTAAAAAAAAAAAAAAAAATTGGAATTGCACACCTATCCCTTAGGAGGACACTGAAAATTTTAAAAAATTACCACAGGGTCAATAAATATTTAAGATTGGATGGCCTTAAATATGATATTCAAAATTTTGTGGTGGAATGTTTGGTTTGCCAACAAAAGAAAGTTGAGACAATGAAGACCCTGGTCTACTACAACCTTTATCCATTCCAAGTTAACGTTGGGAGGAGGTTTCAATGTATTTTATCATAGGTTTACCCAAGTCCGAAGGAAAGAATGTAATCATGGTGGTAATTGATAGAATCACGAAGTATGCACGCTCTTTTACATTATCTCATATGTTTAAAGAAATTATAGTTTATACTGCATTTATGGAACTACATTTATGGAAAAAATTCAAAAGATATATGGAAATTCAAAGATTATGGTAAGCGACTGAGATCCCATTTTTACTAGAAATTTTTGGATGTAATTATTTTCTTGTCTTGGTACTAAAATAGCTCATAGCTCATCTTATCGTCCTCAACCTGAAGGGAAAACTAAGATAGTGAACAAATTTTTAGAAGGATGTCTTCGTTGCTTTGCATCTGACAAACAAACACAAGGGGTCAAGTGGTTACCTCTGTCTTAAGGGTGGTACTGCAATAAAAATTACCCCATTTATGAAACTTTATGGATATTATCCACCACCCATCAAATCATCTTTAAGATAAAATTATAAGGTTCAAGCAGTGGAAGATTACAGCGAGCAGCAACAACAAGTTCTCCAACTCTAAAAGGATAACGTAACTTTGGCACAAAATCGAATGAAAAAACATGCATACCAACATCACAAAGATAGAATTTTTGATGTAGGTGACTGGGTACTTTTATGGCCATAGCCATACAAAAAAATTTCCCTCAAGCAAGCTAATAAGGATAATAAATTATCACCAAATTACTATGGTAATTACAAGGTGTTGCAAAATATTGGTACTATGGCATACAAATTGGAGCTTCCTGCATCTTCCCGAGTGCTCCCATTTTTCCATGTTTCATGCTTAAAGAATGTTATAGGTGACAAACTCCCAATTCAAAAAACATTACCAAAACTTACGTGAAAGGAAAAATCATATTGTAACCTAAAGAAGTCATGGAAACAAGCAACCAACAACTACAAAATCGTTCAATTTTAGAGTAGCTCATCAAGTTGAAGAACTTACCCACTAAAGATTCAACATGGGAGGATGAGAATTTTTTACAGAAGCATCCATAACTACTCAAGCATTGAGGAAAACACTTTTTTGAAGGGGAGGGGCATGTTAGGTCCCTATAATACTAGTGTAGCCCCTTATTTGTATTTTTAGTGCAACCCCCTTATTGTCATTGTTGCGCCCATGTTGTCCCCATATTGTTATTATTGTGCCGCATAGAAGCCAACCATTGTTATTGATGTGACCTTACATTATTATTTTTATGTAGGCTCTGATTATATTTTAACCCCTCATACTCCTATATATAGAAAGTATATTTTTATTTGTATCGTCCAGGAATTATTCATTTATGTAATGTAAAGGAGGTTACCCCCTTGAAGAGGTTGATTTCTAAGTCGTTGATATATGTTTTCTTCTATTTTGTGAGCAACTGAACTTCATGGAGATGAAATACTGGTGAGCCTCGTGTACAAATTTTAGATCTTGGTTCACTATATTTTCAGAGATATGATCTAAGGAAGTTAGGGTTTTTGCAGGTTCCAGAATTTCTTCTCAAACAGGTTACCAAGGGAAAATCATCTTAACTTTCGTTTCTAACATCATATTTGAATTACGTAAAAATTGGTATGAAGCACACAGAATTTAGTTTCTTTTGTATCAATTTTAGGTTATCTCATTATTGGGATGTCGTCCCCTTATGGAAATTGTTTGTATAATTTTGGGCTAAATTTTGTTAAAATGCGCTGCACGCAGAATTCAAGGGGCTTTGGGGCAGGTAAAAGCTCCTTTATCCACTCCCCTCCCAAATTCATATTACTCTAACAATTCATCCACTCCACCTACACCTCCACCACTAGAAGTCGGTATGGCTACTTCCATAAAGCTACATAATTTCAAGGGTGTTGGAAATGAATATGTTGACCAATTTTGGTTCGTTGCAGATGCTTTGTGGATAACGCATCATATCAATAATGATAATTTTAAGAAAGTGCAGCTGGCTACTATATTTAAAGAACACATGTTGGATTGGTACATGAGATATATGACATCCAACCCTAATGCAATGATTAACGAGCTTAAAATTGCATTGAAGGAGAAGTTCCAAAAATCCAAAATCATACTCTTAATGCATTACTGAATTGAAGGCTATTCACTAAGAAGTGAATGAATCTATATGGGAGGAAAATCAACGATTGAAGCACACCATCAAGGATGGAGTATTTACCATCAAAGACATGCAACACAAATATTAGTTCATTTCTATGTTGCTTCCGCATCTGCGCCAGTATTTAAACCAACAAAATATTGTGACCCATGCTGAAGCTATAGAGATCATCATGAAGCTAGAAGCCTCACCTGTATCAGGCACATAGGTTGGGGCTCAGAAAATCCAAAGCTAGTTAGTTGCATTACACTTAGGAATACAAACTATGCGAAAAGAGAGGAAAAGGATGTGTGCTCAAGAGTATGGTGCACACACTGTAAAGCTAAAGGGAATTACAAGGATCAGTGTCCTGTATATAATAACTATCTAGCAGTTGGAGGACCAAATCCAATTAATAACAGGGTAGGGCTTTGTGAGGTTCCCAAAATATGGTGCGCAATTTTCCAATAAAATAGACTGTACAAGACAGACTTCTACCCTATTCCTTGAAAATATATTTCGGAGCTACAAAAACCTTACTGCACATTCTATCAATCTTTAAGACGCGATAACAAAAAATATTGGAGCTTTGCTCAGATGATTGAGCAGCTTGCTTCATATAGATTTCAGGCCGAGGGTAGAGAACCGAATTCGCCTGCATCGACGTCTAGGTGTGGTGAGTTTCAAGGCGGAGAACAAGGAAGATGAGGAGGACATGGTCATGTATAGGGATAACTCATTTTTTATAATTTTGGAGAGGTTGTTCATTATGCACGCAACTACCCAAACCCAAGACAACAGCCTTGCAGGTATTCTAGAAAATTTGATCATGTTATTGAATATTTCCCTGTACTATTTGCAAAAATGCAGGAAACGAAACTACAAACACCTACGCAGAATTTTCAAATGGTGAGAACAGAACCACGCATTGAATACCCTAGCATAGATATTGTTACCAGAATCAGAGTAGAAACTGGGGAAGATAAAGCAGAAGGTAAGAGACCTGTCACTAATTTTTTGGTCCAGAGAGCTCTTGAGAAAAAGGAAGGGTTCAATCTACAAAGGGGGAAGGAAACGTTTATCAGAGCGAAGAAGGACTTCATGGATCATGGAACTTTTAAAGTACCAAGAAAACCTGCCACGGATATCATCTAAGGGGGTGACCCTGCAGAGATGAAACCATTTTTGTAGGTCTATGTCAAGCTTTTGCACAATAAGAAGGCAGTTGAGAATATTCAAGCTCTTATTAATAGTTGCACCAAAAAAGAAAAGCCCTAGATGGAGTAACATGTTGTCAATAATATCTATAATAAAAAGAGAAAACCTCATAGAGAAATGTGCTTGACTGCTCATATAGGTGAGTTTAAAATAGATCACGTCATTTTGGATCTGGGCTCTGATGAAAATTTCATACCAAAGCAGACTTGGAAGAAACTGGGAGATCTTAAGCTGGAATAGACTACAATATAGCTGCGCATGGCAAACTAGTAGAATATTACCCCAATGGGTATACTTTTTGGGTTCATAGTTGATATCGAAAGAAGTTAAGGCACTGGCTAATTTAAGTTTTTCAAATTGTTCACGATCAAATCCATACCCTGCATTTTTAGGTCTAGATTGGGCTATTGACATGGATGTTATCGAAAACATCAAGCGCAAAAGTATAGTGTTTGAAAATAATAGAACCACAGTTGTGTTCCCACTGGACCCTGCAGAAGGATACAGATACACAAAATCAGTGCGCACAGAAGAGGACGTTGATCATATCTACAAGCTAACTGTGAGAGATGAAGATTGGATCAATCCCACATCAGATGGTCGGCATAGTTGGGATATGGATAGTTCATTACACTCAGACTTAGATGAGGAATTAGAGAATTGGTAGAACCGTTTGCATGAAGTCTCTACACTGCACTGCAACCGAGTCACTAGATCTCTACGTTGCATATCCTTTGAGGTGCGGTAATTGCCTTATTATGATGGTATATTCAATGTCACTTTTTTATATATGAGTTCAAAAGGGTTGTTCCAGAGACACAACAGCTCTATCCGCTTGACTTATCTTTGTGCTCAACCCCAGCACATTGGTGGGAAATACATAAGGACAACTTGGTGAATTGGGAAGAATGTGCCCACATGATGCAACTGCAATTTAGACAACCCAATACCCAGTTGGAAGGAACCTATGCAGGAAAATAAGATCCACACATGCATTTATCAAGGTGGAATGCAGCTTGGGGAGAAGGTTCACAACCAAGATGGGTGCATACATTTTTCCATACTTTAAGTCAGATTCCTATGAAATGATACCTAGAGGTTGAGTTGCAACGAGGCGCGACAGAATGGTTTGCGCTACAAGAAATCTTTGTTTTAACTTTCAGTTTTGAGAGTGGATTCTCATGCATCAATACTACCTTACACACGATTCAAGATGTGGTCTTCGACATGCCTGAGTAGCCATATGAACAAGCCCTTCCAACATGGGATGCGTAGATGAAGGATATAGTTGAATGCTAGAATGCGACTATTGAAGATAATGAGGAAGACATAAGAGACATGAATATCCTTGAGTCTTAAGGTCAATGCACAATTTTTGGGCATATGGTTGAAGTACCAAATAAGGCTGAACCCATGAAGATTAGGCAAGTCAACATCAGAACAGAAGAGCAACCTAAGATTTCCAAAATAGGGGATTACTGGGATGAAGGTATAGTAGCTAAGGTTCCAGAGCTACTCACTGAATATCAAGACTTATTTCCCACAAATGTTTTAGACTTAAAAGGTATTGTCAGGGATCTTGGTGTGATGAAAATCGCTTTGAAGCCAGATGTTAGGCCTGTCAAGAAACACCATTACAGGTTGAATCCAAAGTACAAATAGAAGTTCAAGGAGGAGATGGAGAAAATGATCGCTACAGGGATCATTGAAATAGTAGAAGAATCGGATTGGGTAAGCCCCATAGTGGTCCAAGAAAATAAGACCAAAGGAGAAACTAGGATTTGTGTGGATCTGCGTAAGTTGAAAGATGCCTTTGTGCATGACCCTTTTCCAACTCCATTTTCTAAAGAAATATTGGACAATGTGGGAGGGCAAGAGACCTACTCATTCAATGATGGATTTACTGGATACCACCAAATATGAATCATGCCTAAAGAAAGAAGTAAGACAACCTTTTCGACGAAATGGGGATCATTCTAATACAGAGTAATGCCATTCGATTTGAAGAATGTGCCAATGATATTATCACATGTGGTGGTAGCTTCGTTTAAGAAGTATATAAATAAGTTATTAGAATTATATTTTGATGGTTGGACTGTATTTGGCTTATTGAAGAACCATGTTTCAAATCTGTGCTTAATGTTAGATACTTGTCTAAAGCATCAAATCTCACTGAATTAGAAGAAATTCATATTATGTGTCCCTTTCGATATTTTTTGGGGTCATATTGTCTGTCAACAGGGATTGATGTTCGAATCCTAGAGGTGCCCACAAATTTGAAGCAATTGCGTTCAATTCTGGGGCATACTGGCTATTACAGAAAATTATTCAAAGCTATGCACTGATTACTATGCCAATGGAAAAGTTTTTGAATAAGTACGCCTTTTTTTATCTGGGATGAGGATTTCCAAAAAAGTTTAGATTTTCTTAATTGGAAAATGGTGATAGCGCCTATATTGGTATTTCCAAACTGGACAAAGGAATTCCATGTACACATGGATGCTTAATGTATTGCACTAGGTGCAGTACTCGCACAGCCATGAGCTGGAGATATTGATCACCCAATTGCATTTGGAGGTAGGAAATTGTCAAGTGCTGAGCACAACTACTTGACAACAGAGAGAGAAGGCTTAGCTATGGTATATGTGCTACAGAAGTTTCATCACTATTTGTTGGGAGCACATTTTAAGATGTTTACTAACCACTTTTCTTTGAAGTACCTGGTCAACAATACTATGTTGGGGGGGAATATTTGTCGATGGATCTTATTATTTGAAGAGTATGATTTTGAAGTGATTTTAAAGCTAGGGAGGTTGAATGCAGGTCCATACCAATCTATCATGAATTAAAAGCAGAGAAGAGCCAACTAGCTTGCAAGACGGATTACCAGAGGTGCAGCTATTTTCCATTAAAATATTCGATGACCACTTCACATATATTATCCACTTTCTGACCACTGGTAGTGCTCCTATAGAATATTCAGTTAAGGAGAAGAAAGAATTGGTCTTGCACATGGAAAAATTTACTTTGATTACTGGCCAGTTGTATAAGATTGGAGATGATGATGTATTGAGGTGCTATGTGTTGGAGTTTGAAAGATAGAGCATCCTATTATAAGCACATGCAGGGGTTGTGGGAGGTCACTATGTAGGAAAACCAACTACGTAGAAAATTTTGAGGGTTGATTTGTGGTGGCCTACGGTGCACAGTGATGCAAAAGAGTATTGTGATCTTGTGATGTGTGTCATAGAATGGGGAAACCCTCACGTAGATATGAAATTCCACTCCAGCCACAAGTGACTTTGCAGGATTTTGATAAATGGGCCATTGACTTTGTAGGACCAATCAACCCTTATGGGAAGAATACTGGTGCACGCTATATCATTACTTCAATAGATTATTTGATTAGGTGGGTTGATGCTAAGCCTGTGAAAGATTGAAGTGCACATCTGCGCATTTCATTTTTGAGAATATATTGACAAGGTTTAGGTGTCCTAAAATATTGATAACTGACCAAGGTACACACTTTGTGAATGAGACAATCCAAGCTTTGAAAATGGACTTTAAGATGAGCCATCAAAAGAATACATTGTATCATCCATAAGAAAATGGCATGGTAGAGACCTTTAATAAGATTTTGGAGAATGCACTTACAAAGGTCTACAATTCTAATTGAAACAATTGGGATGTGCAATTACCTGTGGTTCTCTGGGAATATTGAACTACATGCAAGAAATTGACCAAATAGAACCCTATCAGGTTGGTACATGGACAAGAATTTATTATGCCAATGGAGTACATTTTCCCTAGTCTGTGCATCATAGCGGTAACAAACATGGCTAATCAAGATAGTATGGAAGAGGGATTGTCACAGCTAGTTACACTGGAGGAGAGAAGATACATTTTTTGTTTCTATCGATAGGTGCAAAAGGCCGTGAAAATTTTTTGGACGACAGTAGCATCAGACAACATATTTTCAATGAAGATGATTTAGTTTTTCTATATGACAACAAGTTTGTGTGTCACCCAGGAAAGTTCAAAATGCATTGGCTTGGACCTTATGTTGTCAAGGAGATTACAGAAGGGGGTGCAGTACATCTTGTTACCTTAAGGGGTGAATTACTTCCTGAATATGTGAATGGAAGTCGGTTGAAGCCATACAGGGATGACCCCATTCCTGCGTGTGCCAAATGGCTATATAGTCGGAGAAGTGTCTTAGTGCCCCAAACAATTGTGAGAGGGTACAAGACCACAAATAAGTATGTAAAATATTGGCAAAGCATGCTAGTGCGATGAATATTTAGGAAGCGCAGGTATCTACGACAGCCATGCAAGAGCTGTGCCAGGAGGTCAACACCATCGTATATGGGCCAAAAACTAGCCATTGGAACAATTAATATAGATAACATAGCTTTATTACCATTTGGAGGAGGGGAAAACATGAATTTATGGAGGCGATTATGCCATATTTTGAATCATTTTAGCATTTATGACGTTGCAACAATAGACATCGGGTCGTTTAGGCTGTGCCATTGCTATAAATATGGCAGGAAGGGTCGCATTAGTTCCCTTTACTTTCCAAGAGATATTTGTCTATTTATCTCATTGTATTTTCCTGAGTGTATGTTTGAGCACCGATAATCCTTCCTTGAGACATTGTGCCAACAAGGAGGACATTTAATCCCTCTAATTAATATTGCTACAGGGCCTACCCCCTTTGTGATGCCCGTTGAATAAACACATGCACTAGAACCTCAACCGCAGAAAGAAAAAAAAGGAAAGACTTGAGAGACTAGGAAGTCTCCACATAAGAAGACTCTGAAACCTAAGTCGACCTAGACTTAGAGGAAAAAGAGACCAATGGCTAAAGAGCCAAAAGTAACCATTGAAGAAGATGTTGTTGAAGTGATAAAACCAATGTGGTAACTGCCAAATTTTATGGAACCGTACAAGCCTTTTGTGAAAATAATGAAGGACGTCGATAAGGTCAAATCTCAAATCAATACGTCGTTTCTCTCGAAAAAATTTCCATTTGAAGGATAAATGTTCGCAAAGGTGTTGTTGCTCAAATTGGAAGACTGGCATCTTTTTGACCATGTGAATTTTCCTGAACTTGTACCCTCAGAGTACTTGGAGTAGGCGCCCTATGATGGGGGAGTCATCAAAGTTGAGTCAAAGACATGGGCGTTGGGGTTGCATCAATCCAGGCAATTGAACCTTCTCAAAATCCAAAATTTTGGGCGCAACACCATAAATGACATATGCATGTGCCAACTTATTGCCATGTTGCACGATAATTGTATGTGGTTAGGAGAGCCCATTCCTATCGATGATATGTTGATTCATTAGATCACCATGTTGCCATAGCAAGGGTAGGATCCAAGGGTAGCCTTGGAACGAAAGGCATTGGAGAATAAGGTTTCCGATGAGGTGAAGAAATATTATGGGGTCAACAAGAACACCTGTGGCTTTGTTGTAGCAGAAATCAATTCCCCAACAGTTAAATTTTCCACCCTAATCCTTTCCTATAAAATTATCAGGAAGTGTTGTGCAATGGAGGTTCTTGTGTCTATAATTAAGCTAGTTGCACAGTGCGTAAAATGGGTATAATATATTTGGGCAAAGTACCTCTACAATGAATTTCTGGAAAACATTCAAGAGGCGCAAGAGGAGGGAAAGAATTTATATTACGCTTAGTTATTTTTGTTGGTCACGTTGATCAGTTGGAGGTCGTTATCACAGTTTAAATTTCTATACATTGAGCCTGATCGGTGCGAAGCAACCAAGTATGTGTCCCTATGGAACTTGAAGCTACCATCTAGAATTAAAGAAAAAAAAATCTTCTAGCTGTTGTTTGACGCAAAAATATTTCAAGCGGTCCATTCCAAGCCAAGATTGTCACCTACGTTGTATAAGAAGTACAAGCACATCGTAGCCTTAAGGGCTACATTTCGTAATGTGCAAGTCTGTGTGAAGAGGGACATGGTAGGTGTATGGTATGAGATGCCATACATGGTCACAGAGGGTGACCTTGTGTGCACCATGACCAAGTGGCACTAACTATGGCTTGAAGCAAGAAAAGCTAGAGGTGCGTCATCCTTAGTACCATCAAATACCCCAACTAGGTTGTGCACGCCCAGAGAGCACCTGAAGGATGCGTAGAAGGACCAAGAGCCGTCCACTATGATAGAAATGGTGGACCTGCGAAATTATGAGGAGATGGAAGAGAACGATGGAGACACTATCGATGCCCCAGTAGACACACGTCACAGAACCAAAAGAGGGCCTCAGACCACCCTGGGTTCATGCACAAAAAAAGGGATTTTAAGAAGACCGGGACAGATCCATTGACACTTATAGAGGAGGAATTTGACAATATTGAAGATACAATCCAGCCAGTGACTAAATATGTATGAACCAAAGTTGAATCTCTCTATAAATATCTCCTTGATGATGTGCAGGAGGGGATCCAATAGCTCAAAATTCAAGCAAGAATCATACAAGTGAGTGTTTGTCAAGCGAGCATCGGACAAGTGAGTGAGCTCAGAATTTTGCACCCATCCAACTCGGAAATTTGAGCACTTCAAATCTCAGGTTCCACACTTAAAATTACTATTTCTAAGCTATGCACGGTCATTCCCAAAAGCTCTCAGGTTGGGCTTTATTTGGTAGTGTTATCCACTGCAAGTTGCATGGCATTCACGTGATTATCACAGACGAGATGCAATACCGAGAATATAATGCCTTTAGGGATACCAACGCAGCACATCACTGGGCCGTCTCAACACTTAAAGGACAACAACAAGCAAAGGATGCATGCCACACCGCTAAAAGATAATACACCTAATTGAAAACCTTGATTGATGAGCTGTGTTCGGGCCTCCCCAAAACCACAGTACCCACCACTGCAGCAACCACTGTCAAGCAGGAAAACTTGGTCGCTATGCTCAAGACTTCATGATTAGAAATTGCCACAATTTTCATAGAAATTGAGGATAATATCGTCGATCTGCAGATGAAGTTGCAGCCTAAGTCGTCACAAGAGGTTTGTGCATAGCGCCAAGGTCGTTTAGGAGTCAACTGTTAGCATCAACGCTATTTTATATGCTTGCATCCAATTGTTATAGGAGGCCATGGGAATTTGGACCTCTGTCCAAGATGAACCTATCACACAATAGGTGAAGATGAACCTGCAGGAAAAAGAACAATAATTTAATGAGATCTGGGTCACTGCGCTGACCTTTGTTCCTGCCCAAAGGTTTTCCCTCTTACAGGGAATCTAATCTATTCAAGAATAAATCGACACACTACACCGACGAGAGTAGTTTCTTGACAATCGGATGCTACCTTGGGCTGAGGAAGCATTACAGTTGTCCCAAAGCATAGATGTTTCCCTTAGAAGCTTGCAGCAAACCAAAATAAGTATCAGCCTTGCAGCTAAGGGGCCAACTACAGAGAAACTGGTTGAGGAATCACAACACACTGTAACACAGGGCACTGAAGTCATTCAAACACTAAATACGTCCATCCAGGTGTTGAAGGGAAAGATGCAGGAACCAGGACCAAAGTGGCTCAAGACAAGCCACTAGATTGTGTTGGGGAGTTGTTGGGATGGGGTCACCTAAGGGAATTTTTTTGTATAATTTTGGGCTAATTTTTTTTGAAATGTGTTGCACGTAGAAGTCAAGGGGATTTGGGGCAGGTCAAAGCCCCTTTATCATTATAATGGGTAAAAGGGGAAACCATGAGTCTCAAACCATGGCTTGAGACCATCGTATGTGTGCATCAAAGACTTATAAATATGTTAGAGACAAGTCAAGTAAGATATCTCAGTAGATCGATGGATGTTCATGTTTATGAATGCTTTGATCTAAGTTTTGGGTAAGTCCTTCTGGGTAGAAAGGATCCAGCTGGCTATGTGCACGGAGAACTAGTCTTGAGTTGTGTGCACAGACTTTGTTGTTGTGTGCACAAACGGGAAGAGATTGAATAGAGTTGAAGATCCATTAATAAAGAAGATTTTTTGGCGAATTCTAATGCAATTTCTATGTGTTATGCATGATTATGTTGCTTATATGTTAACTTTTTTATGTTGAATGCACATTTGTCTGAGTTAATTATCTGTGGAAAATATTTATATTCACGCAAGGATTACCTCTATTTTACTGGAAAACTATCTATATGATCGCACAATTTGTTTTGGTTCTAATAAGTTAGATCTGACTGAGAGATAATAATTTTTTTAGGTGTATCCGTTAATGGTTTTTATCTGTGCTTAGATATCTTTTCTTGTGAACTTTCGCGCAGAAATATAACCATTAAATATGATAAGTAAGGGTAAAACACACATCAAACTCTCCCTCAGGGTGCGGAAACATGGTTCCAACATCCCCCCCCCCCCCCCCCATACTGCTTCGGGTGAGACTTTGGTCTACGCAAGCAGCTCATTGCCAAAAGGGCCAGTACTTGGAGGGTTTTTTTGGTTGTGCAAAACACTCTGAACCTAGGCCAGGACCCCTCAAGCCAAAAGTCATCAAGTGGAAGGATTTACCCACTGAAGATTCCACATGGGAGGATGAGAATTTTATATAGAAGCAGCCAAAACTACTCAAACATTGAAGAAAACACTTTTTTGAAGTAGAGGGGCATGTTAGGTCCTTATAATACTAGTGTAGCCCCTTATTTTTATTTTTAGTGTAGCCCCCTTATTGTTATTGTTATGCCCATGTATTCCCCGTATTGTTGTTATTGTGGCCCATAGAAGCCTAGTATTTTTATTGTTGTGCCCTTACATTATTATTATTATGTATTCTTTGATTATATTTTGACCCCTTAGACTCCTATATATATATAGTAGGTTTTTTCATTTGTATCATCCAAGAATTATTCATTTATGCAATGTAAAGGATTTTTCCCCCTCAAAGAGGCTGATTTCTAAGTCGTTGATATATATTTTCTTCTATTTTGTGAGTTGGTTGCATAAAATAGTACATATAAACAAGGATGAATCTTTGACTGCCCTCATGAATGTTTGACTTCCCCTGACTTTTCAACTTACATGACTCTTTACATTTATCTGTGTCCTTTGCACTTCCACTTTATGATACATTTGATCACAATGGACATGCTATACAATAGTGATGTGGCGATATGAGCACTCATGACATGACCTAACATAACACTGCTAATATGGATTTCTTTATGACATGGAAATGTCAATCCATAGTTGCTATTGAGAGTTTAGTATCTTCATGGAGGAGCTTTCCTTTACCTCTCCACAAGATTTAGTGATAGGGAGTCTTCAATGATATCAAGTCTTGGATATTGGTCGCAAACTAGTGTCCTTTCTCTTTTTCTTGATCATTCATCCTATGAGTTCAGTTGTAAGAGTATCTTTGAGCATGCTTCCCTCCTTCTTATCCTCCTTTATCATCTCTCCTTCACTTGATAGAGTACTAGTTCATAAAATTCACTCATGCAATCCAAAAACCCCTAGCCTAATACGATGCATTCTGAGTCATGAATAAGCCTAAGGAAAGTGACAGGTTGGACAAGAAGGATCAGTGATTGAGTAGTTGCACAATGCAGGAAGACAGGGAGAAACCTTGAGCCTTGAGACTGCACAGTGCGCAGTTCATGCTGGGTTGAGGGACATGATTGTGCAGTTTCAGAGTCAATGGGCATAGGAAGCACGAATGACAACTTGGAAAGCTTACTGCACAGTTCCATTAAAGATATTTTGAGGTAAAAAATGGGCCTCCTAAGAAAAATTTACAACCAAATTAAAATTTCTGAGAAAAAATAGAATTCAAGATGATAATGTCAACCATGGGGGATGGTTCACCATTTTTTGCGTAAAAAAGTAATAATAATAAAAATAATAAAATAATAAAACTACTTTTCAACTTTTCTCCCCAGGGTATTACTCAAATTTCGAGCAGGAGTACTCATTGGATAAAAAAATTTATTCCTCATCCAAGGAGTACCCTTGTTGCATACTTTTGATGAACCCTACTACACAAAAAATGAGAAGTATATGAAAAATGTGATTACAATCACGTTTTTTAGGTGTTTCTCATTTTTCAAGTATGAGGGACCATCGAAAGTATGCAACATGGGTATGTCGTGGATGAGGAATCACATTTTTCATCCAACGAGTGTTCCCACTTGAAATTTGAGTAAGCACATAGGGAGATAAGTTTAAAATATGAGTTGAAAAAGTAATTTTTTCTTTTTTGCCTCTAAAATTTGATGATATAATCTAATCTTATTTTATTATTTCCACTATTATTTTAAAATTTCCTTGGGAGGCCCATTTTATACCTCAAAACTACCCTAATGAGGAATTCAAGGAGGCCTTGGTGATTGTGCAGTGCACATTTCTAAGGCTCAAGGGATGAGCTTGTGTCTTGAAGTTGAAAAGTGTGCAGTTCAAGCTGGGTTTGAGGCCATGACTGCGCAATTCTGGAGGTCAAGGTCGTGTCTTTGTCACAAAAACTGTGTAATGGAGAAGTCTTGGGAGGCTAGTACTACACACTACGATGTGCTAAGTAGAAAGGTCATAGCCAAAGTACTGAGACTGAACAGTGTGTTGCTCAAGGGAGGCCCTAGTGAAGCTAAGTTGCTCAGTCAAGAATTTTTCAGGAAAATGACTAAGTGGGGGATCAGTGGGATTGATGTGAACACTGATGTACTTTTAATATGATCACACACTTAGCATACTTGATAAATAAAACAAGATAGGTCATCCAAGACATACAAACAAAGAATTCTCCTTTGTGTGACAGCTTTATGAATAGTTACAACAAGTGTGACACCAAGGACACACTTTATGATGACTGTGATGAAACATGTACGACGGTGCTCAGAATGTTGGAAATGAGTGTGATGAATAGTTACAAGGTTAGAATAACTCATTTATTCAAATATGACCTCTTGAAACCATTGGAACAAGCTCATACATTCACTATGATAACCAACATGCCAAAATATGACACTTTCCCTATCATGTGAAAGTGATCACAACACTTCAATAAAAGAAATGGAATGAACTTTAAAGTTTGCAAAAACCTTGAAAAATACCATGAAAGGCTCCAAAATTTGGTATAGGCTAAAATTTTGGAGGGTGTTGTAGAACCTACAACACTTGGCGACAAAATAGTAGGATTACACCTTGTCTATTTCAATTAACTTATTATGTGTAGGGACTTGGTTCTTTAGGGTGTATTGATTCATCGTGTTGATCACTTTGGTTCCCCCACTTATCCCATGAATACACTAAGTCCCCATCATTCCACTTCGGTTTAAATCAACAAATATTCAACATTATCACAAAGTTTAAAACAGGTGATGGTAATGAAGCTCGTGAGTTTAATATTTTCATAATATAAGTTTTCATCTCTTGTGTTTCTCTGCTACCAGCAGGCCTTGACAATACCCTGCTAGAGTCACTTCATGAACACAAACATTTCTTAGATGTCAGCGATCCTGAACAGTACCCCGACGGAGTTTCTTTCTTTACCTCTCTATGTGGGAAGCCTTTCTCTTCTTTCACATTTATTTTTTAATTTTTTAAAGAGGATTCTACATTGGAACTTATTTATTTTGTGCGGAAGAGGGATCCTGACTTATTGAGAGTAGGAAAGGTTGTTTCGTCATAAAATTATATATTATCCTTTGATTTAGATTTTCCCCTTATCTGTTTTACTAATTGGATAATTATAAAGAAACAAAGAAAAATAACTAAATATGGGTAGAATTTTTCCCGGCTAGACGTCAGTTCATGGTGTTCCAAAAACTTTCCTTACAGATGGATCATATTTTCTATCAAAACTTCATCGGCCAAAAGATATAACCACTACAAGTAAGACGAACTAAAGGCTAACCAAATGTTGGAGTGTCATAAGGATACTTAGACTTAAACCACACAAACAATCTGAGAAACAAACATGAGGACAAAAATGTATTCACGTGATGAACAAAAATATGAAACAAAACAAACAATAAGAACGAGAAAAAAAAAATTAAAATCAAACAATGTACATAGTGTAGGGCACAACCCGAGACTTTCATTGAAAATAATGTTTGAGATCTTGGCCATTGACAAGGAGAGATTCAACCTTCCCAGTAAGTGATTGAAGACGGTAGGTGTGTTGGCCAAGCTTCTCTTGTACAATGAATGGTCCAATCCATAGGGATTGAAACTTATTGTTTTCCTTTGTCGTCATGGGTTTTATCCCATTTCAACACTAAGTCATCCACACTAAAGTTGTTCTTCCCCACAAACATCTTGTCGAACCACCTCTTGATATGGTTTTTATGGAGTAATAATTTATTTTTGGATTTCAATATTCCTTCCTGTAGCTTATGAAGGGTGTCCATCATACGTTGCTCTAACAAACATGGCTTCCCTTGGGACTCTTCGGAAAGTTGGAGAGTAGAAAATTGTATACAGGGAGGGAGGATGGCTTCTTTTTCGTATACCAGGAAGTAAAGGGAGGTGTTCAGGGAAGGGTTACATGTGACGTAATCATCCCATAGGGAATTTACCAAACAATAGTGCCAGTCCCTCTGCTCATAGAATGTGGTATTCTTAATGATGTGGATCAAGTTCTTATTCGTGGATTCAGCAAGACCATTCCGCTGAGGATAGTAGATAGCCATTAGAGAACTTTTGATGTCTAAAATGCGCATCCTAAAAAAAAATACAACCAAAATAAACTTTATAATAACCAATAGGATTCAAGATGATGATGTCAACCATGGGGGATGATTGACCATTTTTGGGTTAGAAAGGTAAAGATATTAAAAAACAATAAAATAATAAAACTATTTTTTTAACTTGTATTTTCAACTTATCTCCTTATGGTTTTACTCAAATTTTGAGCGAGATTACTCTTTGGATGCAAAATTTAATTCTTCATAGAAGGAGTACCCATGTTGCATACTTTCAATGGAACTTGGTACACAAAAAATTAGAAATACATGAAAAAATGTTATTGTAATCACGTTTTCATGTATTTCTCATTTTTTGTGTAATAGGGTCCATAAAAAGTATGCAACATGGGTACTCCTTGGATTAGGAATCAAATTATGCATCCAACAAGTGTTCACACAAGAACTTTGAAATTACGAGTTGAAAAAGTAGTTTTTCATTTTTTCGCTCTCATGTAATCTAATCTTATTTTATTATTTCCACTATTATTTTATAATTTCCTTACAAGGCCATTTTAGACCTCAAAATTTCCCTAATGATAATTCTTCAATGTTATTCCATTTTCCAATCCAAAATCATAAAGATTTATTGATGAGAAATATGTTTCATTGTCAAAAACAAGTGATGCAGGAACACCAAACCTGGAAATGATGTCCTGTTGCAGAAAAATGATGACTTCCTGATCACTCACCTGTTTCAGTAGAACTTATTTTGTCCACTGCTTGAAGTAATTTATAGTACTGAGAATGTATCGATGCTTTGAAGAATGTGGAAAAACTTCACCAATAATATCCAAGCCCCACTTTTGGAATGGTTATTCAACTACGATAGGTTGTAGAGGGGCAGATGACTTCTTATTCTTGTCGACATGCCTTTCATAGAGCTAAAATTTGTGGACATAAGAAATATCATCTTTAGTGTGGTCCAATAGAAGTTGAACAGCATGAATTTATGTGACATTGTGTTTCCCGCAAAATTCCCTTCGGCTGGTTTTTCATGGAGATCGTGCAATCCCTTCTCGAAATTATGTGCATCCAAAAACTTGAGAAATAATTCGTTATGGTGCTTTTTGAAAAGCACCCCATGCCCCAGCTGATAGGATAAATATTTTATCCTTATTTCCCTATTCTATTGTGTGAAAAAGTGGGAGGGCATGGTTCCATGCTCAAGGTATTGGCACACACTTGTGTACCAAGAGTTCATGCTAGTAGTTGGGGTGGTTTGCTCGATATCATACATCTAAATTTCTTGCTCCCAGCCTTATGGGTATTCTTCTTCTTATGTGTCTATCGCTTCTGCTTCTAGCTGACAGAGACCATGGCCCTTGATGATATGAACTGGTTTGATTTCTAAATCATATTCTTGCAGACCGGTCATCCATTTTTCCTTTTCTTCACCCAGCTCTTGTTGAATGAGCAGTGAGATGACCGTTGTGTGTGGGATAAATATAATCAATGACTTTACAATATATAGGGTCGAAATTGCTTCACCTACTTGTATAGTACATAATTTTATTTAGCCATGGTGGGGTAGTTGAGCTTAGGTCCTTGTAGACTTGTGATAATGAAATAAATAAGTCAATCATCGTTCAGATCATATTTTTATGTAATTACAACGATAAGAGATGTGTGAGAAGTGAAGGTGTAGATAGAAAATGCCTTCATGAAATATGGGTTTTATAACGAGGTTGCTTCTATAATCGATTGTTCGATATGGAAAAATGTGTCCTTTTCCCTTTTCTCCCATTTATAAACAACATCCTTCTTTACCATCTCCTGTATTAGTTTCACAATTTGAGCATAGTCGGAGATGAATTTGCGAAGGAATTTGATCTTAACCAGGAAGGGTTGCATGGCCTTATTATTCATTGTGTAGGGAATCTGTGTGGTTTCTTTCACCCTGTCTAGGTCTACCTTAATCCCACTTTTTTAGATAATGTGGCCAAGATATTCCCCTCGGACACTGCAAAGATATGTTTCTTGGGTTGATATATGTTCTATACTTGCGACATTGCTCGATAATTTTCTTCAAGTGGCGTATGTGATTTGACCTCTGTTTGGAAAATATAGTTATGTCGTCCATGTAGACCACTATGCATTGCACAATCAGTCTGCAAAATGAGATTTCCATATCTCGTTGAAATGTAGCACTAGCTTTAATCAACCCTAATGGAATTCACTTCAAATAAAACGTTCCCCACTTCATTCATAGTGTAGTCTTTAGCCTATCAATTTCCGCGACCAGAACATGGTTGTATGTTGAATACATGTAAAGTAAAGAAAAAATCTCAAATCCCGATATTGTTTGTAATATTTTTTCCATGGATGACACAGGGTAGTTATCCTTGTCCAAGGCATTATTAAAATTTTGAAACTCGATACACAAGTGGATTTCCCCAGAATTCTTTCTGACTGGGACCAAATTTGACGCCCAAGTTGAGTGTTGCACCTAGTATTTGATCGAGGCATCCATCAACTTCATTAATTATTTATGGATAATAGGTTGAAGCATGCGATGCACTTTTCTTGGTTTCTATTGAAAAGGCTTGGTCCCTTCCTTTATTGGTATAACATGCTGGATGATTCGCATGTCCTAAGTTTTTAGATCATCATATGTCCATGTGAGTATATCTTTGTACTACTTTAATAGGTGGATGAAAGCTTGTCACTCTTGTGGTGTACAACAAGTACCGAGATTAACATATTTTGTATCCTTCTCTGTTCCCAAGTTAATTTGTTCATGTGATAGCGAGGAACTATGAGCTATGGCATTTTCACGTCCCTGGAATCAATTTTGCAGGCTATATAGATTTTCCAAATATACCACACCCTTGGTGATGAGGTTTCCTTTATTCTTTCTATTTGCATCTTGTAATGCTTATTCATGCTCATCCTTGTCGGTCACTTCGACTTTGAATACATTAGCACTTGCCATGAAATGCAGTATTTATTGGTCATCATAAAAAATGCATAAATTAGTGACATTATCAGGGATGGGTGGTTTATAAATAATTTCAATAGAAAATCCATCCCTCAGTGGTTAAAACCTAGCAAAAGCGTTAGCTAATGCATCTACAGATGTGTTTCATAGTCTAGGAACAAAAGTAATATTGAAATATTGGAAATGAGAAATAACATTCCATACCTCTTGTTGATAACTCTTTAGAATAGGTGAGACATGATGAATGGTATTATGTACTTGTTGTACCACTATTTTTGAATCACCTATTGCTTTTAAGGATGTAAAATTGAGGTCAATGGCTCTTTGTAAGACCAAAACAAGTGCCGCACATTCATGAGTGTTGTTTGTGCATTCGAACTCCAAGAAGCTTGAGATCAGGTATTTTCTTCGCAACGGTTTTGCTACAACGCAATCGACTCCATATCCTTCCTGTGTTTTTGAACCATCAAAGTAAAGAGTCCACAAACCATATGTACAAAGGTTTTAAACCACTGATTTTCTATAGGATCCAACCTACTAGAGGCTACTACCTTAAATTTTTCATGCTACAACTTGCAAGTAAGCTCCAACTCCCATCTATTTTCTATAGGCTACAACCCACAGGAGGCTCCTAACTCAACCAGCTCCAACTAGACATTTATAAAGCTACAAATTGAAACGGAAGCACAAACTCCCATGTACTTTTTGCAGGCTACAACCCACAGGAGGCTCCTACATCAACCAGCTCCAACTAGACATATATCAAGCTACAACTTGAAACGGAAGCACAAACTCCCATGTATTTTTTTGTAGGCTATAACCCACATGAGGCTCCTACCTCAACCAGCTACAATTGGACATCTATCAAGATAAAACTTGATATGGAAGCACTAAGTCCCTCACACTATAATAAAATCATACGGTGATTTACCTAGATATCAGCTTTTTTTTACTCCTTCTTCATTGTTGCCTTTTAAGCCTTCATATTTGCTTGATATCAGCTCCTAATATGCACAACATCTCTACTAGTCCTCTCTTATTCTTTCACACTCCAAACTTCTCTTTCTTAGATTCTTCTGCTCTCTTCCATTCTGCAGCTTTCTAACAATCTTCAACTCTCTTCAATTTTTTGCACTCTCTCTCTCTCTCTCTGTTTTCGTAACCTTCTGCACATGGATATTACCTATTTTATACAGATAACTTGAAGATTGTTTGCATTCTCTATGGGAATATGAAGTGAATAAGAATGACTCTTCACCTTCCACCCATTTGATTCCTCATTCTTCAATTCAGGATATTACATTAGAAGTAATCATTACAGTACTCGTGGAGTTTTTCCTATGCCAACGAATACTTGCCTTTGCATCACAAGTAATATAAAATAATCAGTGAATTTACATTTACAGTTACAATAATATTTCCATTCAGCCCTTTCAGCTTCTTGCTTTTATGTTCATATTGTCTTGCCTACCTATGTACCTTTTTCTTCTCTACTTTCTATTGTATTTCCAACTGTGCTATAGCATTACTGTCTTAGCCCAACTTGACCCATGCCTTTATGTTTTACATCGCCTCTACCTATTCCATATCTTACCTACAACGTTCTATGCTCTTCTCTGCTCCTTTTCTCTATGTTGGTTTATTTACCTGAGTCTCCTTCTGACCACGTTTAATCTTTGTTATCAAACTACCATAGCCACATAACACCTCTGCATGAGTGTCGGGTCACTTGCTCAGGGTCTTCTCTCTTGCATTCAACCTTTCCTTTTTAACTCACAGTCGCATCTACATGAAAATGTTCTACACTTAGAGTTGGTCTTACCCGAGTCTACTCTCGTTCAGTATTTTATTTTAACTCACTGCCGTAACACTGTTCTGCACGGGCTCCAGGTCCTTTTCATGCTTTCAGGCCTTTCCTTTGTAACCCAAGTCGACCTCCGCTTCCACTATTTTCTTCATAAAACCAATGCAAACACATTAATCCTTGGGCCTGAAATATATTATTATTCACCTTTCAACCACATCGTGTCTGCTTCAAAAATCTCACTTTGCATTCCTTAGAATTTACGTTGTAATCTCCTTTTCCTCCTCCGATGTGATTTGACAAAGAAAAGGCTTTGCATACGAATTTGAAATCCTTTCGGTTTTTCCTTTGAAATTACAGTGCATCTGGGCCTCTGTATTGCACTTTGCAACTTTCTCCACTTCACAGTTCACAACTTATAACAGATACCTTTCAAACTAAAAAATAGAGATGCTGATGCGAAATTGCGCTGTAATCTCCACCATAGATCTTCGCCATATCTAACGGCCCTGCTTTATCGTCTCACACGCCATCTCCCATCCTCATCACATCGCAACCAAAATAATTTATCTTATGATGTTTTAATGCTAAACTTTAAAACTTCCAAAGTGCGATATGTGCTGCATCGTTGTGTGACCACGTGGCTCCTCCCTTTATCGCATCGCAAGTTTCAATTCTTACTGCATCACAAGTTACTTTGTTTAACTTGTGAATTCCTTAACACATAAACACTATAATTGCCGATTTGTGATGTTCATTTTCATTCTCTGCCGGACATGCATCCACATCTCTATCGTTTAATATTGAAACTTCAATTCTGTGATTCGATCCTCGCCATTCGATTCCTCCTTTTGAATTCTTCTAAGTCTTTTCTGACTTAGTCGATTTCTCTGCTTTATATGACCACCACTACTCTTCATCTCCACTATCCTTCCTAAGTTTTATTCAGTTTTTAAAAGTGTTGATCTCTCGTGAGCTTGTTCTTCTGTTTGTTATTCACTCCCATTTGGGATTATCACGCTTGGTGCATGCCTTACTCACTATTTCAATCTAGAATACAGGCCACCATTATGTATTACTTCTCTGAATCCATAATTCATGATTTGTTTCTTACTCCTTTTCCTTTGACGATGGTCTAATGTTGCTCCTTGCCTCTCTGCTGCTCCTTTGCCTCTCTTTTATGCTTTCTTACTACATTATTTCCTAATCTGCTTCTTTTCCTTATTACTATTGCTTCTCTGCTCCTTTGCCTTAATGATAGTTCTGTTTCTTCTCCTTTGTGCTCCTTTTCCATCAATGATAATATTTCCATAGTCTCCCCCTTTGGAACTGATGGCAGCACATCCAAAAATACTCCAATGCTTCCTCCAAGCCTTCCTCCCCCTTTCATTCTGAGAAGTGTCTTTCTTCCTCTGCTTGCTTTTAGAAGAGCCTTTCTTCTTCTACTTGATTTTCCTCCCCCTTTGACATAAATTCCATAGGGTTGCACATTTCCGAGTGTCGTTTCCATCTTTGCATTATTTCTCTCTGAGTTGTGTATAGGCCTTCTTCTTCTGACTTTATACCTTGCTGCTCTGGACTCGTGTACAAGAGTTGTTGGGAGAACAATTTGAGAATCATTGAACTTGTATGTATATACACAGTAAGTTGATACCATCCCAAAGCACAGACTCCTTGTACTTGTATAAAGATAAAAGTGATGATAAGGACACTTTATATAAAAAAATGTACCAGACTTATATAATCAGAGATGCATCATTGGAATAATACTAAAATAATAAGAATGCTCCATATGACATATAAAGTCTACTCCAAATATAATTTAGTCTATATTATAATCTTCATCTAAGATACATATATGTTGAGGAAGGTTGTAGATGGAATATGTCTTCTTTTTCAATACACATCTGCAATACACATTTGTTCAAATATGATGAAGCCAATATATCTTTTGTAGTTGTGGTTCACCTTTACTGCCTGTTGTTGGTGATATGTGCTAGACTACTAACAGGGATATTACACTAACAACCGAAAGGCCCTTGATACTGATGTGAACAAGGAATCTCAAGAATCCTTACAACTTGTTTTAAAACTAGACCATCTTTCAATCTAAAATACGCAATGACTTTAATGTTGTATAGAGTATTTTCAAAACAAACCCTTGAGGCTAGATACATTCAATTTATTGATATGTCTAACTTATCAAATATACAATTTTATTTATGACATAAGGGGATTATGTATGTCAATGATCAACCTCTCTGCAATGGTGAAATACCAGCAATTCCTTTTTTTTGAAGTAGGCTTTAGATGAATAAATAAAAGACTCTTGAGCTTCAAATAGTAAGATTAACACAACTAGTCCTTCATACTTCAGATACTTTAATTGTTCTATCATAATGATCTTCATCAAAAAATATTCAAGTTGTTTAATTGAAATCTCAACAAACAAAATTCACAGAGTTTTATGAATGATCTTAAGAAAGAGGCCTTGAAGATATATCTGTACTGACTTGAGGAAGGCATGTAGTTATATCTAGAAATAGATATTTCTTCAATGCTAAATATTAAACTTCAAATGTAAATTAGATAATGATCCTTTAGCACTTTTATTGACCTTTTCATGCTTTAATAATGTGGCTCGACATCTCCACTATTTACAATCAGAAAATACTTGGCAATAATCAGAGCAACCAGAGCTTAATCCACATATACTATAATGTTGATAACACAGGGAATACTACCTTGATGTACTTCTACCATAATAATCTGATCCTGAGGACTTGTACCATACCCCTACTCCACTGATAACATTTGGTATTTTGTTGATAAGCAAGCTGCTTGTTCCAAATACCAATTGACACTAATTTGATAATCCATACAGTAATTTCACTTCAACTTGCAGATACACTCATAGTTAAGAAAAAATTCATAGTTTCTACTATTGAGCTCTCCATTGTTCTCAACAACAATCATCGATATACTAAATATGATCCTAGCTTAATTAACCTTTTTCTTATTCTGTCATTCTGTTTCAAAAGAATGTCACTGCATATTCCTTTCTAGGACTGCTCCAGAATCATTGATGCTCTATATACAATTCAACTATTCTAACATAATGATCTTCAGGAAGACATCTTCAATTTCTTTACTTTGAATCTAAAAGGGCCGAAAACTCATAGTTTTATCACTCATTTAACTTCTTTCCTCCAAGGGTAACTTCTATTGATGAATGATGTAATGATATAATGATGATAAACATTTCTCTTACTCATCCTTCTCAATTTTGTTTCATTGTTAACTCTTGCAGTGTGATGCACAATGTGATTATGCTCTATGGATCTTTCCAGTTCTATAGCTCAAAACATATTTTTTGTGATTCTAACCATTCATCACTTATTGTGTTGTTATATTCTTATCTTACATGTTCATGGCTGATGTTCCCTATAGCACCATGGCTACTTGTTGCCTTCTCTCATTCCATCAACCTGTTGGTTGTTGAATGCTTCAGGTGTCCTTCTTCCTCTATAGTTCTCTGACAGAGGAATTTTCCTTTTCCTTCCTGAACTTTTAGTTGTTCTTATTCCAAGGATATCTTCTCATACTACTTTTACGGGGACTTTTATGAACTTCTCTCCCCCTGGGATGTTGCTTCTTATCTATTACTAGTTGGATATTTTTTTGCTTCCTAGAGCAACTCCCCCCGAGACTATGATGGATTCATTATGTTATTGAAGTAACAGGCTCCCCATTTCTCTTTTCCTTCCATACTTTATTTGGGTTATTCATAATGTCTGCACTTATTTTTTATTCACAGTTTTGTCTGATTTGATTGGATTCCATCATCTGTCTAGACTTATTTAATGTATATGGCAGCTTACAGTGTTTTGCTTTATGACCAATCTTGTGGCATGAATAACATATTATTTTACCTAAGTAAGGTTTATTTGATGTATGGCATGTTGTTCCCCTTTTTGAACATAATTTACATTCAACAGATTTATGTCCAAATTCATTGCATGAAAAACAATAGCCATGGAAATGATTAGTGTACCTGGTGAAAGGTTGTCTTCTCCATTTGTTTGCTTGAGGCAGTCTTTTCATTTTTTGCATCTTTTACTGGTTGGAATGGATTTGCTTTGCCTTACAGTATGCCGCAATATGTACAGGTTTGTGGTAGGAAAAAAAAGTGATACTTCTCATAAGAGGAAAGAACCTCCATTGACAGCTTCCGAATTTATTCAATTCATATTCAGGAGTGTATGAGCCTTTGGCATCAGACTGTTTCTTCATTTCGTTCTTTGTCATTTGAGGTTGTTGCTTGTTTCTGTTTGCTTCATTACCCTTCAAGGTCTTGTTGGCTTCTAATTATTTGGATCTCTTTTGGGTTGCTTCATCATTTTTCCTTCTTTGAGTTTTCCATGGAGGTAATCTCATCCCCGACCTGCTTCCACAACCTTCTCCTTTCTTCTATCAGTCTTCTAGCTGCAATAATATCAGATTGCTAAGAGTTATCATTTTATTTTATTAAATCTTTCACGAAAGTGATATTCTTGTTATCTTTAACCTTGGACTTATTGTTTTCTCCTTCATAGCCTATCCTGGTCTTTATAAGAGGATATATTTGAGCATTTAGTATTTTGTCCAATTGTTCAGAGCTTTTCATCCGTGGAGTATTCATAGAGAATTCCCTTTGGGCCTTTTCTAATTTCTTTCTCAGTCATACTACTTCTTCTTTCAATTTCTCTTGCTCCTCATTTTTACCTTTTATTTGCTTTATCAAAATTTCTTCCATCTTCCTAGCTTGTTCAATTTCTACTTTCAACTAAATGAGGTTTTCCAAACTTGGCTCTTCCTTTACATATTTCAGGAGAATGTATTTCTATTTTCTACACTTGAGTTTAAGTCTGTCTATTTCCTCTAGGGCACTAATTAACTCCCCCTCAAGATCTACCTCCTCTTCTTCCTCATCTAGAAGGTATCCTTCAAGCTCTTCCTTGGCCATCAACAAAAATTCAGAGGTTCCTTCTTAATTTTAGGATTCATCTGAGCTTTCAGATGCACTGCTATCTTTTTTAGCATAAAATTAAGTTCTATTAAATCTCTTCCCTTTCTACCAGATAATTTTTTTTTCTCCGTCTCTTGCGACTGGTTCTCTACTCTCTTATGGGGACATTTTGAAGCATAGTTCCCCACTCTTCCACAATTAAAGCACTTAAATGGAAGTTTACATTTTTACTTACCTGTGCCTCTATCCAATCTTCTGATAAATTTGGCCTCTTCTTCATCTAAGCATGAGAATGTATCTTCCTTCTCTTTTATGCACTTGTCTACCTCAAAGGCTTCCTTCCTCACATTTTACTTCCCCTTTGGAAGTCCCATCTCATACGCTGTCAAGTTTCCAAGTAATTGGTTCATGGTGAGGGTTTCCCAGTTTGTTGTTTCTTCTATGGAAGAAACCTTCGGGTTAAACCTGGATGGTAAATATCTCAATACCTTTTGCACTATCACGCATTCCTTAATGGTTTCTCCTAGAGCTATCATGTTATTCAAAACTTCCACAACCTTTAAGAAGAAATTGGCTACATCTTCATCTTCATTCATTTTTTAATTTTCAAACTGAGTTCTATAAGCTTGCAGTTTGGCCATATTCACCTTTTTATCTCCTTCATGGATAATTTCTAAGGTATCCCGTATATCTTTGGGAGTCTTACTGCGCATTAATTTGATAAACTCTAACTCACACAGACCGCTCAAGAGTGCATTCATTGCTTTTCTATTAGCTATGAAATCTTGCTTGGCTTTTTTCTCTGTGTCAGTATCCTTTGGTGCATATTTTACTTCTACCGCAATCCAAACTTATAATCCAAGAGACATCAGATAGGATTCCATTCTTATTTTCCAGAAGGTATGGTTTGTGCAAGTAAACAATGGGCCTTTATTTTTTGAGCATCCTTCTAGGCTAGCCATTTTGGGGACCTAGGATCTCCTTCTAGTTCTTAAATTAATACAGAAAGAACTTGTCTGATACCAATTGATGAACTCTTAACTAAACTGAGAGGGGGGGTGGGTGAATCATTTTAATACATTCATGGAAATTTAAAACTCTTTTTATTCAACTCAATTACACCTTCAGTTCATAAGCATATTAATACATAATGAATCAACAAGCTTAATGTGTGTAGAGAAAGTAATTAATCATATTAAAACATCACATCAACACATAATCACCAACCACAAATAAATTATATATAAGTGGAAACCCATAAGGGAAAAAACCACATCTTATTATTGTTGTGATGCAAAGGCAAATTCCAACTCCCTCTCACCATTGGTTTTTTGTAGGCTCTAACCTACAGGAGGTTACTACCTCAAATTCTGCAAGCTACAACTTGCAAGGAAGCTCCAACTCCCATCTATTTTTTGCAGGTTACAACCCGCAAGAGGATCCTACCTCAACCATCTCCAACTAGACATCTATCAAGCTAAAACTTGAAATGGAAGCACAAACTCCCATGTATTTTTCTACAGGCTACAACCCATAGGAGGCACCTACATCAACCACCTCCAACTTGACATCTATCAAGCTACAACTTGAAACAGAAGCACTAACTCCCATGTATTTTTCTGCAGGCTACAACCCACAAGAGGCTCCTACCTCAACCAGCTACAACTAGACATCTAAAAAGCTACAACTTGATATGGAAGCACCAACTCCCCCACACTACAATAAAATCATATGCTGATTTACTTGGATATCAGCTATGTTTTACTCCTTCACTGTTGCCTTTTCAGCCTTCATATCAGCTCCTGATATGCACAACATATCTATCATTCCTCTGTTATTCTGTCACTCTCCAACCTTCTGCAGTTTTCTTATATTCTTCTGCTCTTTTCCATTCTGCAACTTTCTAACAATCTTCAAATCTCTTCAATTCTCCTACTCTCTCTCTCTCTCTCTCTCTCTATCTCTCTCTCTCTCTCTCTCTCTCTCTCTCTCTCTCTCTCTCTTCGTAACCTTCTGCACATGGATATTTCCTGTTTTATATAGATAACTTAACAAATTTTTGCATTCTCTATGGGAATATGAAGTGAATATGCATGAATCTTTTCCTTCCACCCATTTGATTCCTCATTCTTCAGTTCAAGATATTACATCAGAAGTAATCATTACAGTACTCATGGATTTTTTCTTATGCCTACAGAGACTTTCCTTTGCATCACAAACAATATAAAATAGTCAATGAATTTACATTTACAGTTACAATAATATTTCAATTCAGCCCTTTCAGCTTTTTTCTTTTTTGTTCACCTTGTCTTCTCTAACTATTGTCCCTTTGTCTTCTCTACCTGTTTTTATATTTCCAACTATGCTGCAGGATTACTGTCTTAGCCTGACTTGACCCATGCCTTTATGTTTTACACCACCTCTGCCTATTTCATATCTTACCTACAACATTCTATGTTTTTCTCTGTTCCTTTGCTCTATGTTGGGTTACTTACCCGAGTCTCCTTCTACCCACGTTCAGTATTTGTTATCAAACTTTCGCAACCACATAACACCTCTGCACGAGTGTCGAGTCACATGCCTAGGGCCTTCTCTCTTGCATTCAGCGTTTCCTTTTTAACCCATAGGCACATCTACATGACATTGTTTTTCACTTAGATTCGGGTCTTACCTGAGTCTACTCCCGTTCGGTATCTTCTTTTAACTCACTGCCGTAACCTTGTTCTGCACGGACTCTGATTCCTTTTTCATGCGTTCAAGTCTTTCCTTTGTAACCCAAGTCGACCTCCGCTTCCATCGTTTTCTTCATAAAACCAACGTAGACACATTAAACCTTGGGCCTGAAATATATTAGTATTCACCTTTGAACCGCATCGTGTCTGCTTCAAAAATCGCCCTTCGCACTTCACGTTCCTTAGAGTTTATGTTGTAATATCCTTTTCCTCCTCTGATGCGATTTAACAAAGAAAAGGCCCTAAATACGGATTTTAAATACTTTGGATTTTTCCTTTGAAATTACATTGCATCTGGGCCTCTTTATCGCACTCCGCAACTTTCTCTAGTTCGTAATTCACAACTTATAACAGATACCTTTAAAAACTAAACAATACAGATGCCGATGCGAAATTGCGTTGTAATCTCCACCATAGGTGTTTGCCAGATCTAACGGCCTCGATTTACCGTCTCACACACGAGCTCCCATCCTCATCGCATTACAACCAAAATACTTTACCTTGCGATTTCTTAATGCTAAACTTTAAAACCGCCGATGTGTCATATGCGCTAGATCATTGTGCCAACACGTGGCTCCTCCCTTTATCAAATCGCAAGTTTCAATTTTTACCGCATCGCAAGTTATTTTGTTTAACTTGCAAAGTCATTAACACATAAACACTATAATTACCGATTTGCGATGTGTGCTTTCATTCTCCACCTAACACACATCCACATATTTGTTGTTTAATATTAAAACTTCAATTCTGTGATTCAGTCCTCGTTGTCCGATTCCTCCTTTGGAATTCTTCTAAATGTTTTCTGCCTTAGTCAATTTCTCTGCTTTCTACGACCACTGCTACTCTGCATCTCCACTATCCTTCCTAAGCTTTATTCAGTTTTTAAAAGCGTTGATCTCTCCTAAGATTTTTCTTCTATTTTTTATTCACTCCAACTTGGGATTATCACACTTGTTGCATGCCTTACTCACTATTTCAATCCAGAATACATACCACCATTCTGTATTACTTCTCTAAATCCAGAATCCTTGATTTGTTTCTTACTCCTTTTCCTTTGTTGATGGTCTACTATTGCTCCTTGCCTCTCTGCTGCTCCTCTGCCTCTCTTTTATGCTTTCTTACTGCATTATTGCCTGGTCTATTTATTTTTCTTATTGTTGCTACTTCTCTGCTCCTTTTCCTTAATGATAGTTTTGGTGCTGCTCCTTTTCCATCAATGACAATATTTTCAACAATTTGTACATCCATTTTTCTCCATGTTGCATTGATTTTATTTTCTATGTATAATGGAATTACATTACCGATGCACTAGATTTGACCAAATAGTTGTGTACATTAGAATTGAAAATTTTGAAAGTTAAGAGAAGGGGAGGGAAGAGAGTGTTTACTTCCACTTGAGTCAAGAGAGTCATAAGATATATATAACCCCTTACTTTAAGGGGTAAAAATACCTACGGAGGAGTTTCCAAGTGCTTGCAAAAGAGTGTACCACTAGCGCATGATCTTTGTTAACTCAAATAGTGAAATGTTCGCATGAGTCTTTTTCATGTCTTCAACTATGTTATAGTCCACAATGGGAAGGATCGTTGAAGTGTCTGGCAAAGTAGCTTGACTTGTTACTTCCAGAGTGATGATATTATCTTTATTTTTTGCGGAAGTAGCTTTTTTTGAGATAGCTTTCCCAGACTTGCTCTGAGTTTTTTGTGCTAAGTTGACTCACGGAATGATTTTCCTTCATAAGGCTTCTTTGAGTTTCTGCGTTGTCAACTTCATTATAGTATTCAACCCTTGTCTTCTCAAATTGTTACAATTGCCCTACTTCTTAGGGGGGCGGGGGGGGGGGGGTCACTCAGAGGTTTTTTCTCGATTGTGTTATTTTGGGATGCAAGTACGCACTAGGTTGACCATGTTTACTGTGTGCCCAACGCTTGGAATCTCATCAGGTGTAGCATATTGTTCCTTTTCTTCTTCCATCTCCGTCTACTCATCAGCTAGTATTATGTCGTATAAATGTGTGGCAATAGAACTCATGGTGAAATTCCATTGTGGGCATGTTTTCTCAGAATGGTAATCTTTATGATATGAACAATATTCGATCATGCCCAAATTTTCAAGGTTCAATGTTGCGTTTGAACTCTTCGCAGATTTTTTTGGTTGTTTAGTGTTGCTACTAGAATTCCCATTCCTTTTGAACATGTTGAATCATGGAGGCTTGCTATTAATAGTGGTACCACTTGACCTTTTTTTAAGTTATACCAACTTATTCGACAATTTCTTCATCATGCGGGTCAAGTTCTCAAGATCGGATGGTTCCCTTTATTTGGCCTTGTTTACTAAGGCTTGAGACCCTTTACTTGCATATTTCAATTCCTTTGTTGGTTCATCATCTACGATGACTCCAATTGCGCGAAATTTTTCTTAACCACAATTGCTTCTTCAAAATTTTCTAAAAGTGATGCTTTCGCAGTCTACTTCATGAGTTGTACAATGCTTTGTGGCAAGGAAAAAGTGTAGTAGTCCTTTGTAATCGATGCATGAGGTTTCCTGTGTTCCGGAAATATGTTCAGGACATGATTGAAACTTTGATTGAAATATTTCACCTTTTATTTTGGCTCCATTTTTAGACTACCTATCTCTTTGAACAACATGGCATGGGTCTTATCATCATCAAATTTCTCAATAAATATTTTCTTAGAGACCCTTGAATTATGGATGGAGTTTGGGGGAACACTATGATACCATACCGTATCTCTACCATCCAAGGTACATGGAAAATTTCTACATGCAACGTCATCATAGTGTATCTCAAATGTTTGCAGATGTAGGTATAATTTTTCCAAGTGGTCTTTTGCTTTAACCATTATGTCAGGGTCATACTTTGTTAAGAGGTTTTTTGGGTGGCTTGGAATTTTATGCATCACACCCGGAAGTGTGAGTGGCCCCTGAGGCATCCAATCTATATCTTGGTCTACCATGTATTCATCTTCATCCTCCTCCTATTCTTTTTCATAATCTCATAACTCTTTTTCCTCTTTGTCACTGTTGGCCCTCGTTTTTTATCTCTTTTTGTTTTTTCTCATATTATCCATATATACACCATCACATCGACATTATTTTTACCAATAAATTCATATACATGTATTTAAATTAATTTTTTCAATTCTTATAATTTTTTGCAAAAATTGAATTTTAAGTGCATTTTTGGACAGCATCAGAAATTCCCATAATGGCCTCACGATTTTCATATTTGTAGGACACTTGGACTCGAGCTAGATATATTTCTAGAAGGCTTGGGAACTAATATTAAGTGCACACTTGTTGGTACAGTCAAACCAATCTTTAATAGGCTTGGCGGTCAAACATGACCTTTTTTTATGGAGGATCCCTAGGAACTAGGTCAAATTCTTATTTTGTGGGATTTTCCATATTTTGATGGATATGATGGATGAATTCGACCTGAATGGATAAGATAATGATACTCATGACTATAGGAGTTATTTTATAATTTTTTGGATATTTTATCTATTTAAGCCTCAAACTTTGAAGGCATTTATATGTAGAATTTGTATGACTTAACATTATTATTTCTGAGACTTTGGAGACCTAATTGAAGATCTATTCTATTCCATTTTCTGTTGTTATATGCGGATCAATTTACTGAAGTTCTAAGTAGCTGAAAACACCTTTAGTGTGTGAGGCAAGGGCAGAGGTCCCCCACACCGAGCTAAGTGCACTTCTTAGTTTATTTGTAGTTGCAATTTCTGAATTAGTTTGCTTATGCTTAACCTGTTTATGTTGATCATTTATGAGTGTTGATGAATCTAATGATCATTTTTATTTTTCATATGAAAGGATAAACAAATGTTTAAGTTAAACATTATTTCTATCTAATTAAGATCTTAAGTGAGAATTCATCTTTTCATGCTTTTAATGCTTTTCTAAATTCTTGTTTCTAACAATAGCATTATTGATAATGAATCTATGATTAAGGACAACCAAGACCTCTTCAGTGAAGAGCCTCTTCAATTATTGCTTCATGTATCTTAATCTATTGCTTAACTAGTAATTTTTTATTTCTAATTCATGAAGTAATCTTGTTCGAGAAGGAAAAACGAATCTCTTAAGTTAGGATATTCTTCTGCTTCTGGTTACACATTTGAATTTAGAAATTGTTTAAGTTAGATTTATATTTGTAATATGCATTTCCTTAATCATTGATAAATAATCTTCTAAATTGATCATAATTGAAACCCATATACTTTGGGGATGCTTATAAGTTCCACTAGCCTGGATTGATAATAAATACTTGTGTTAGTTTACACAGTAAATTGAACCAACATTTCAAAACACATTTCAAAATATTTCCGAGGAAGCATATTTCAAAATAGTCAAATAGGAAGATAAAAAGAAAAAAATAATATACATACATACACACACACACACACACACACACACATATATATCAAAAACAACAAAAACGTAGTTTTTATTTCAAGTTATGTTTTTTTATGCCTAGAGATAGAGATCAGAACGGTAGATTTGTGAAATAAAACCCTACAACAACTCATTCATCCACAGGACTAACAACACCAGTTGTTGGAAAACCTACTATAGAAGAGTTAGAGGAAAAATAGAGATCACAACAAAGATTAACTTTAGTTGAAAGGAAAATCTTGTTAGCCTTTGAGGTAAAAAGAAATCAATCACCTAAAGAAACTCCTTCCATATGGAAACAAAAAGATACAAGAAAACCAATTGTTGAACAAGTAGAGCAACATGTCCTTGAAGAAATCAAAGTAGTGGAAGAAATACAAAATCAACCTCATATTGACACACTACATATCTTTGAACAAGAAACGGTTGAAGAAGGAGAAGTATCAACTAGGATAAACATGACTCCTGAACAAAGGCTTGAATATGAAAGACAACAAAGGGAATGGAGAATACAACGAGAGGAAGAAATAAAGGCAGAGGAATACATAAGAACAGAAGCACTTAGAAGGATAGAGGAAGAAGCAAGAAGAGAAAATCAAAATAGAAGAACACAAGAAAATGAGCAAGAAAATAACAATGATCAAGAAACTACTTTTGGCTTTCCAATCTTAGATGCAAGAGAAATATTAGGAGAAGAGATAAAAATGAAAAAACATTCCACCTTATGTATTTCCTAATTTCTATGGAATTTCAACAGAAAATCCTGATGCATTCATGTTCGAGTTTGATATCTTGTGTAAAACTTATGGATATACGGATGACACACACAAGCTTCGACTTTTTCCTGCAACTCTGAAAGTAGCAGCCTTGAAATGGTTTATGGGATTATGAGAACATAGAATAGCTTCTTGGGATGATATGAAGATTTTTTTTCTAAAAAGTATCAAGCTTGCTGTAGGGCTAGAGACTCAAAAGAAGACATTTTTAGAATGACACAACAAGAAGACGAAAGTTTGGAAGAATATTTGGAAATATTTCTTTACAATTTACATAGATCCAAACATCATTCTCTAAGTCTCGATACCATCAGTACCATATTTCTTAAGGGTATCAGAGATGAATATTTATACATCATTAATGTGATGGGAAAAGGAGATATCTCCAATTTACCATTAGAGAAAATTGTTGAACTATGTCAGAAATACTCTAGGGGAAGAGAAAAGAGTGGAAAGAGATATATTTCATCAAAAGCTTCCAAATCCGCAGCAAGTGCAGTAACAAGAGCAGAAATAAGAAGTTTACCGGAAAATGTCAAAACATATCTCTTGAGCACTTTGGAAACACAAGTAGATGTATTTAAATCTAAGAAAAAGAAAGAACACGATGAAATCTTAGCAATTTTATGTCCAAAGTGCAGGCAAAAACATCCACTCAAGGAATGTCCTTTGCAAGGTATACAAGTGTGTGGACTATGCACAAAAAATTATGCAACAGAAAAATGTCCCAAATTAAAAGAATTGCAAGGAGAAGAAGTGCAAGGAGTAGATTATCTCTACTATATGGCACCAAGGAGACCTTGGCAACCAAGGATGCCTCAACAATTCCCTCAACAAAACCCCCAAAATTTTCAATATCCTCAAAATTCATGGAATACACCCATGCCATGGCAGGCTTGGCCACCACAACAATATCAAAACCAACCTACACAAGCTTGGAGGGAATATGGTTATTGAAACCAACCACCTCGACATATGTATCCTAAAAAATATTAATATCAACAACCATACCCTCCACAACCATTTCCTCAATACCAACAATTCCAGCAACAACAACAACCAATGCCATTTCCACCTCAAAATCAAACAATGCTAACTCAACCTCAGTAGCTTCAGCTGCATACTAACCAACCACCTCCTAGACTAACACAATTTCCAGCTCAGCCAGTATCTAATCCAAGTAACAAGGTGGATAGACTAGCATATCATGTGGAAGAGGCAACATATTATCCTACTTATTCAATTATTCCCATACAAGATGTCCACCTAAGGTCTGGGAAGGTATTACAGAAAGATTCTCCTCAGATAATTGAAGAAAAAATTGAACAAGGAGAACAAAGTCAAGAATCTCAACCAGAAAAGAAAATTTAGAAAGGTAAATCTATTATTACACAGAATCCACCATATCCAGAGAGATTGATACAACAAAATATCCCAATATCTCTACCTGAATTTAATATTTTGTATGAATTAAAGAACACATATGTCAAAATTCTTTTGTTGCGGGCAATTAAAGATATTCTGATATATGAAAAAACAATAAAGTAATTATGCATTAATAAATACGATAGAAGAAATAAGGATTCACCTATAATCCAAGTAATTGGACATTTAGCTAGTCTCATGTCTACAAACACAACCATTGAAAAATATGTTGATCTGAGGAATTTCTATGGTTACCATTTCGATTAACAAATTTTTAGTGCCAAATAATTTAATAGACTTGCGAGCAGCTATCAATGTTATGACTACAGAGACTATGAAACATTTGAATCTGAACAACATTAGACCTACTACTACAGTCTTAGAACTTTCAAACAGATCTAAATTTGTACCAGAAGGTATATTGGAAGATATTATTGTCTCACTAGATTCATGAGAGTATCCTATAGACTTTTCGATTTTGTAGCCAAAAACAAATCTAGGAGGGCATCCCTTAATTTTAGGAAGACCATGGTTAGTCACTGCATATGCTTACATTGGATGCAGATCAGGAAGTATGATTATTGCACATGGAGATGAAACGAAACATGTTACATTGTATCCTCCCACTCAATCTCCTTCTTTATTATCATGGTTTGATGGAGAGGAACCACAAGAGCTTCAACCTGTTCTTAGTCTTAATCAAGTTTATAATTTTAGAGAGGAAGAAGAAAATGAGGAATTATTATATATTTTCATCTTAGAACCAAATATTTCTGAGTAGCTTAGACTAACTCAGTATGAATCTTCTATTTATCTTTTAAATTAATGTTTTCAGGAAAATTGCACTACAAAATCATTGCAAAATATATTCGAAATAATTTTTCCTGTTAATTCAATTACTAATTCAAACAGCAAAATCATTGAGATCAGTCCTGAGAGACATTTGAATATTGGTAATAAATTATAATCATCACAAGAGGAAAATCTAATAACATTGTTACAAAAATATTCAAAAGCTTTTGCCTGGGATTACACAGACATGCAGGGAATTCATCCAAAAACATGTATCCATCATATTTACACTAATGATCAAATTAAACCTATAAGGAAACCACAAAGAATGATGAACCCCATGATTAAAGAAATAGTGAAAGAAGAATTACAGAAACTTTTACAAGTCGGATTTATCTATCAGATAGTCAATGGGTTTCACCCTTAGTTGTAGTACCTAAGAAAAATGGGAAATGGATAATTTTTGTGGATTACAGAGAAATCAATAAAGCTACATTAAAAAATCATTTTCCTTTACCATTTATTGATCAAGTGTTAGATTCATTATCTGGAAAGAAATTCTTTTCATTTCTTGATGGATTTAGCGGATACAATCAGATAAATATAACATTGGAAGATCAAGATAAGGAAACATTCACATGCCCATGGGGAACATATGCATACAATGTATTACCCTTTGGTTTATGGAATGCACCTGCTACCTTTCAGAGAGCAGTACTTGCAATATTTTTTTATTTGATCCATGAGTGTGTAGAAGTTTACATGGATGATTTCACTGTGTATGGTGGAACATATGATGATTTTTTACAAAATCTTGAAAAAGTGTTAAAAATATGCATAGAGACAAATCTATCACTCAGTAATGAAAAATGTTTTATGGTTTTAACTTAGGGAATAGTGTTGGGACACCATATTTTTTCTTCGGGAATCAAGGTGGACCCAGCAACAATTCAATTCATTGTGAATTTAATACAACCCACAACACAAAAAGAAGTTACAAGTTTCTTGGGTTATGCAGGCTACTATAGGATATTTATTGAAAACTTCACTAAAATAGTTTTTCCATTATTCAAGTTACTTGCAAAAGATGTGGAATTCCAGTGGACAAATAATTGTCAAAATTCATTTGAAAAATTAAAATAAAAATTATCAATTTCACCCATTCTTTGAGGACCTAATTGGTCTTTGCCATTTCACATTTCAACTGATGCATTTGACACTGCTATTGGACCATCACTTGGACAAAAATAGAATCAGTTTAATTATGCCATATATTTCATAAGAAAAAACTTAACACCAGCAGAATTGAACTACACTATTACAGAAAAAGAAATGTTATATGTAGTACATACAATTACTAAATTTCGACATTATATAACAGGATATCAAGTTTACATCCAAATGGATCATTCAGCCATAAAATATTTAATGTACAAATAATTCACAAATGGAAGAATAACTAGATGGTTGTTATTAATGCAAGAATTTAACGTTACTGTACAAGATCGACCAAGAAAAGATAATCAAGTTGCAGACTTTCTATCAAGACTACATTCACCTGGTGATCCAAATCTAGTATCAGATAATTTTCCAAATGAACATCTATTTGCTATAAATGTCAAAAATCCATGGTTTGCAGATATAGCTAACTACTTATCATATGGAATCCTACCATCTCATTACACAAATAAACAGAAAAGCATAATAATTAGAGAAAGTGCTAGATATAGTTGGGTCAATGGAGATCTCTTTAATACTAGAGCTGGTCTAATGATTATAAAATGTGTTCAAGAAGATGAGATTATTAATATTTTGAAATCATGTCATGATGAACCATGTGGTGGTCATTTTGTAGATAAGCGGACATCATACAAAGTTCTGAAACTTGGCTACTACTGGCCAGCCATCTTCAAAGACTCCAAGGCCTATGTGAAGAGATGTGACAGCTGGCAAATAATTGGTAGACCAGTGGCATCAGATAAAATTTCATTAAAGCCACAAGAACTGATTGAACCATTTGAACAGTGGGCTTTAGATTTCATGGGACCAATCAACCCTCCATCCAATGGAAATAAGTACATATTGGTATGTACAGATTATGTAACTAAGTGGGTGGAGTCAAAAGTAGTAGCACGGGCAACAGAAGATATTGTTGTGTATTTTTTGTTTGAAGAGATATTTGCAAGGTATGGAGTTCTGAGACAGATAGTAACTTACCAAGGCACACAGTTCACATCAAAAAAATTTCGAGATCTTACAGAGAAATACAATATCAAACACATAAAATCAACTCCATATCATCCTCAAGCAAACGGACAAGTGGAATCAACAAAAAAATTCCTAGAGAACATTATGACAAAGACTGTACAAATGAACAGAAAGGACTGGTTAGAAAAATTGAAAGATGCACTATAGGCATATAGGATAACATGGAAAAACACAACTAGGTTCCATCCATATTAGTTAGTGTATGGAAAAGAAGTCCTATTACCCATAGAATTTCAAATACATACATTCAAGTTAGCAGCGGAACTGGGGATGGAATTATCTGAGGCACAACAACAAAAAATTATAGAATTAAATCAATTGGATGAGATACAACAGCAAGCAGTAGAGCACACATCTCTTGTGCAAGAACAAAGAATCAAATGGCATGATATATTCATAAAGAATAAAGTGTTTCAGAAAGGAGATTGGGCACTCTTATTCGACTCAAAGTTTAAATATTTTAAATAAAATTTTACAACTCATTGGCTTGGGCCATATGAGATTGACGAAATATTTGACAATGGATTTGTCAAGATAAAAACAATTGACGAAGCATTTGTTTCATTTATCGTTATGTACATAGGCTTAAAGTTTACAATAAACCTATAAATAAAGAGGATTTTATGAGAAAAAATTCCATAGATTTAGATCTGGAACTAATGGGGCAACATAGCAATATGCCTCCCATAATTCCAGAAGAAGAAGAAGAAGAATATATATAGATATAGATATAGATATAGATAAAGATATATATATAGATATATATATATATATATATATATATATATATATATATAGAGAGAGAGAGAGAGAGAGAGAGAGAGAGAGAGAGAGAGAGTTTGGTTGTGAAAATCCAAGAAGCTCGCACAATGCAATCTCAAATTCATTTCGGAAAACCAGCTTGTTTGGCCAATATGAATTCTCTTTTTGTTTTCATTTTACTTGTGTATTATTTTTCGCAGATATATGACTACTACTGTGGAGGTGGTATTGTTCTTCTTTGGACAATATGGAATACTGGATACTCCCGGGATCAATCCAACTACTTTTGCTAACTGACGGGTTATCATAAGGATAAACAGAATTTCATTGTATGATATTTCACAAGTTCATGTGGGTTATGTTTTAGAAGAGTCACCAACTTTAGGAGCATGAGTAGGGGAGGTGGAGTGTACGTTATTTCCTTGATCATAAGATGTAACATAGGTGTCGACGGGTTTATTAGCAATAAAAAATGGGAGGCCCCCCTTCTAGCGCCAAAAATGTTGACAATGTTGAACCCACCAACATTTAGGGTATCTCCCTAACATGAAGTCCCAATTAGACCTCACGTCGTTTGGTGTAGGATACTCATCCGGAAGAAAGGCTTGATTTCCTTATTCTTAAATATATGCCTTGGATCTTGCTATCAGTAAGAGATAGTGATCTAAATGTACTTTTTCAAATCAATGGGGATGTGCATGGTGAGTGTTTGATTGCATGTATGTCAAGGTTATTCTACTGCGAAAGGGAAGAAAAAGAAAAGTGAACCTCTAAGAGAGATTTAATAGTACCACCCAGGAAGAGACACCCATGAACCAAAGGATTTTGTCTAACATCTAGTGGAATATTCCACAAGGAATGCGACGATCATTACACACAACAATTTGAGAAAGGTATGTCTAATATCCTATGGAATAGTCAACAAAGATGGGAAAATAATTATGCACACAACAACTTGGGAAATATTTGTTTAATATCCTTCGGAATAGTCCACAAGGATGGGACAACAGTTACAACCATTACAATACATTCTCAGAAATATAAGCACTAAAATAACTAAAGCCGTTCAACCATATTAGTACATGTGAAAATAAAACATGAAATACAAACATTTGCATAATAGTATTACAAAAATTCATATGTCATGAATGAAGAACATATTGGCCTTGATAGGCTTCTGTTATTAATTAAAAGTTCCAAGACACATATATACATTGAATATCACTAGCTCCAATAGTGAAACATTGTAGCCACTCCTTCCTCCACAAAAGAACTATATTTTCTCTCTATTGCTTTGCTGGTGGAGCCAAGGTGAAAAGAACTTTGCTCATACAATTTGGGAGTGTATATAACCAAGGGTGACTCTTTAACTAACCTCATGATTGTTTGACTTCTCATGAATTTTCAACTTACATGACTCTTTACATTCATGTGTGTCCTTCAAACTTACACTTTACAATACATTTGATCACAATGGACATGATATACAATAGTGATGTGGCGATATGACCACTCATGACATGACATGTCATGACATGAAACTATTGACATCGACTGCTTTATGACATGGAAATGTCAAGCCATAGTTTTTGCTGAGAGTTTAGTGTCTTTATGAAATATCTCTCCTTTACCCCTTCACAAGCTTTCGTGATAAGGAGTCTTCAATGATCTCAAGTCTTGGATAATGGTCATAAACTAGTGTTCTTCTGATTTCTCTTCATTGATCATCTTGTGAGTTCTATTGCAAGAGTTTTTTTAAGCATGATTCCCTCCTTCTTTTCCTCCTTTATCATCTCGCCTTAACTTCATAGAGAACAAATTCCTGCAATTAACTCATGATGGGATGACATGAATTTGAAAACCCCTAGCCTAAGTTGATGCATTCTGATCCATGAACTGATCTTAGGAAAAGTGACAGTATGGGAAAAAAGGTTCAATGACTGCACAATTATGCAGTGTAGGAAGGAAGGGGTCAGCTTTGATCCTTGAGACCACGTAGTGTGAAGTTCAGGCTGGGTTGAGGGACATTACTACGCATTTTCCAAAGTGAGTGGGGATAGACAGTAGGGATGAGAGCTGGGAAACCTTACTGCACAGTTCAAGAGCCCAAGGAGACTTGGGTGACTGCACATTTTGCAGGTATAATTCTCAAGGGATGAGATTGTGTCTTGAAGTTATGAAGTGGACAGTTCAAGTCAGGCTAGACGCCATGAGTGCACAATTTTGGAGGTCAAGGTCGGGTCTTGGTCACAAAAATTGTGCAATGGAGTGGTCTTGGTAGGGAAGTACAATGCAATGCCAAGTAGCAAGGTCACAACCATAGGACTTATACTGTGCAATGAACAACTCTAGGGAGGGCCTAGTGAAGTCAAGTTGCTTGGTCAGGAGTTTTCACGAAAATGACTAAGTGGGGGATCAGTGAGATTGATATGAAAATTGATGGACTTTAACTATGATCACACACTTAGCATACTTGATAAAAAACATAGGTCAACCAAGACATACAAACAAATCATTCTCCTTCGCGTGAGAACATTATGACCAATTAAGACAATTGAGACACTAAGGATACACTTTATGATGACTGTGATGACACTTGTGCGACAATACTCAAAACTTTGGAATTGAGTGTGATGGATACTTACAAGGTTAGAACAACTCATTTACGTAAATAGGACCTCTTTAAACCACTGTAACAAGATCATACATTAGTTGTAACAACCTTCATGCCAAAAGATGAAACTTTTCCTATCTTGAGAAAAGGATCACACCACTTCAAGAAAAGAAATGGAATGAAATTCAAAGTTTGCAAAAACCATGAACAAGAGCAAGGAAGGCTCCGAAATTTGGTATAGGCTAAAATTTTGGAGAGTTTTGTAGCTACTACAATAGCTTCTAACCCCCTTGACTACTTGTGGGTCACATTGGGACGTTACGTTTAATTTTTAGGAGTGGTATCGCTGAATTCAAAACTTTGAGTACGAGCCCGACCGTGTTACAAACTCCCCTAGATAAATAATAGTAATAATAATAATAATAATAATAATAATAATTAATTACTTTTTATTTTCAATACAACTCTAAATAAATTAATATTTGTTCCTCATCAAATCATTAGTTAAATTGAATCTTCATAGTAAATTTTATTTCAAATGAATTAAACTTTATAATATTATGAATTTAATTAGTTCCCGCCTTAGCAGAACTCTAGCGACCAATTGATTGTTGACCCATTATTAATCCTATTTTGACTTAGTATTTTGACTTAGCATACTTGATAAAAAACATAGGTCAACCAAGACATACAAACAAATCATTCTCCTCCGCGTGAGAACATTATGACCAATTAAGACAATTGAGACACTAAGGATACACTTTATGATGACTGTGATGACACTTGTGCAACAATACTCAAAACTTTGGAATTGAGTGTGATGGATACTTACAAGGTTAGAACAACTCATTTGCGTAAATAGGACCTCTTTAAACCACTGTAACAATATCATACATTCATTGTAACAACCTTCATGCCAAAAGATGAAACTTTTCCTATCTTGAGAAAAGGATCACACCACTTCAAGAAAAGAAATGGAATGAAATTCAAAGTTTGCAAAAACCATGAACAAGAGCAAGGAAGGCTCCGAAATTTGGTATAGGCTAAAATTTTGGAGAGTTTTGTAGCTACTACAATAGCTTCTAACCCCCTTGACTACTTGTGTGGGTCATGCATTGGGACGTGGTTGCCTTCAGCTGGAGGTATAGTGGTATCGGTTGAATTCAACCATGTGTCACATGAGTACGAGCCCGACCTAGTTACAAACTCCTCTAGATAAATAATAATAATAATAATAATAGTAATAATAATAATAATAATAATAATTAATTACTTTTTATTTTCAATACAACTCTAAATAAATTAATATTTGTTCCTCATCAAATCATTAGTTAAATTGAATCTTCATAGTAAATTTTATTTCAAATGAATTAAACTTTATAATATTATGAATTTAATTAGTTCCCGCCTTAGCAAAACTCTAGTGACCAATTGATCGTTGACCCATTATTAATCCTATTTTGAATTAGTATTTTTCATCAATTTTTAGTTTTTAACCAAAGTTTTAATTCCCAATTTATGTGCAACTAAATTTTAACTGGAATTTGACATTCGACTTCTTATTGTGAGGGTCATGTAAACGGATGCTATTTAAACCTGCTATTTTAAGCATTTTAGTGATAACGAAATTTTGAAGGATGGAAAAAAAAATTTTAGCCAAAGTTTATGGATAGGGTTGATAAAGCTTTTTTAAGCCAAATTTTTCTTAAACGGATGGAAAATTTTTAAGAAAATAAAAAATTCTTAAACCATAAACCTAAACCTCTATTACTTATGTTACACACCCACCCAGAACCATCTATTACACGTTGTTACACGTGGCTTCCAGGAGTGTCTCCAGGACCCGCTTCCCTGAACACTTTGCTACACGACCTCTATGAAAGCAGGAAGATGGCAGGCAGACATCACAACCATAGCCTTCCATAGATTCTTCCAACTCGAGCTATGCTTCGCAACAGTGGAATAATTTTGGTTCATTTCCTTCACCTTCAATTGATACACGCCATTCACACAACAAATTGCTTGTACGCATAATGTTGCACACAGCAAATTGCTGATACACATATTGTTGCCAGGATCAAGTGGGCATACTAGTGTTTCGTAATGATACACATACTCCTACTAGGATCAAGTGGGCATACTAGTGTTCCTTAAGGCAGGATTATGTCTTTGATATCACATCATTGTTATCAATTTTCATGTTCTATTGATTTTGTCACTTTGGAATTTGTCATCGTTAAAAATTTTGTCTTCCGAGAAAGGACTGCCGCTTCCATAACTTAATAGTAATTCCATAGCCACGATGCTAGGGCCTAGATAGATGATAGGGCTCAGATAGATGTGGGATGACAAGTGAAAATAAAATGGGATTAGATTCAGTATCAATTTTTTTATGATGGAAAGAAAGTCATTACCTTCTCTACAACTAATTTGGCTCATTCATGTTACCCATGTCATTACCCAAGTCATAACCGTGTGCCATCACTAGAAAAGTTCTGACCTCCAACATCATAAACTTTCTACCATATTTTCACAGTACTCAGACGTTCTGGTCCAGCCTCCAACATCATAAAATTTCTACCAGGTTTGCATAGTACTCAGACATTCACTAGAACGGGTCCGACCTCCAACATCATAAACTTTGTACCAGTTTTGCACAATACTCAGGCATTCTTAGTATTTATTAAAAATTTCGACACCACAATTTTTGGTAGATGTATGTTTTCAGAAATTTTATTCTATTGACAACTGAACATGCTGTGGGGCTTTTCAAAATAGTATTTTACTCCACGGCCTTACCCAATCATGGATAACTCGTGTTCTCTTCATACTTGGCCTTACCCAATCATGGCCAACTCATGTTCCCTTCAGCCTTGGTGGTTTTGCAACCCTCTTTAGCTAGAGTGGGTGTTTGACCAGGTGACCCTTACCCTTAAATGTACCCATTATTTTCGTTTCCTTTTATTTGTTTGGTTTGGGGTTTGACATTCAATTTGCTAAATATGTCGGTGGCCTTACTGCAAGTGAGCTATAGCAATATGACTCCTTCATTGACTTGCTGGCTTCCTATCCAGGTGTCATTCCTTCATTGACTTGCTTGCTCCCTATCCAGGGTAGATATCGGTTGACTTAATCGAGAAGCTGTGCATTTGGGCACTTGAAATCATAACTAGTTAAACCGTATTTCGTGGCTTCTTGCCCATGCCAAGAGGTGTTAAATCATATTTTCTGTGTATTATTATGCCTGGATTTTTAGAGTTGGTGCTTATTGAGCTTTGTCTCCTTCATTCAATTTGAATCCACTCATCTTCTTGCTTAATCTCTGATATCTTATAAATATCTCAAGGGAAAGGCCCATCAAACTAAGTTATAGAGGCCTACTCATAAGTGGAAGGAAGATTCCTCGTAAAAAGAGACTAACCTGCTCCATTAACAACTCTTGCAGTAGCACTAGTAGCAACTACTACTCACTGTGATTCTAGCGACTCAACTGGTTCGTCACTTCTGAAAATGAAGAAATTTAGAAGGATAGAAGCACTTTTACATAGACCAAAAATTGTTTTGGGATTTTTACTATTAATTGCATGACGAAGAATTGCAGGAAAGTAATTTCTGAAAAAAAAATTATTGCTAATTCTTTGTAGTTGCATGATAAAGAATTAGTGCGGCCTACAGAATTTGATGAGGTAGAATTCAATGGGTGTAGGACGTCTAATCCACTGCATTAATTACACTAAGAGACGATGGCATTTGAGGTTTACCGGCTGTCACCGAGGAGAAATAGGGGAGTAGTCCAAACGTCGAGGCGGCCAAAACCTGCATATTTAGACCAACAGGATACAATCCTTCCACTGACTATGGCCTCCCCATTGAGAACTAATGTCAGTGGTGTTTGAAATATCAATCAAACAAAATCTTCCCCTCTCATGCCCTGGTGAAAAAATTATTTTGGATTTGGGTTTGGAGTATGAGAAAGCAAACTTCTTGATTGTTTGGAATCTGGGTGTTTAAGAAATCATTCAGTTGATCGTTGGGATTTGGGGTTTTGAGAAATCAGTTCTCAGGCCCATTAATTGTAGTTTTGGGCACTCAAAACTAAAATCGATTAATTGATTTTTGGGTTAATTTTTATTTCATAATGGGAAGCATAAGAAGAAATGGTGTATATTTTGGAACAATGAAAATGTTTTTGTTGAGTATCTATGGCCCTGCGAGAGGGAAATATTTAATTGGTATTAATGATTGCATAACCAAGTTGGTGCCATGTTCCAATTAACCGAAATAACAAGGAAACCCTGTAGATTATGCCTGTCCACATAAAATATCTGAAGCAGCTTGGATAATGGAGACAAAGAAGTAAACTGGCCTAGAGAGGGATGTTGGTAGTTAGATGCACCGGAGATATGGAGGCTGTATTTGTGTAACCATCAAGGAGAGGCATCATACCTATGTTAATCCAAGACACTTTAGCTAGAACTAAGTTGGTAAGAAAAACCATTAACTTTGTAAGTTGAAAATTAGTATAAGGAAGAACGAATCGAACACAGGGGTGCATAGTTTACCTGTGGAAAGTGCATGATCGAGAGATCATTTCCCCTCCCCTTGAAAAAAATAAAATAAATGATTGATCCCTTGAACTAAATTTCCCAAGTGTATGTGAATTGACACTGGTAAAGATTGCATAATTAGGAAAAGTACCTACAATCAAAGAACAACCTCCTTGAAGTTATTTTCGTGTAGGGGTATCGCATAAGCAAGGTTTGAAGTAAGTCTCTAATGGAAATTATTATCAGTAACCGCGGAGGAAGAGAAAATTAGCATCGAATCTGGTATAACGTAAAAAAAGTGATTAAAAATCACCCTGGGAATTCAAAACAGAATAAACAATGGTATGTAAGAACTTGTAGCTAGTGAAAATGGGTGCAACCCAAGCACTAGGTCACTTTATGGATCACAAAATATTTTAACTATTTATTTCTAGTTTTGCTTTTAATTATATGTGTGATTAAGTATGCATAATTCTTTAAATTTATCAAAAATTTATTACACTATCTGCGTAGAACCAAGGTGTTTATCTCATCCCCTATCCTTGAGACCATCTAGACTTTGAAACTATAGAGTTAATGAGTGCCAAGCTACATTCGATCAAGATCAATTAGTTCAAGCTCATAAGCTTGGTTAACAGGATATCGCTTTCAAGTTGGAAGGGATCCCACGCGGGGTGATGGGTCTTAGTGGCTCATAGTTGGAATACAGTTGCAATGGATAACATATATGAAAGCTTAGTAGCTTTTAATTGGAATACAGTGGCAATGAATAACATATATGAAAGCATGGAGTCATTTTATAAAGAACTTTTTCTGCTTTAAAAAAAGAATGATGAACAAAAATACACAAGCATTTTTTTATTTTTAACTCATTAAAAATAAATCATTAAAAAATTTCATAACTATTTTGTCAAAATATCAGTGATTAAAAATATTTCATTAAAATATTTCATACTCGGCATGGACTACCACTACTTCATGCGGCCCTTGTTAAGGATACTATATGACACTCATGGGATCTCTCAAGTCACGAGATTGGAGATCTTGATTTGTTCTAGACTTGATATATGGGCATCCAAAACAATTGGTAAATTACACTTTAACAAAACGTGTATGTTGGACGTTATCATAGAATATCATGTAGAGGATATGTGGATTCCACGTGACTACTTTAGGCCTTATACATAGGAAAATGATAATGGGGCATGCTAACATAAGATAATAATGTGGCACATAGACCAATTTTAGAGGTGTTCCATGTTGACCTTTGGTTGGCGTGGCAAGCTAGTGTGGCAGAGTTGGCATGGATTAAAGGTGCAGTGACATTAAGGTGGAGCCCTAGGTGACATCCCTGTTGCAATGGCATGTATTAATAGATGTCTTAATTACTAGAAATATGGATATTTAATTTTTTTTGGTTAATGGTGGCTTTTCAAGTTTACCTAAATATTGTTGTTTTCCTATTTAGTGAAGTGTTTTATTGGATCCAAAATATTTGGAATTCTTATATGGATTTGTAAGAGTGGAAATATAGATTAATGAAGACACAAAAATCACTTTTTGTTGTTCTATTTAGTGAAGTGTTTTTTTGGATCTAAAATATTTTGAATTTCTATATGGATTTATAAGAGTGGAAATATAGATTAGTGAAGACACAAAAAATCACTAAAGTGTGGTTTCAAGGAAATCCTATATATGAATGAGGATAGTAGGAAAATGTGCTCTCTTTGGTATATGACCTTATGTAGTGTCAACACATGGGTAGAGACTACAATGTATCAACCATGTGAAGTTGATGCACAATTATATGACAGGGACATAAGAGTAAAGGACTGCAAAATGTCTACCTTGCGATATTAGTATAGACACTAACATGGAATTTTGAAGGTAAGATATTCAACATAGCTTTGTGCCTAGAGCTTTGATTTGGGTGAAATCTAAGTTAAGCTCCTGATGAGAAAAATATGTTGGAAGTCTCAAAAACGAATTTTAATTAAATTGAATGAAGATGAATTTTTAAAACCTTGTTTTCATAAAGTAACCTTGGAGGTATGGCCTAGACACATTGTTCCCTTAGGGTTGGTAACATCAAATGTGTAATTACTTTCATGTTGAACGTGAAATTGACAACTGACATGTAATAAAATATATATTTCAATGTCATTCGTAAATCTATAATTTTTTTTTCCAATTTCTACTTTAAGTGAGCAAAAATCCAGTCATATTAAGGGTTGGTTGTAAGCTAAATATCGATTCTATAATGCGGAATAAAAACTTAAAAGAATCGAAAAGTAAAAAATTAAATTACCCAGTAAATCTTAAATACCTCCAGCCATTGGTGTTGAAATGATTCACTATGGGAAAAAATTTCGCTACCAATCTGTTTTGCTAAAACTCAAATCTGTTTTGCTGAAATTCCAAACTGTTTTGCTGAAAATCCAATCTGCTTTGTTGAAACTCTTTAAAACTTCATATTTTTCTTCAAGTAATGAAACTTTGTTGCTATGAAAAATATTATTTCTTTCTATGCAACGAGTCTTCAACAAAATCTATGCCAAAGTAAAATAATATGCCCAAATAGAAACCGGCAAGAAACCATTGTCTGGTAACTAAATTTACCACAGTAGAAAAACTCTATCACCAAAAAAATGCTCTATTTCCAACAAAGGGGTAGAGAGACTCTCAGCTTGAGAGCACACATAGTGGAGAAAATCTGAAGGCACTTCCAAGCTCTACTCACTCTAACTTGATGGTGTAAAACTGAAGGGGATTGAGTCAGTGATCTTGGGGACCAAACAGAAGAGTTTATAGCCAAGCTTCCATCAAGCTTCTGTTGGCTATGTGTCAAGTGTTCCACAAATCATGGTAGAGAACTACAGTGGGAGTAATGGACCACTTTAGTAGCTCCCACCAAGAAATTAATTATCTGCAGTTGATTTCTGTAATTTAGGGAAATTACTGCAGTTGGTTTCCATAAATTAAGGAAACAATTGTAGATCAGTTTTTAGAAATTGGCACATTGGGAGAGGGAGCTTTCCAGAAATTAAGCGGTCGTTTCCAGAAATCGAGGGAGCTTAACATTCTCCCACTTGGTCCATACTTCCAATCTTAATGTCTCATCTTAAAAACCATTGATAATCTGTATTAAGTAATAGATACATGAATCATGGTGATAAGTCCTCTAATGACGAGTATTATCTTCCATGTATTACTATTTATTTATTTCTATTAAAATTTATGTGGCAACAATTTCTTAATGAATAAACCTTATGTTTATTCTTGGTCCTACACAAATGAATTCTCTCAAGTCAAATTAAGGTGCACATAAATATGAGAAAAAACATCACAATAATTAAGAATTTCATTAAAAATAACATTGTTTATACAATGAGAATTTACAAAATGAACTAAGTCCCATATTCATTACATGATCCTTGAATTTAAATGGTGGCATGCCCTTAGTCAAAGGATCAGCGATCATCAACTCAGTGCTAATGTGCTCAATGACCACTTTCTTTTCTTTAACACATTCCCTTATAGCTAAATACTTAATGTTGATGTGTTTGTTTCGACTCCCACTTTTGTTGTTCTTAGCCATAAAAACTGCAGCTGAATTGTTGCAATATATTCTTAATGGCTTAGAGATAGAATCCATAATTCTAAGCCCAGAAATGAAATTATTAAGCCATACACCATGTAAAGTAGCCTCAAAATAGGATACAAACTCAGCTTCCATAGTGGAAGTGGCAATCAAAGTCTTCTTGGCACTCCTCCATGATACAACTCTACCAGCCATCATAAAAATGTATCATGATGTTGATTTGCGTGAATCAACACATCCAACAAAGTCAGAATCTAAGTATCCAATCACTTCCAAATTTTCCATTCGTCTATACATAAGCATGTAGTCTTTGGTTCCTTGAAGGTACCTCATTACTTTCTTTGCAGCTCTTCAGTGGTCTAAACCTGGATGACTCTGATATCGTCCCAACATTCCCACAACAAATGCAATGTCAAGTCTTGTGCAGACCTGAGCATACATTAGGCTTCTGAAAGTAGAAGCATATGGAATGTTCTTCATTTTTTCCCTTTCAAAGTCGTTCTTCGGCCATTGGTTCAAACTGAACCTGTCACGCTTCACAATGGGAGCGACACTTGGTGAACAATCCTTCATCTGAAATGTCTCTAAAATTTTATTAATATAGGTTTCCTGAGACAGACAAAGATGCCTTGAAATCTGTCTCTATGAATCTTAATGCCAATGACATAAGATGCCTCACCCATATCCTTCATATCAAAATTTTTAGAGAGGAATTGTTTCGCCTCATGCAACAAACCCTTATCATTGGTTTCTAGCAAAATGTCATCCACATATAAAACAAGAAAACAGATTTTACTCCCACTCACTTTAAGGTATATACATTCATCCATAATGTTTTCTACAAAATTTAAAGAAGAAATTACATTATGAAATTTCAAATACCATTGGCACGATGCTTGTTTTAATCCATAGAATGACTTCTTGAGCTTGCAAACCAAATGCTCACCATCACTAGAGGAGAATCCTTCAGGTTGTTTCATGTAAACCTCCTCCTCTAGATATCCATTGAGAAATGTCGTTTTCACATCCATTTGGTGCAAATCCAAGTCAAAATGGGCTACTAATGCCATAATAATGCGCAAGGAATCTTTCTTAGATACAGGAGAAAAAGTCTCCTTGTAATCGATTTCTTCTTTTTGAGTGAATCCCTTTGCAACAAGTCTTGCCTTGTATCTCTCAATGTTGCCCAATGAGTCTTTCTTAGTCTTAAAGACCCATTTACATCTAATGGCTTTTGCACCATTAGGCAATTCAACAAGATCCCAGACTTCGTTACTCTTCATAGAATTCATCTCTTCGTTCATGGCATCGTACCATAATTCTGATTCTTTGCAACTCATGGCTTGTGAAAAAGACTCAAGATCATTTTCGGCTCCAATGTCGTAGTCAGTTTCTTGCAGATACACAACATAATCATCAGGAATTGCTGATCTCTTTGGTCTAGTAGATCTTCTTAATGTTGTCCCACCATCTTCCTGAGAAGTATGTGGTTCAACTTATTGTTCAAAAATTCTTGGCAATTCTTGAACTATCTGATCTGCTGGAATGTCGTCAGCAGCTTGTGGAACTTCAACAATTAGTTGTTCAACATCAGTTTGTACTTGAGGTGTGCTGTGAATAATAACCAATCTTTCACTTGAGGTGGAAGGTTTACATTCTGAATGATCCTTCTCATAAACTATGTTCCTGGTTTGATCGCTCCCACTAATCAAGTCATTTTCAAGAAACTTTGCATTTCTTGATTCCACAATCCTAGTGCTGTTAGATGGAAAATAAAATCTGTAACCTTTAGACCTTTCAGCATATCCAATGAAATACCCACTAATGGTCCTTAGGTCCAGCTTATTCTCTTGTGGATTATATATTCTCACTTCAGACGGGCATCCCCAAACGTGCATATGTCGCAAACTCGGTTTCCAACCTTTCCATAATTCAAATGGCGTTTTAGGAACAGACTTGGTTGGAACTCAGTTTAATATATACATTGTCGTCTTAAGCGCTTCAGTCCACAAGAATTTAGGAAGATTGGAGCTGCTAAGCATACTCCGCACCATGTCCAATAATGTTCGGTTTCTTCTTTCTGCTACACCATTCTGGTTGGGTGAACTAGGCATGGTGTATTGGGCAGCAATCCCATGCTCTTGAAGAAATTTTGTGAATGGCCCAGGTGCTTGTCCATATTTTGTGTATCTACCATAATATTCTCCACCTCTATTTGATCTCACAATCTTAATTTTCTTGTCGCATTGATTCTCTACTTCAGCCTTAAAGATCTTAAAGGCATCTAATGCTTCGCTCTTTTTATGAAGCACGTAGAGATACATATATCGTGAGTAATCATCTATAAAAGAGATGAAGTATCTCTGACCATTTGAGTCCATGTCTGGCCTACATATATCAGTATGTATGATCTCTAATATGTTCGAACTCCTATTGGCACCTTTCTTTGACTTGTTGGTCTGCTTTCCCTTTATGCAGTCCACACAAGTCTCAAAACCAGTAAAATCTAGAGTATTAATTACCCCTTCATTTACCAATCTTTTAATTCTTTCTATGGAGATATGATCTAGTCTCTGGTGCCATAATTTAGAGGAATTTTCATCAATAACACATCTTTTAATCAGGGATAATTTTAAGAACCCCCCTAAATTTATATATATAATAAATGGGCGAATCCCCATGATACATAGGAAAAATGGAAGGCGATTTTATTAATAATATAATATTTGTATATAATTTTTTGGCGAATTTCTCATGAGATTATATTATCTTGTAAAATCATGGCGAATCACCAGTACAAATGGCGAATCACTACTACAAAATGGTGAATCGTTGTCTAGTGGAGTTCAAGGTGTTGGTTCCAATGAAGATATGGTAGTTGAACCAAGAGGAGAAGGAAGAGAACCACCGAGACCAAGCATGGCACATGGTGACTCATGAGGGAAGTAGTTCTCATGCAGTTTGGAAAACATGTTCTTCTAGTTCTGCTAAGCTTAGTGTTGTTGCTCATTCTACTACTAGCACTGATATTGAGGTTGGAGAGGAGTTTGAGGAGAAATGAACAACAACGGGAAGAAAAGAAAACATGTTATTAAAAAAGTGTTGATAAACATTGGATCCGATCTAGGTGCCATGGTACCATAACAATATCGCAAAATACTTCAAATGTTCAACTATGGAAACATAATTTACATTACAACACCATCACGACTCTTACACAACCATATTTATGGAAATGATTTGATGCTGGGAATCTCTTAAAGGAAGACCTAGCATGGTAACTATAATAAGGTGAACTGCTTCTCACTTCTTCAAAATATTATTTCTTCTTGTGCCTTCAAAATCTGGATATTGAAAGGAATATGTGCCAGTTGCAGCCACCCTGCTGAATCTGTTAAAATTATAACCATCAACATGAAGAGAACCATTAGAAAAATTCGATTCGGAATTACCCATGTCATGCCCATGCCATGCCATGAATCTATTTGTAGCAGAATCCCACAAGTAGTAGCATTGGCACCCTATATTTACCTGATAGCTCCATTGATTGGAGAGGAGGTCCACTCTAGAACTTGCCAATGCTCTCCTAGTATTGTTGTATAAATGATGTCTTGTTTTAAATTTGTACAAGGAGAAATACATTTTCAATATATGCATCTTTTCAACTCTGGTAGTTATAACTTATAAGTCCAAATAAAATATAACCCAAAGAACCATCTTCTTCTATAGGCATGACAAATCTAGCCAGATATCAATTACTGGCAAGTTGTTCGTGGATATGATGAAGTCAATTATGACTGAAACAGTTTTTACCCTGGATGAACCTTGACCTAATCTTACTTTCAATCATGAAATGTGGCCAGAATGGACAAGATAAAGGGATGAATTGGCTATGGATTATAAAAAAAATCTAAGCATTGAACTGTGTATTAAACTCAATCCCAGTTCAGTGCCATACACAATTCACAACAGTAATAAACACATGCACAACAAGGAAACCTATTTTGGTGAAGTTGTGCGTGAATTAAGTAATCAGTGGGTTGTAAATTTATTTTTTGATTGCCTCAAAGAGAACATAACTGGTGGTAAGAGAACATAACTAATTATTAGATAGACGGCCAAAAATAAAGTGCATAAGGGTTAAAGTTAAGTGTTTTCTCTTAGGAAGTCTGTGTAGACTTTAACAGTAATACACCAATTGAATCCAATTTAATATCTGACTTGCATTAAAGATGAAGCATGTAATAAAACATGCCATATAGACACAATCTTCAGTGACAAAATAAAAATTACTCAATGCTATTCTACTTCATACAATTCTTGGAGGTATCTTCACACTCTGGTAGGCTGTTTGTATATCCTCCTTTGATAGCTACTACTTTTTGTGGTTACAATTCCTCATTTGCAGATGCCTAATTAAAGGTTAAAATACACTACAATTCTCAATACAATAACTAGACAACAAAGCCTCATGACTACCTTTAAATGATAGAAGAGATTCAGCGAAGTTACTGTCAATCATTCATCCATGATGTACCGCATTGTTCTACATCTATTCCTTTGTCATCATCTCTTTGATAGAACAATCTCAAAACATGCTACCCTGCATATAATGTTTCGCATTTGTGCTGCAAAAATTCCCTATTATATACACTAAAGGGAATGTTAAACTCAACTTGATTCTTGTTTTGAAGGCTATGCTACAAAACAACAGCTCATATGCGTGCTGCTATCGAGAGAGTGAGATTTTAGCTGTGATATGACTTGTCACCAAATCTGGCTGGTGGATCTCCTGATGTCTTTGCTGAATACCCAACAGGTTTATTATTTGTCTGCAACTTTGTTCTTGGTGATTTTGGGGATAACAACTACTTCTTTGCAAGGGATTGGTGAAATGTTTCCACAGGGATAGATGTATCTCCTATTTGGAACAAACTGATAAATCCAATATAAGATAGAGATCTAGTACTTCTTTGTGAATCAAATTCTCCTGCAGTTCAGGAAGGTAAAGAGCATCACTGAACAATGCTTTTAATATCGACTATAAATTAAGGTAAAGGTCACAAGTATATGCCACATTTATTGTCATTAAATGGACATGTGCTAGTGCATATAGAAGGGGAAGCATATCTAAAAGCACTGGGATTCCTCTTGAGATGGGGAGACAAAGTGGTAGTTGCTTCCTTTCTAATTCGTTCATCTGTGCTGCAGGAAAGCCGCATTTCCACAACTTCCCTGGTGCCGGGTAAATTCTTACCTGGGGCAATATATCCATATGTTCCAGCAACCCCTGACATTACATTCATCTGACCCAGCTTCTCTACAATTCTAGCTAAACCAAAATCAGCAATATGGGCCTCCAATTCATAATCCAGCAATATATTATATGATTTAACATCCCTGTGTATTATTGGAGGGGAACAGCCATGGTGCAGGTAGGACATTCCCTTAGCAGCACCAAAAGCAATCTTATAACAGGTAGGCCAATCCAACGTTTCCCCTTGAGAAATATGAAGCTGTTCATACAGGCTCCCATTTGGCATCAGAGCAGCTTGACAATGTTAACAATGGTTCATAGTGAAATGGTTGATACTTATATGTTTGACATATTGGGGTAGCTGGATGCATGTTCTCTTCCTCTCTCATTGTGGTTGGCAAGATGCGAACATATCAAAGAAAAGAGAAATGGGTGTACGAATTGAATGTTTTTGTTTACATATTTATTTATTTATTTATTTTTAATTTTAATTGTCCCTTTCATTATACTTATAGGACCAATATTCTCATATCATTATATTTGTATCCTCCAAGGATTTGAATTTAAAGTCTCTTTATTTACATAATATGACAATTGAGTTGCACATCAGGGACGCTTTCCTTAGAATATTATACCTTCTTTCAATTTCAATGAATTTGTGAGTAAACCTCTAAGATTGCTCTCTCAACTATTTAAATAAACCAGATTCCATGGTAAAAAAGTGTCCTTCCCAACAAAATAATTTTAATTTAGTCTCGTATTTCATGATCAATGTCATGGCAACATCGAACTTACAATGTGTCTTACAATAGTGGCACATTCATTTTATATAACCTCTAGGAAAAGAAAGTAGAAAATGATTCACATCAATCAACTAAACAAAACCCATAAAATTTCCTTTTCAATCTAAAAATAACAATATTGTGTGGTGTTCCACCAAGGAATATGATGTTTACCACCACGGAAAAAGACCCTAAACCGATTGGGAAGAAGAGATCAAAAATTGCTGATAGGCAATATTTTTTATCACAGGGGACTTTATAGCATTATTTGAAGGAAGGATAATCCCAAAAGGAGAAACTAACACTAAATAATTTCATTTGTAAATATTTCATAAGGAATTTTCAAATGGTTTTAGGTATATATAATATGGCATAAATTGTTTGTAGGGTCTACAAGGTCAAACAGTTAATAATTGTTTAGAGATTTGATACAGAATTTTTCCCGATTTGAAATGTCTTATGTGGAATTATTTCCACCATTCTAATGATGGTATTTAAAGCTAATATAATGATCGACCTTATAACATTAAAATAAAAAATATCACTCAGATTCTCAAGCTTGTTTGAAAAGTTGTCAGGTGGCAGTAACATTTGCATTAGTAATGATGAACTTTTAACATCCCCTAACTGTCTTGAGGACTTCGGTTTATTTTATGCTTATAATATGTGGGAAATTTATCTAGAACAAATGAGGACATTTTAGAAGCTACACATAAAAGGGATATTTTAACACCCAAGTTGTATCTTCTAGTGTAGCTTATTTTACAGTAGAGGAATGGTGAAGAGATGTGTTGTGTTACATTTCTAAAAAGAGTGATTGTAGCAGCAATAATATCTAGACTAAAGAAACATCTTGATTACATTTCATTTGTCATTAATCACTACTTATCTGTATCAAAGTCTACAGATTGTGGGAATAAGTAGCAAAAAAAATAGAGATTTTTTTTTCAAGGTAAATCCAAAGGCAAAGTTGGCATGCCTTAGTAAATCTAAACTAGATATGCAGCAGAGCAGCTTGACAATGTTGGCATGCCTAACATTCCCTAGAGTCTCCACCTCTGCTTGAAATCCCTTGTCTTGGGCAGACTGCAGTTTCCTGTTGTTCCAGATCTATTTCACAGCAACAATATTATCATTTCCTAGTGTTGCCTTGTACACTTTGCCTGCACCTCCACTTCCAATAACATTATCTTCTGTCAATCTCTTCAGAATGTCTGACTCATCAAATTCTACCCTGTGAAAGGCTGTGAGATTCCATGACTCTGTACTTGATTTAACCCGAACAAAATTCTTGTATGTCTTATACAAGAAACCTATACCAATCAAGCAAGTACTACTATCACATCAATAACCGAAATTAATACCCTATATAGATGGCTTTTAGATCTTCCTTTTTGCTGGAAACATGAAGGTAGGATTAATGGCTCGCCTCCACAAAGGCCCGGATTGTCAAGAAAACTTTAATCATAGGCCAGATTATTGTAACCAAAAGGAACAGAGCCAGACAAAAGGTTGTCAGACACATTCAGAAAACTCAACTTGAGATTGTCTAACTCAGGAGGTATTTTCCCTGAAAGCAAATTGTTTGAGAGGTCAAGGCTGTTAAGAATAGGCAGCAACCCAAGCGATGCAGGAATTGATCCGGTGATGCGGTTGTTGGCAAGGTTAAGTTGAGAAAGACCTTTCCATGATATTATTGTCTCAGGAAGCTCCCCATACAACATATTGTGATCAAGAGAAAGCCTTGATAGTGAGGATAAAGCATGTTTTAAAAAACAGAATCGGTCAGGTACCAGGCCGAGGTAATGACTCGGTAATGACTCGGAATCGGTAATGACTCGGTCGACTCGATTTCAATGACTCGGTTTTTGTAAAAAATACATTAAATATTAAAATCTAGCAACATCTTCTTAAATGCTAGATGTAAATACAGCTTTATATCTTGAGATTAATGTACGTAAGTGTGCATGATAGTGAAAACAATCTACTATCACAAGTCAAACAACATTTTGAGTCTTCATGTACTGTAACCAAACAACAGCTATCGTGTGATGTAAATTATTTTCCTTTTGAAATCAGAACTAGAGGTTTCATGAAATAACAATATTCAAAAAGCAACAATATAAAATTTGCAATAAGAAAATTAAGATTTTCACCAGATCACAATAAAAGAAAAAAAAAAATACAAGAGAAAATTACGAAGAAAATTAACAAACCACCCAAACTTCATATTGCCTCATGGCCTCATCAGCCAAGGCAACCAACTTGAGTAGAAAAAATTTGGCTTAGGTGCATTTGGTTCTTTTTTCTTTTTTTAATTAATGTCCCTCAGCATCAGGGAAGAAAATTAAGAAAATAATAAGAATAGGAGATAGTTGAATTCAAAATTTGAACCTACTCAACTGATAGGCAGCCTTATGGCCTATGCTTTTTCTACTTTACTTCCAAAAGAACCTAGATCACCCAAACATGCTAAATACTCAGAATATTAAACAGGAGAAGAAAAAAATAGTAGGTAGTAAATTACTAGTAGGTTTAAATTACTACTAGTAAATTACTAGTAGTTCTAAACTTGATATAATACATTTTCAGTTCATTTCATTTGGTTTCTTCTTCCATTCATTTTCAGGATTTTTATTTGTTTTTCCTGTGCCTTGATACATTGGTTTATGTTTTGCAGTAACCTCTATGGCATTTCTAGTTGGTATAGCAGGCTTCTTTCTAATGCTTTCTCCAGCTAGCAACCCTGTTTTATACAATTATGACATTACTAATTGCAAGTGCTGGTCTGGTTTTTGTAAATGGAAATCTGGCATATGACACAATTTTAGGAGGTAATTGAAGCATTAGTTTTTCCTTGCTAGAACATTTTAACGCCATTTTCATTTTCAAAGATTTTTCAGAAAAATGATAAGAATGAGCATTAGTTTAAAGTTTAAACTTTAAACTAGTAATAGCAGGTTGCTGTTGGATTTAAGTTGGATTGTCCAAAATATGTCCCAATTCTAATGAAATTTTGGTTCTTTGTAAGCAGTTTTCCATGTTTACCATCGATATTGCTCAATTGGAGATTGTTGTTATGGCTCGGCCTGGTTAACTCGAGCCAGGCCTGGTTGGCCAGCTTGTTACCGAGCCGGCCGAGCCGGTACAAAAACCAGCCGACTCGGTAACAAACCGGCCAACCTAGCTGGTTTTGTACCTGGTCGGACCGGCCAGCCTAATGGCTCGGTCGACCAGGCCTGGTCGGAGTTGAACCGACCGTTTTTTAAAACAGAGGGATAAACTAGTGAGTTCCACTAGAATAGTCCCTGATATATTGTTGTGACTGGTCAGAAAGCTGCTGAGATTCCACAGTTGTCCAATTCCAGAGGGAATAATTCCACTGAATTGATTGTTTGATATCTCCAACGCCCACAGACTGGCTGCTTTAGTGATTTGAGAAGGAATTTGGCCAGTGATTTGAACATCAACAACTTGTCATGCAATTGATATCCCATTTCCTAAAAGCACCATAGGAGCGCTTATCAACATGTTTGCCAAAGACTTGAATGCCCCATCTTAAATAATTTTGGAGATTAATATATTTGCTTAGAAATACTCTAACACAACTTTCTCCATGGCTAGCGCCCATGCAGCCCTCTCTGACAGTGTCTTGGCTAATGCGTACCATAACTATGAACAGGAAATATTGCATAATTAGAACAGGAATACCACAGATCACTTCAAGGCTCAGAATACTACTTTGAACTCCACAATCTTTGAGAAACACCCAAATTTTATACATATACCCCTTAAAAAATGATCAATACCCCACCACGCATAATTATTTATTCCAACTATCAGGTGCCACTTTTTCTTCTTCAATGCCTATTGTCATGAAAAAATTTTATTAACTTTATGATTATCCCTCTCCAAGAGCATTGATCTCAAGGTCAGCAGATTGGACTTTTAGAAGATGGACATAGCTGATACCTATTAGATAAGGTTCATCTGTTTGCCAGAGAGAAACACATGGAGCTTTGTTTACCGGTTTTCTTATCCCTGCTTCTCATTCCAATTTAGGCATAACTATTTGTTTCCAACATATCATATGCCACTTTCTCTCCTTTGATGCCTCTTGTCATGAGAAAGTATTATTAAATTTATCCCTCTCCAAAAGCACTGATCTCAGGGTTAGCAGAATTTTAGAAGATGGGGATAGCTGATAACTATTGGATAAAATATGAAGGGCGGTGCAACAAGTGTATCAACCACATTGTATTATGAAATAACTCTTCAACCACCATCCAAATTCCAATATGAATGAAACAAGGTGCCCCCTTATGGATTAATTGCCCATGTTTACCCATGACTCCATATGAGTCTTTTGTTGAGGGACATGATACTTTAATATTTCTCATATTGCAGTTCCTAATATTACTTCTATTTGGAGGTCAAAGGTGGCTTTCATTAGATTTTAGAGGTGACGATGCTCATTCCTAGAGCGTTTTTATGGCAAGAATCAAGTCTAGCCATGTGAGATTGACTAAGAATATAGATAATCTCATATGGTCAAAGAACCACTCTGGGGTTTATATCCCAGAAGCTAGATATGTTGCTATTAGTTTATAAGGGGAGAAGAGGAATCATGTTTGGTGGAGGAGGAGAGTTTGGATATTTAAATATCCCTCAAAGGCTAAAATTTTATGTGGTTTGCACTAAAAAAATACTTGACTTGGTATAATCTTTTGAGAAGGAATAGAGAAAGAATCGATAGGTGCAGTTTATGCAGGGTATGTGAAAATACCAATAAACATCTTGTCATGGAATGTAACTACATTATGCAAGTTTAGAGGGAGATTAAACATTTGACTAGGTTGAAAAAAGTCTGAATTGGTGGCATAGTTGAAAATGGTGTAAGAGGTTGGTGCCATAACTCTTCAGTGAAGGATTACAAAGAACTTCTTTGAATCCTAGCTTGGGTATTTAGCAAGCTAGGAATGTAAACTTATTTAAAGATAGGCAAATTCTTCCTATTCAATGTGCTTTTCCTATTTGATGTGGTTTCAATTATTTAAAAGATTTTTCCTCAGATGACAATACCTAAGCCTCCTAGGCAGATTTTTCTAGAAGTGGGTAAGGATGGTGCATGGGCATACTTTGATGATGACCCCTATTTCTATGGATTAGGGAGAAGTGCTTTATATAGTGAATCTCATAGCATTTACTTTAGAGTTGGATTGGGGCATCAAACCAATTATCATGTTCAGCTAATGGCTCTAAAACTTATCAAAAATAAAAATAGGGCGTGGACTGGTTGTGGTCCACACAGTGATGCAACAATTCTGGCTTCCCATTGCTATTACATTGCATGGTGATGAATCCTTTGAAAACAACTTCACTGCACCATTAGGAGTAAAATATTTACTATACAAATATCAATATAACAATGAATGAGAGCAGAGTAGAAAGAAAAATAAATTACAATAAAAGAGATAACAAATTGTTGCAGGTTACTTACTGCAGCAAAGGATAAGATACATAATGTAACAGAGACATACAAGATATTGAGACCAGAAGTAGCCAATTCATCCATTAAGAATACACCCTAAATGTGTGTGAGGGATGGTAAACTCGTCCATTGTAAGTTACAACAAGCTCTAGCAAATGGAGTGACCTTAAATAATGTGGTAAGGTGCCAACTAGGGGAGCACTCCTTCGATATAGGTGATTCATCACTCATCATAAATTCAAACCAATTACAAGCTCAAAATATTAAAGGCAGTTAAGGCTCTTTCTCCAATGACTCAACTATCTCTCCATACTCTCACACATATCACTATTAGTAAGTTAACATACCCTCAATAGATTAGGGTGAGCTAGCGCATACTCTCCAAGGACATATCCAATTCACCCTAAATTCTTCCTATTCAATGTGTTTTTCCTATTTTATTTGGTATCAATTCTGTAAAAGAGTTGTCCCCAGATCATAGTACCTAAGCCTCCTAGGCAGATTGCTGAAGAAGTGGGTAAGGATGGTGCATGGGCATATTTTGATGATGACCCTTAGTTCTATGGATTAGGGAGAAGTGTTTTATATAGTGAATTAACTTTAGAGTTAGCTTAGGGCATCAAACCAATTATCATGTTCAGCTAATGGATCTAAAACTTATAAAAAATAAAAATAGGGCGTGGACTGGCTGTGGTCCACACAGTGATGCTACAGTCCTGACTTCCATTTTCTATTACATTGTATGGTGATGAATCCTTTGAAAAAAACTTCACTGCACCATTAGGAGTAAATTCTTTACTATACAAATATCAATATAACAAGAAATGAGAGCAGAGTAGAAAGACAAATAAATTACAGTCAAAGAGATTACAGATTGCTGCAGGTTACTTACTGCAGCAAAGGATAAAATGCATAATGTAACAGACACATACAAGATATTGAGACCAGAAATATCCAAGGAAGTAGCCAATTCATCCCTTAAGAATACACCCTAAAAGTGTGTGCAGGATGGTAAACTTGTCCATTGTAAGTTACAACAAGCTCTAGCAAATGGAGTGACCATAATTAATGTGGTAAGGTGCCAACTAGGGGAGAACTCCTTCGATCTAGGTGATTCATCACTCATCATAAATGCAAACCAATTTTGAAATACAAGCTCAAAATGGAAAAGGTAGCTAAGGCTCTTTCTCCAATGACTCAACTATCTCTCCATACTCACACATATCACTATTAGTGAGTTAACATATCGCTATTAGAAAATTAAGTCTGGAATAAGAAAATAGGACTTAAATTGAACTACCAAAAAACATGTATATGTATAAAATTTGGGTGTTTCTCAAAGACTTAGCACAAATCCATTTTAGCCCTGCTTCAGTGTGCACCAAAGATTTAGACAAAGGTTACATATGTAGACTTTCTCAGTATTTGATGCATTTATAACCTGGGCAACTTCAAGGACAAAAATGAATTGGATATGGATTGTTGCATATAGAGAAGATGTATGCACTCTGTTCTCTTTGCATGTTCATGATCCATCCTTTTTGCTGACTCCAATACTTCCAATCCAAAATTGATCTACAGTGCCCAAAAATATTAATAGAAAACTGACCAGCTTAGACATACTATTAGAAACTTGTAGCTAATTACTCTAAAAGTTTTTTACACACGTAAAGAGTAAATTTGAAAATTACAAGCCAGGAAGAGGTTTGCAATGTCAACTCACATTCCTTTAGGTTTGGTATAACTACTGTCATCTTCTAGTGGCAAGAATGTACCAAAAATCTTTTTCATTCAGTTTTCCTGTTTTCCACTTGCACTCGATTTTTCATGATAAATAATGAATGGATTGTGGCTGACTCGGTCTGTTGACTTTCCAAACATTCTGGGTACAACAATCACATCTTCTAATTGATGAGGAACAGAGATCGCAGATGTGTGATCAGCCCATTCTTTGTAACATATCCCCAATTCTCTCAACTTGCCACTGTACCAACATTCATAATATACAACACTATATAGACGTGTACAAAGTTGATTGAGGTATACATGCTGTTCATGTGCTGGTTAAGTTCATATGGACAGCTATCCATATGGAAAACCATCCCTATGCTTATTTCTGGGCAAGCCATCACTACACAACAGCTTACCAGATAATAAATTTAATCAACTTCATGGAAATATTTAATTGTCTAAACTTCAATTTTTGACATCATAATTGTCAATTCTTCTTTGCAGAGAAAATATTATGTAGGGAAGCAAAGTGTCTCACTTAGAAATTTTAAGCTTTTCACCAAAGGATCTGGACATCATCTCTCGTTGGAGTGTTGGTTGCAGCAAGTCACTGTACTAGAGAAACTTTAAATGATAGACCTTTGCTAACTTAACCTTCAATAGTTTGAAGGCATTCTCTTACAGAATAACTTACCTCCATATCTCCATTCTCTCCCATTGAAGCAACAGGACATCTACAAAGATGCGTTAAGGGTTTGCCTAGAAAGCCATTTAAGACAGTTTGAGAGAATACCAGAGATGACTGTAACTGCACTAATATCATTGCAAGGATCAAAGAAATGGAACCTAGTTAAATTGTAGACCCTGTGAATAGTTATTTCTACATGAGTAACTGAGGCTTAATTAAAGAGACTTGCTCCAGAATTGTTGAAAGAATTTCATCAAAAAAATATGTTCTGTGTTCCAAAGAATAACTCATGTAATATGAAACAGGTTTATATGCTGCAATTATTTTGTTTTTACTTCCTCCTACTTTAGCCTCAATAAGCATCAATTACCATGCATTAAATGAAGGGCGAGGAATATATACCTTATACATTTTAGGTTGTGTAAAAGATGGCTCATCGATCTCATTGTGTCTAAACCTGCGGTAACAAACAATATCCACAACAACGTCAGACTGGAATGTCTGACGCCACTCGGCAGCAAGTTCACATGCATGTACCACAGCTTCCAGATCATCACCATTTACATGGAAAATTGGAGCATTCAAGGCTTTTGCAACATCTGTACAGTATTGCGAAGACCTTCCAGCTTTGGGATCAGTTGTGAATGCAACCTGATTATTGACCACTATGTGAATAGTCCCTCCAGTGGTGTAATTAGGAAGAGCACTCAAATGCAATGTCTCATAGACCACTCCTTGACCAGCAAAACTTCCATCTCCATGAATCAATACAGCCAAGTTTTTCTTCCTCTCTTTGTCATTTGAATAATACTGTTTTGCTCTAGTTTTCCCAACAACAACTGGATCAACTGCTTCTAAGTGACTAGGATTAGCAACTAATGAAAGGTGGATTCTTTTTCCACCTCTGGTAGGCCTATCATACGATGTACCCAAATGATATTTCACATCTCCAGATCCGGTGTATGATCCAGCTTCATCAGACGCGGGCTTCGTGCCGCTGCTGAACTCGCTGAAAATTTGTCTCAATGGCTTCCAAAACATTCAATCTTCCTCTATGAGACATACCTATAACAATGCTCTCCACCCTCATATCAGCTGCCCGATCAAACATTTCCTTCATACCTGAAATCAAGGTCTCAGCGCCTTCGAGCCCAAACCGCTTGGCAGCAGTCCACTTTGTAGCCAAGAAATTCTCAAACTGTGAACTCCAGATGAGCCGATCAAGCATAACGAGCCTGCGCTCTGCATTGTATCCCCTGGGAACTACACGCCGAGAAAAAAATCTGAGTCTAGATCCGCCTCTGTGAACCCATACAGCCTTGGATCCAAATCCATTGGAATCTCCCTCTCCTCCAACCCTAGAGGATTCAGCTTAGAAAATCGATGTGCACAAAGCCCAGCGACCTCTTCCAACCAGTGAAAACTGAAAAAATGGGGCGAATTCCATAGAAATCGGGAAAATTGGGGGCGAATGCCATGGAAACCTGGAAAATCGGGGGCGAATTTCATGTTTCTTGTTTTGTGCGCCCTTTTTTTGGTGGGCTAATGTTAAATAATTAATTATTTTTAAAATATTTTTTGGGCTAACTTTATTAAACTATAAAAAATGGGTTTTATATAAAAAATTCGCCCTAATAAAATTTAAAATCCCTTAAAATTCACCTTTGGGCTAAAATTCGCCCCTAAAATTATCCCTATTTTTAATACCAATGTGAACATGTATTGAATCATAAGTGACATTTTTTTTAAAATTAATGCAGTAAAGACCATTAGACAGAATACCATTCCCAACATAATCAGATTTATGAAATAAACTGAAGGATGTTTCTGAAAAGTTAAAGGAATATCCAAAAGGTAAAAGCCTTGAAACTGAAATCAAGTTTCTAGAAAAACTTGGTACATAAAAATTCTAAAACAAAGCCACTACTTAAAGTTAAATAGCATGTTCCTATAGCCTCCACATGCGAGCCCACCTTGTTTCCTGATAAGATGCTTTGCTCACTTCCCACTGGCTTCCTTAAGTTTTGCAAACCCTACAAGGAATTCAAAATGTGAATTTTTGATCCAGAATCAATCCACCGGGTGTTAATATTGACATTAACCATATTAGATTCATAACAAACAAATGATATTGGATTACCTTTGTCTGCAAGCCATTTCTGAAATTTGGTGCATTCCTTCTTCATGTGTCCCTTCTTTTTATAGAAGAAACACTTGGAATCCTTCTTGATATTGGCTTGGGGAGGTATTTTACCTTTCCCTTTCCGATTGGCTTGAGAATTTCCCTTTCCTCGCGTTGCCAACATTGCACTTTCTCCCATTTCCATCACCAGTCTCTCTTCCTATTAAACACACATGGTCATAAGTTCATTAATTGACCATTTATCCTTATGTGTGTTGTATGAGATTTTGAAGGGTCCGTATTGGTGTGGAAGGGTGTTCAGGATGTAGTGCACTAGGAAAGACTCTGATATTTCAACCTCGAGTTTCTTCAATTGAGCCGCAGTGCTTCATAATTAGGGTGCTTGCTAGTGCCTTGTCTGAAGTGACGAATTGATCATCAATGGCTTTCAACAAGTCTTAGACCTTTTCATGTTGTTCAACGGAACCACAAATACCAGCTAAAATTTTAGTCTTAATGAACATCACGCTTAGACGATTAGATCGTTCCCATCGTTCATAATGCGTGATGTCCGCTGCAGTGCTGGTATTATTGAGTGCCGGTGGTTCGCCTTTCCTAATAGCATAGTTTATGTCCATCCACCCCAAATGAAGGAGAACTCTCTCCTTCCAGATTTTATAGTTATCTCCCTTAAGTTCAGGGATATCAGTACGAATTTCAGAGAAAGTTGCAGGTTGTACAACTGCATAAAATTAAAAATCACATGGTTATGTTAAAATTGAGGCATAAATAAAAATTTCATGCTTTACCAATGTAAATCATGCTTAAAATTGAATCTAATGACATAAAAATTGTCTGTGGACTAAATTTTTAATTCAAGCAGATTCAAATATTCTTTATGATAGAATTTATCAAATTCTATCTTAGTTTTGAACTTTATGATAAAACTATTAATTCATTACTCTTGTAGGTAAATTATGAACAAAAATTCCTGTGGGATAAAATTTATTATATTTAATATAATTAATTACAATTAATGTATAAATATTCTTTATGTGATCCTAATCATAATATATAATTTTATTTGATTAGAGATGTTGTGGCTATTCTCTAATCAATTAAAATTATATGGATCACTAGACATTATTTTCATAAAAATTAACTGATAATTTGCATAAATAAAACTTCAATACTCATGCATAACATTTAACCATGGTTCTTGTATACTCATTCATAATAGCATGTTTTAATTAAAGCTTAAATAATTAATTCATGCAAACTAAATACGAGCATATTTTCCAAATTGCATATAATTAAACTAAATAAATATTATATGCATAAAAATTGAGTAGACAATTTCCAAATAAATTTTTTAATTCAGAAAATTGTTTTTCTTTTTAAATAAAACATTTAGCCAAACTATGTCTATAATCACCAAGGCAGAGATAAACCTGCTCTGATACCAAATGTAAGCTAAATATCTATTCTATAATGGGGAATAAAAACTTAAAAGAATCGAAAAGTAAAAAATTAAATTGCCCAGTAAATCTTAAATACCTCCGACCATTGGTGTTGAAATGATACCCCGTGTGAAAAAATTTCGCTACCAATCTGTTTTGCTGAAACTCAAATATGTTTTGCTCAAATTCCAAACTGTTTTGCTGAAACTCCAATCTGCTTTGCTGAAACTCTTTAAAACTTCATATTTTTCTTCAAGTAATGAAACTTAGTTGCTATGAAAAATATAATTTCTTTCTATGCAACGAGTCTTCAACAAAATTTATGCCAAAGTAAAATAATATGCCCAAATAGAAACCAGCAAGAAACCATTCTCTGGTAACTAAATTTACCGCGGTAGAAAAACTCTAGCACCAAAAAAATGCTCTGTTTCCAACGAAGGGGTAAAGAGACTCTCGCCTTGAGAGCACACACAGTGGAGAAAATCTGAAGGCACTTCCAAGCTCTGCTCACTCTAACTTGATGGTGTAAAACTGAAGGGGATTGAGTTAGTGAGCTTGGGGACCAAACATAAGAGTTTATAGCCAAGCTTCCATTAAGCTTTTGTTGGCTATGTGTCAAGTGTTCCACAAATCATGGTAGAGAACTGCAGTGGGAGTAATGGACCACTTCAGTAGCTCCCAACAAGAAATTAATTATCTGCAGTTGATTTCCGTAATTTAGGAAAATTATTGCAGTTGGTTTCCATAAATTAAGGAAACAACTGCAAATCAGTTTTTAGAAATTGGCACGTTGGGGGAGGGAGCTTTCCAGAAATTAAGCGGTCGTTTCGAGAAATCGAGAGAGCTTAACATTGGTGTGGCCTAGACAAGGTGCAATCTCCAAATAATTACACCCAAATTATTTTGATAACTTAAATGTCTCTAAATCTAAATTTCTCAAACTAAAAATTAAACATACAATCATCTTTAACTCATACAACTTAACAAAAAATTAAAACTCATAAATTATAAATTAATTAATTTACATGAAATTGATTCTCACCAAGCTTCAAGTTCAAGCCTCATCAATATCTTTTAAATAAAATATAAATCAACAAAAAAAAATCAATTTTACTAACCACTTCTATTTGAATTAGAAAAATATAATATTACAATAATATAATTTTATTGCTTTATACAAAATTACTTGTTAAATTATATTTCATATTTATTAATTCTATATCGTTTTCAATAAACTTATAAACAAATTAAGACCGATTGCTAGGTCAATACTAGTTAACATGAACCTTTGATGTAATTTTTTATACATAAACGCTATATTTAAATTTCATTTGAAAGAATTTTGACATCATAATAATATAATATTATAATATAATTCAATCACAATATACAAACGGAACCACTAAGCAACTTTTAATAATTATATATTCTTTATCATTTTCGATCAACTCATAAATAAATTCACGCCCGATTTAAGAAGTAAATAGCACATGTATCATAACATAAGTAGGTCTTGAATTCCAGGGCGATCAATCCAATCAAGAATATGAAGTGGGGCTACATACTTTCCCTTAATGACACTCTAACGAGAGCATGATTCTGGCATACCCTATTGGCCTATTCCTTTCTACTTTCAAGAGCTTTCTGGTGGGAAATCACATCAAGTCGGCTGGTATCTCGGATGTATATCACATGTATTAGAGGCGAAGTTTATCCGCACGACTTTTATATTATTATTGTAATTCTAATTCATTTGGCAGCTTGTAAATTTGTTCTCGAAATTTGTTCTCGAAATTATGGAAATCTCAGTTAGATTTTGTCAAACGTCAATGTTGAAATATTTTAAATAGCGTTGCATCAAAAATTTAATTCAAACACTACCCAAAAAAACTAATGTATTTTATTTCCACTAAACTTCAATACTTAATATTTTTAATAATGCTGACAGGAACATGGTTTGTATTTTAACTTTTTTAGGTTGCGACTTTTCCAGTTTATATTTTCATGCCTTGGACTTTTAGGGTGTTTCACGCGTATTTGTGATGTTGACTCCATTTATTTATAGTTCAGGAACATAATTTAAACAAAAAAAAATTGCATTATCTATCTATTTATGGATTTGAAAGGAAATCTAAATTAAAAAAATTTCCATATATTGCAAAATTGTATCCGGGAACGAACCAAATCTATTTTTATACTTTAACGTCGAATTTAACTTTGAGAGGCTCCAGAAACGTGGCTGTGGCTGTCAGCAATTATTTAAACTCCGTGATTGTGAAATTGTGAGCAAACACATTGAATGCCAGCGAATCATAGTCACTTGGAATATTATCATGTTCGCCGCTCTGCCTAAATGCATTTATTATGACACCGACTTTTATTGTTTAATGTTGTACACTGCTTCATTTAATTGGCCCATAGAAGGACTTTAGACAGACAGAAGTTTCTATGTGGTTGGATTTACGTGCAGCGAATTTTCAAATGATTTGAAAATGAAATTAAAAATAAATAAAGCCAAAATTGGTTGCGCGTGTTTAGCTTTATGGTATGACTATGGGTTTTTATTTTTTATAATTTCGAAGTTTATTTATGTCGTTTCTTTAGTCTCCATCTACTTTTCATTTTGATTTTAAATCATCTCTATATGATTTTCAAGTTTTTTTTTGGGTTCATTAGTTTTTATTACGTAAATTTTTAATAACATTTAATTAATTTTGCTTTAAAATTTAATCCTAACCTTTAAAAATCTTCAATATACTAAATTCATTTAAGTGTTAAAAAAAAGCTCGTTTTTAATGCGGAAAAACTGCCCTTTCGTTAAAAAAAATAATGATTACAAAATTTCAATTAGACAATCCAAAAGGAAAAGAGATGACCCCTTATTGATTTTATCTTTTGGCAAACGTTCATTTCAAACATGTGGGCACTCTCCGACCCCTCTCCCCGCACGCGAAAATGCACGATAAAAATAAATAAATTTGTATCGAATAATGACGATGCTTTAACGAGTTTTTCGTGTAAATATTAGTCGCTTGAACGTTTGTTTCTATAAATATTGGTTTTGATTATTAAATGTTTAAAGTTTATTTTTTGCCTTTCATTTCCTTTATTAGTCTGGACCTGCTTGTGGATTTACCTTTCACGCAAACGTTGGCCTGAAACACGTCGGCCTGTCCGCCCCAAAACAAGTAGTTAGTCTTGATTAATGACGATGCTTGAGTTGTTACATATTCCATGACGCACAACGCGATTTCGATAGATGCCACAACTACAAGCAAAACCTATAAATATATTAAGAAAAACCTATAAAAAATTTCAGAACAAGTTGCGGGAGATATTACAGCATGTAAGCAAAATCTTAAAAGATAAGAACTGTGGAGATACCAGCTATGAAGCGTTGACATTTTCCTCTTGTCAGTAGGTGTCATGATTGGATTAAAAATTCAGACATTGAAGCCTCTACGTGATCAATACCATAATGCCAGTTGTCCTGTCCTTCCAAAATAAATTATTTCTAAAAACCTGCTGCAACACTTTTTGGTTTCAGATATATATATATTCGTTCGAGCACAGACCAGTAATGCATCCAGTGTCTAGTGGTGTTACTCGTCGCTGAACGATTCATTCGTTTACTTGTTGAGTCAGTGAAGGACGTTAGTTAGTTAGTTAGATACACCATTTTCTGGGTCGTAATAATGTCATTGCAAGCAGTATGTCCATTCAGGCTTGTTTTTCTAATCTCATTTGTTGCTTCTTTGGTTGCCATCACAAACGCAAACGTCCACAGATATACCTTCATTGTAAGTTTCTTTATTAGCCTGCATTTTGATGTTTTATGTCGGTATAGGTAGCTTTGAAAAAGGAAAGAGTACTTCACCTAGTGGATATACTCTTTAATGTTTGATGTTTGGATTCCTACACAGCTTGAACCGAAGAATATTACCAGGCTATGTAAGACGTATGAATTGGTCGTCGTCAATGGACAGCTACCAGGCCCAACGATTCATGTACGGAATGGGGACAGTCTTATTGTTAAAGTTTATAACAGAGCCAAGTACAATGCCACTATTCACTGGTATGTCACTCTAATCTGAATGGGAAGAACAGTATTTCCTATCTGCTGCTGTTTATACATAGATTTGATGGGTATCGATGCGGTCTTTATAAACAGATTTTATGACTATAGATTATAATGATCGTCCTTATAATGTCTGTCAGGCATGGAGTGAGGCAGCTGCGTACAGGGTGGGCTGACGGGCCTGGATATATTACACAATGCCCCATTCAACCTGGTGGACGTTACACGTACAGATTCAACATTACTGATCAAGAAGGAACCTTGTGGTGGCATGCTCATGTGTCATGGCTCCTAGCTACTGTGCATGGAGCTTTCGTAATCTACCCTAAGAAACAAAGCTCGTATCCCTTTCCTAAACCCCATGGGGAAACTCCTCTTGTAATAGGTGATGAGTTGCTTTGAGCTTCAATACACATTTCATTTTATCCCTAATGTCTAATATTTGATTAAAAGTGATGCTGTGATTGGACAGGTGAATGGTGGAATGCTGACCCTATCGCGGTTATAGACGAAGCACTTCGCACTGGTGGTGCGCCCAATTTGTCGGATGCATATACCCTAAATGGACAGCCAGGAGACCTTTATAACTGCTCTAGGGCAGGTATCAAAGATTTCCCCCTCATAGATGAGGTATTGGAATTACATAAATCGGTTTGTTGAATATTGACTTATAGGTATTGTTGATGCAGGAACATTTCGCTTTCCTGTAAAACAAGGAGAAACTTACCTTCTCCGAATGGTCAACGCTGCACTCAATAGTGCGCACTTTTTCAAGATCGCAGGCCACAAATTTACAGTTGTAGCTGTGGATGCTTCCTACACCAAGCCATACAAAACAGATGTAATCGTGATTGCCCCCGGGCAGACTACTGATGTTCTGGTCACGGCCGACCAACCTGTGGGCAGATACTATATGGCTGCCCGAGATTATAATAATCAGGCAGCGGGCGATTTCGACAACACTACAACTACAACCATTTTTGAGTACGTGGGACATCAAAATACACGCCCCATTTTACCTAAGCTTCCATACTACAATGACACTGCGGTCGTCACTAGATTTAGCAAAGCACTACGAAGCCTCAATTGCAAAGAGTTCCCAGTGGACGTTCCGCACAGAATAGATGACAGCCTCATCGCCACAGTTGGACTGGGATTACTTCCATGTGAAGCTGGAAACACCTGCCAAGGCCCCAACGGAACTAGGCTCAGTGCAAGCATGAACAACATGTCCTTTGTTTTGCCCAGCGTCGCCCTGCTTCAAGCTTATTATTTCGGTGTTAATGGTGTGTTTATGAAGGATTTTCCATCAAAACCTCCCCTGAGATTCAACTATACAGGGGACGATATTCCCAAGAGGCTTTGGGCTCCTGAATTGGCAACAAAAGTGAGAGTTGTGACATACAACTCAACAGTACAAGTGGTGTATCAGACAACAAACATCTTCGTGGCAGAGAACCATCCGATGCATCTTCATGGTTACGATTTTTACGTGGTGGGACAAGGTTTCGGGAACTATAACCCAAAAACCGACCCGCTTAAGTTCAATCTGGTTGATCCTCCACAGCGCAACACAGTAATCGCTCCGGTGAGCTGGTGGGTTGCCATAAGATTCAAAGCTGACAATCCAGGTATATATATACATATAAACTCATTTGGTCTTCAATTTTATTATTATCATACCGAATTTATTCCCAAATTACAGCTCCATATTAAATGCAAATTATCTTCGTTCTTTTGACAGGAGTGTGGTTTCTGCACTGCCATTTAGACGACCATTTGACGTGGGGATTGAATATGGCATTCCTAGTGAAGAACGGTCGCGGTCCTTTGGCAACATTGGAGCCTCCTCCTGCAGACCTTCCCAAGTGCTAGATGGATAGAGAGAAGGAAATATGAATAACCAGATATCAGAACACTTCAACAAATAACCAGATGTCAGAATACTTCAACAAGTACGATGATCTGAACGCAGGGAAGGATCGGTATTGATTTAAAATCTACGGCCATTAGTGGTGTAGTTAAAAGATTCGTCAGACACGATTTCTTTTCTTCTTGAAAGGATTGTCATTTGCAATTGTAAGGATTGTTATTTGCAATATTGAATTCACGCGAGTGTTCGTTAGTTTTTATTAAATTTTTATACGCATGAGATTTTTTTATAATAGAATTAAAATAGGAATTTTTGGGGAATTGAGATTCAGTGTCACTGTTATATCAGATTCACTGTCAGTATTAGTAGAATTATTTTGTAAAGGTCACACATTGACTACTATTAGTATATATATTTTATAACTGTTACACATCGACACTATTTTATAACTGTTACACATCGACAATTATTTTATAGATAACAATTATAAAAATAATTGTTATATATTGATAATTATTTTATAATTAATTTTATAACAGTTACGCATCGACAATTATTTTATAGGTAAATAATTGTTACATATTGATAATTATTTTATAAATAGTAATTATAAAATAATTGTCACATATTGACAGTCACAATATGTTTTTATAGATTTGTTCTTAGACAAATAATTAAAGAAATCAATTATTCACTTTCATTATTACATTGGATTAAGTATCAAAATAAATTATGCAGTGCCATTATTACATTAGATTGACTATCATTATTGGTATAATTAGAAAATAATTTAAAAAAAAATTATTCAGCATAACAATCAAGCTAATAATATTTTTAATACATAAATATAAATTATAATTTTTATATTAATTTATTAATTATTAACACTAAATTTAAAATTCACAATAGCAAAGTTTCAAATTTAATATTTATAACAATAACTAACGAAGTTAACAATCTTTTTAAAACATAATTATAATTATAATTTTCTATTTTTAATACATAAATTTAAATTATATTTTTTATATTAATTGACTAACTATTAACACTAAATTTAAAATTTACAATTACAAATTTTCAAATTTTAATATTTATAATAATAACTAATCAAACTAGTCTTTTAAATAATTTTAAAAAAATACTTTATCTTAATAATTTCCTTATATGTCACCAAAACCCAAAACTTAATATTTATAATAATAGCTAAATGAATATTTATAATAATAGCTAAATGAATCGAGATTGTGCTTTAAATAATTTTAAAAAAAAATACTTTCTCTTAATAATTTCCTTATATATCATCAAAACCCAAAACTTTCAACCTATATGTCCAAATATTAATTTTTTAAATTTTAATAATTACCATATATATATATATATATATTAAATTTTAATAATTACTATATATACACATACACCACGCAGCAATGACTCAATGACTTACATGGAAGTATATCATTGTAACAATATTGTTCCTCTTCCACGTGGTAGGGACTAAGTGGCCCATGTGGCAAGAGTAAAATCAAAAGCTAGTTGGGGTTGATCCTATCCATTAACGCATATAGTTATGTTATTTTTAGGAATTGACCCCCAACCCCCGATGTTAGTTGTTGTGCTTGTCTTAAGAAATATTCCTCCGTCCATGCCACTCGTTATGTCACATAGTGATAGGGTGATGCCTAGGCATTGAATCCAGAGATTAAGTTGCAACGGCTAGGTCATCATTAGTCTTAATGGATAAGGGTTATTTGATTGGATATATAAGGTTTCATTCTCGGCTAGCTTCTCTGCAATGCAACTCTGAGCAGGATGTTACTGTGGTCTGATTAAGAAGGTCTTGCAAAGTTATAATTATTTCGATGGATATTGGACCCGATGGCTTTTATCACGTCTTGCTCCCTTCTTGCACATTCTACCCTTCCATGTTGGATTTAGCTATGGATTGGTTATAATGGTTTTGCAACCAGTTGGACCAGTGTCACTGTCTTTCCAAAGTTACAACGACTCACTAGAGTGTCCATTGGTGCTATCCATCCCAAGCTTATGAAACAACTAATTTTTCTAAGTCCACCAGGTTCTTGTAGTAAAAAAAAGAACACAGGAAGATTGGCATTCAACACATAGATGGGGAAATTATCTTGAATGTTCAAAAACTGATATTAGCCATATGGAGAGGGGTGGACTAAGTGAGCTCTTGGCCTATAAAAATTTGTCACTTAGGGATAAGGAATTCCATGCAGGTCACCCCCAAATAAAAAATTGTACTCCTCCATGACCTTGTCCATTTGTTTTTTTTGTGTGGAGGATGCCTGTCTGGAGGTCGTGGCCACAATATTCTTCTTGTCCTGAGGGCAGATCATCAGGAAATCAAAATTGTTGGTTTTGGAAATGAGCTTATTGCATTGTTTTGCAGTAACCAAACAAATGGCAGCAAACGGTGCTACCTTCGATATCATGTACAACTTATTGCCTAATGTAATAATAACACTGCAAGGTTGGGACTCATACGCAACATGTTGCTTCCAAAAGTATGGTTGGTCTAATAATACATCAAAAACATCAAGAGGGGCAATGTAACATAATACATCATCCATGAAGGGATTGATTCTATAGGGAAGTTGAAATTGCTGGCTGACATGGAGATCTTGTCCTTGGTGAAGCCACCTGATGGTATATGGTTGTGGGTGTGTTGGGGTCAGCAAGCCAAATCGCTTCATGACCTTTGCTAAAATGAGGTTCTTTTGGCTCCTGCCATTGACAATGAGCTACAACATGGAACCCTTTACCCACATATGGGAATGGAAGAGGCACTCCTCTTGCTCTGGATCTTCCGATTCCTCTTTCTGGATCTTCATGGTGACAACTATGGTGTTGGGCTCCGCACAGATAATTTTTTTCCCTTTCTCACTCCCCTTGTTGGGTTCTGATTCAAAGTCAGAGCATGCATCTGATTCAAAAGCCTTCAGCTCGGCCACCAATGATTGCTTGGCCCGACACTCACTTATGTTGTGAGTGGAGATCTTATGGAAATCTGACCACTTTCCCATCTCCTTCTTTAGCTTCGCGGTGTTTTTCTTTGCTTGTGGCTTTGGTGGGTTATCCTTGGCCGCCCTACCTCGGCTTTGTCCTTTGTTCTGCAGTTTGGGAGTACCTTTCCCTTACTTTTGATTCGTAGATCCAAATTCTCGCTTCTTCTATTTGAACTTCTGCTGAATCTTGGTAGCATACTGGTATGTTGCACCAAGTGAGGAGATGTCAAGGAACTCCATTTTCTCCTAAATGTATCTGTGCAGACAACTGCGATACTTTAGCACCAAATGTTTCTCTGAATCTTTGATACCTAATTTTTTTCACAATGTATGGAACAGATTCGTGAGCTCATGAACATCTTGATCCCTTTGCTACTGTATTGTAGTCCATTGTATGTACTTGTCCTCATAGCTCCCCACAGGATAATATTGTTCCTTGATGACATCTCCGAAAGAATTCCAATTAGGTGCAACCAAAAATAGAGAGGGTTACCTCTCATCCTTTTGCTCATAGTAGGTTTCCCACCAGTCCTTGACATGGGGGGTAGCTTTAAGGAGTGAAAAAATAATCTTTTCTTGGTTAGAAAATTCAGGAAGCGAGAAATACCCTTCTAATATATTCAATCACCTATCTACGACATCGGCATCTATTTGGCCATGAAATATGGAAAGGTCAAATTTCACTTGAACCTTAAAAGGAGTTGTGCCTCTAGAGTGGTTGTTGAATGCAGATGTGCCATCAGTGGGTAGTCATTGAAGAATCAGGGAAAAGTTATCCATCATCGCATTCCTTTATTTCTCAAGGGCCTCCTTGAGCATATTTTGATAGGATCTCATGCTTCCTCATCTTTCTTTTCATCCCCCATGGACATTCATCGGGGTTTGTGAGGCTAATCATGCAAAGGTTCAACCAGATCGAGCCCTAACTCCTTATACCTCGACCTCGTTGTGGACATGCAAAGAAGGATCGAGAAAGAGCAGACTGCTCTGATACCACTGATCCGGACTTATGCAGGAACACAATAAAATATAGAAATACAAATAAACACAGATATGCAATAGAAATAATATTTCATCTTATTAATATCACACAACTAAAATATCCTTATAGACAAAATGGAAATAAACTAGATAGGGTGTTGGTAGCTTATATCTTAGGAGTGATGTGGCAGTTAGAGGCCTCTGAATTGTGTTACAATGGGGCTCGAAGGCCTATTTATTATTCAGAAACAATGGAAAATCCTAAAAATCCAAAAACTTAACCCTAGGAGATGAAACACCAAACTATGGGCCCCGTTGGGGTAAATTGGTACATTAAATTCTCAGGGTTGTAACTTTCGCATACGATCTTTATTCGATGCATAGGATACCTCATTAGAAAGATCTATCCAAGGACTACACTGCTAATAGAAAATATAGAGTTCCCAACACATATTTGCGTGGGATGCCTTTTCCTAGAAAACATCATTTAGGGACTCAAAGCGGCTCCGGAAGTTCAGGACCTGAAAAACTGCCAAAAATAGTAAATTTTGCTACAATTAAGGAAACTACAAAGCTAAAAGAAACAATGGTGTGGGTCCAAGTGGAATAGGTTGGTGGCCACCAATATCCACCTAGATCAAGCTCTCATGCTAATAACAAGGATGTGCTACACATTGTTCATGATGGGATGAATTCATCAACCTGTCAACTCAGTCTTGAGGTACTATGAAGGTTAAGGCTTTCAGCCTTAGGAAGTTCAAAAAAAATACAATGCAAGTCAATTCCTCCCATGAGGCTCTACCCTACTTAAGAGAGTACATTCCACTGCAGGCTACACAAGCCCTCATGTGGAATGACAACCTGAAAGCTAAGAGATAAGAACATACTCACCTTTCCTAATGGGCATTCACATTGTATAAAATGGAATTGTGGCCCTCATGAGCTCATGGACTGAGTTGATAGTTTTTCCTCAATCTAACCTATTAATTGTAATAAAAGAAGCCCTTTGTTAAACAGAGTCATAGTTAGTCCAAGTCTTGGTGGACTAACTATTTGTTTATTCTATCTAACTAACTATTTATTCTTAAAAACAAATTATTTGTTTTATATGCTACTTTGTAAATTTTCCATGTAGATAATAAAATTTCCAAAACCAATAGTTAATATGAACATTATTTTTTTGTAAAGAGTTTATTACCATAAATTCTTATTGTTGTTACTTTTCTTAAAAACCTTAGTTTATATTTTTATTATAAACTACATAAATTAATTACTATTCCAATGAATAAATATTTTAAAATAAAAAACGATTAGGATTTTCCCACTTAATGTTGTAAATATATGCAATTTTGCATTAATTACCCACTCCATCTTCTTTAGTGAGGCATTATTAATTGTTCATACAAAATCCCAAGGAAATTTAATATAGCATCACCTCTCTACTAATGGTGCTTTAATATTTTCATTTATTTTGTTTACAGTTTCCATGTAGTGAGAGTATAATTGTTTGAGCCAAATCAATGTATAAATTTGGGGATAAATCTAATGTGACAGTAATAAAAAAAAAGTATTCCACAACTAGAATTCCCCAAAGCATGTCGGGGTAAGGACTTCTCTCCTTTCACAAAATTGTTTCACTGCCCACTCTTGGTTGTGGATTATTCAGGGCAACATGTTCATATGTTCACTTATTTTATTTCAGTAGTAATTTATTATTGATGACTACCCACAAAAAAATCATGATAATATAATTATAATAACCAAATATCATATTTTTTTAAATATGTATTGTACTGCAATGTTCACTAAATTTTATGCAATCTTATGCATTTAATGAAATTACCTATAGCTTTAACACTTGATAAAACTTTGCATGCAACTTTGCAAAACATGTTGCAATTGAATGCATTTCATGGAAAGATATCGTTAATAAAGTATGTGACTCTCCCAAACCATGTTTTTCAAACTACAACAAATTGATTCGTTAATGATCGATGGGATATTAATTCTTAAAACTTATTTAAAGAGATGAGAAGTTTGCAAAAATAAATTAAAAGTGATAGACACATATTATGATTGTACACCCTTTATAACTCAAGTTATTCCATGTTGACAATGTCAAACCAGGAGGTAACTCCGCAAATCAAAATGTGTATTAGATGAAGAATGTGCATATATTTATACATGGAGGTGAGGCTATTGGGATTCATCTCCCAATGACTCTTGGCCTTCCTTATTTCCTAATATAATTTAATATAAAATATTAAATATCCTCACCCAACCCTTAGGATTAGGTGTCAACATTCCCCCCTTAATCCGAAGGGATATGAGTGAGTCCAAGAAATTGATCCTAACTTTTCAAAATTTTCTCTTCCATGCTTTGGTGAAGATGTCGTCTACACCTAGAACAATGATGTAGATGGATGGTTTGGCCAACATACTAATTAGGATGGTAATTTGTATTGATGTGCTTTGTTCAATCATGGAACTTTGGGTTCTTGGCCAACTTTATTGCAAAAGTGTTGTTGATCATGAGTGGAATTGAATGCATTTATTTCATCTGCAAATATTCTAGGATTTTCCTGAACCACACAATTTCCTTGTTGCTTCAACTGTTGCCACATATTCTGCCTCAGTTGTGGAATCTGTTGGAACTGATTGTTTGCGTGATCTCCATGAGACAGCTCCTGATCCAAGACTCATGGTGTAACCTGAAGTAGATACCCCAATTTCTTTGTCCCCATAAAAGTCTGAATCAGAGTATCCGATCAAGTTGAAGTCGTCCACCTGTGTATATTTGAGTCTAAAGTCTTGAGTCCCCTTCAAGTACTTTAGAAATCTTTTTGCAGCAGACCAATGTCCTTCACAAGGTTTTTTGCACAACCTTGAGATCTGTACCGTAAACAGCCCCCCGTGTCCGTGGTGTCGTACAAGACTTCCTATGTCGTTCATACTTAGTTGCATCCGAATTCCTTCCCCTTCAATGGATGTGAGCTTCAAGTTTTGTTCCCATTGGAGTGGTTATGGATTTTATCTATCCATGCCAAAAATTTTCAAAAAGATCTCTAATGTTTCTTTAGAAAAGAAATATAAATTTAGGATGTGTTAAATTATTTCAATACCCGATAGCAATGAATACAACCCAAATCATCATTTAAAAACTTTCTAATTTTCTTCAGCGGATGCAATATAGCTCTCACCGTTCCCCGTCATCAAAAGATCATGTACATACACCACAAGATATATAATCGTTTTTTCCAACTTTCTTAACAAAGAAAGTTGTATCATCAAGATCAAAATGTTTGAAGTCAAGTTTTAGAAGACGTTGGCAAATTTCATACTGTGCTCATATGGTGCTTGCTTGAGGCCATACAAGGATTTTATGAGCTTGCAAACTTTGTGTTATTGGCCCTTTACAACAAATCCTTCTGGCTGGGACATAAAAAATTTCTCCTTTAGATATCCATTCAAAAATGTGGTTTTTACATCCATCTGATGGAATTTCCATCCATTCTGAGCTGCTAGGGCAAAGAGAGTCCAGATGGTGGTCCATTTTATTGTGGGTGAAAAAGTTTATTCATAATCGATTCCTTCTTTTTGTGCAAAACCTTTTGCCACAAGCCTGACCTTGTGCTTGTCAACTGAGCCATCTGCTTTATACTTGTTCTTGTAGACCCACTTACATCAAAATTGGTTTTGTTCCCAAAGGCGGATCGACTAGCTTCCAAGTGCCATTATTTATCAAGGCATCATACTCCTTTTGCATCGCTTCTTTTCATTCATCGTGAGAAGTGGCTTCTTTGAAGGAATTTGGTTCATGATATGTAGAAAAACTCAATTCACAGTTATAAGCAATATCCATATCAATTGGAGAATCAGAATTATCTATGTCACCTTCGATTTGTTTAGTGGAACTTCTTGTTCCTGTTTTTCCAACCCCATCGGGATGAACATTCTCCAGCGTCTTTGTCAGCCATTTGGGAGGACCTTTCTGAGATGGCCCAGGCTGCTCATTTGACTTAGTTGGTATTGATTCAAGATTGAATCTCCCAATTTTGTCAAGCACATCATTCAATGTGTCATCTGTGGTTGTTTCTTCATGTGGGGGAGAGAGTGCTTCAAGACATGATTCCACAGTTTGATTCAATATAGTAATCCCCCCTTCAAGATGTGGAATCCGATTATCAAATTCTTGGAAAGACTTTTCATGTGGGAATCTATTTAGGCGATCAAGTTGCCGCTCAACAACCTTGTAACTCTTGGAAGATTCAAGAAATATGACATCTCTAGCTATTACAAACTTCTTATTGGCTTCATCATAGAGACGATATCCTTTGGAGGTATTGGAGTACCCCAAGAAGATAAATTTTCGACCTCTAGCACCAAGTTTGTTCCTTTGACCCTTAGGTATCAAGGCATAACAGGTGGACCCAAAGACCCTTAGATGCTTTACTGAAGGAATGTGGCCATGCCACATTTCAAAGGGAGTTTTGCTTCTAATTGAACTTGAAGGACACCTATTCTTTATGTAAACAGCACATAGAACTGCATCAGCCCAAAAAATCAATTTTACATTCTTGAAAAATAACATGGAACGAATCATATTTAAAATAGTTCTATTCATTCTTTCACCACACCATTCTCAGATTATACTTGGAATGTATTGTTTCATGTTTGATCCCATGTTAATGAAGATCATTTTCAAGTTCATTTGAAGTGTATTCTTTTTCCATTATCAGTACGTAGAGAGCCAATATGAGTTTTTGCATCATTCTCAATCCATGCATGAAAATTATTGAATGTTTGAAAAGCATCAAAATTGTTCTTCAATAAGTAAACCCAACACATTCTGGTGTAATCATCAATAAATGTCATCATATATTTATTTCCATTTGCATAAGAAATAGGCATAGGGCCACATAAATCTGAATGAATAAGCTCAAGTTTTCTATGTGCTCTGGAATGTGAATCATGAAATAGTCGTTTGCTATGCTTTCCTAGAATACAAGCATCACATTGCTTAAGTTTCCTAGGAATTTTAGGCGGTCCATTAACACCATTTTTATTCAACAATCGAAGGTTTTCATAGTTTAAGTGTCCAAATATAGCATGCCATAAAAGACTTGATGGGAATGTACCTTCATCATGATGTGAACTCAATTCAAAGTTTTGTGCATGAGCAGAGTAACCTTGCAACTTCAAGAGTCTTCCTTCTTCTATTCCCTCCATGACAAGTGAGAGATCTGATGCTTTTCTGACCTCAACCTTGCCATTAAACATGTGAATGGAGTGTCCTTTTTGGCGGATGTGGACCAAGGACAACAAGTTTATCCTCAACTTAGGGAGGTATAGAACCTCATGTAGAAGATGATCTGGAAGACCAAGCAACTTAAGCCTGATTGTTCCAAGCCCCGATGGCTTGAGTTTGGATTTATCCGTGAAGTATACTGCTCCATAAACTTTGTCAGTAAATTCTTCAAAAAAATCTTTTCTAAATGTCATGTGACATGTTGCTCCTGAATCTAGCAACCAATCATTTCTCCAAGAAGTAAATGAAACATCAAACAAGTCTTCAGTTACTCCAATTCCATTGGTTGCTAATGTGCCAGGAACATAATGAGCTTAACTAAAGCTACCCTTGTCTTTGTCATTAGTTTTACCTTTGTCTTGATTTCTTTGCTGCTCAATTTTATCCCAAGGTGTCCTGCATGTGGATGCATCATGCCTATCTTTATTGCAACGTATGTAATGAAGATCGGATTTGTCAGATTGTCTGTCCCCCCTTCCTCTGGAGTTTCTTCTTCCTCTTCCTCTTCGGCCACCTCTTCCTCTGGAAGGGTCTGGAGCATGACTCCTTTCTCTATGTGCAAAGTATGCAGCCTCTTCAGAAGATGAAGGGACTGTCATCTTCCCGAAAGCTTTCTCTCTTTCTGCAAACTTTTTCTCAAGGGAATCAAACGTGATATGCTCAAGGTTTCCACTTGCTTTCAATGACTCAAGATAATGTGAGTAAGTCGGATATAATTCCTTAACATATGCTATGAGATATATGTCAATTTTTACACCAGTGCTATGAATGTCATGCATGATAGATCTTACTTCTGAAGCTAAAGCAAGAAGATCATCATTCTTCATTTCAAGACTGAACAGCTTAATCATCAATTGAACAATTTCTAGTTCTAAATGTGAGTCATAGAGTTATTTTAGCTTGCTCAAGGCTTCATAGGCATTTGAAAATGGTGAAATATGGCGACTCACCTCTTCATTTACAGAAGCTGCAATCAGGGCATAGGCCTTGCAGTTCTTGTTTTCCCAAATGGCGAGCTCCTTGTCTGAAGTGGACTTTGCTGGTGGATTTCCTTCTTGTCCTTCACAAATTCCTTTCCATAACTCATTAAAAATGAGAGTGTGCTTGATTTTCCGAGACCATTCAAGATAGTTCTCCTTGCCAGAGAGAACCACCCCTACAATAGATATGAGAGAATGCATTCTTTTGAAGGGAAAAAATAATTACTTTGCTGGAAAATTTCTTTTGAAGGAGGGAAAAAAATTTGCCGGAAGATTTCTCAATAATCAATTGAAGGGGAAAACTTCGCCGGAAAAATACGGAATTTCACACAAATATATATATATATATATATATATATATATATATATATATATATATATATATATATATATATGTTTGAAGAAAAAATTTATATGGAAACTGTATTGAATATGTGGAGGGGGCGGTATTATATGGGGGCGGAGATGTATTATAAAGGGAGTATAAAACAGAGCGTTTTTGTTAAGTAGGGAGTCGGGCTTTATTACACAGCAGTGAGGGCAGTATTGTATTACGCAGCAGTGAGGGAGTGGATGGTATTATGTGCGGTTGGGGTGAGGGCAGAGCTAGCAGGGAGGAGGGCGATCAGATAGGAGCGTAGGCTTGTAGGTTGAATGCGTAGGGAGGGCCAGGGATGGGCCGCGTGAGGTGAGGGACGAGCGAATGGGAGATGTGTTTGGGTAGTGCACAGGGTAGCGTATATGGGGTCACGAGCGCAGGCTTTAGTGCTGTAGGAAGGGGGTATAGCAAACCGTCAGAGTGTTGGAGAGGGGGAGGGGAATGGGGTAGCACAGTTCTATGAGGGTGTGTGAGGGGGAGGGTAGCTTAGGGGGCGGGGACTGCTGTAGAGTGGGCGTGGGGAATGGGGTAGTGCAATTCGATGAGGGTGTGTGAGGAGGAGGGTAGCTTAGGGGGCGAGGACTGTTGTAGAGTGGGCGTCGGGAAGGGGGTAGCGCAGTTGCATAAGGGGGATGGAAGATAGCTGTGGGGAATGCAGTCGGGGATAGGAAATGTTTAAGGGATAGGGAATGCGTAAGAGAGATCGACGTAGAAGTGAGGTGAGGGTGTAAGGGATGAGCTATGAGGCCGAGAGGCCGTTAGAAAATTTTGGAATTGCAGGATTTTAATAACTGTAGAATTTGAAGGTGTTTGCAGGAGCTGCAAATTGCAGAATTTCAGGGACTGCAAATTGCAGAATATTCAGCAGCTGCAAAAATAGGAACTGGGCAAAAATTGCAGATAAAAAAAATTCAGAATTACAGTATATAAACTCAGAATGGCATCAATCTAATGGAGCAGCAAAAAATAGACATAAAATTGACTGAACAAAAGACTGTTAGTAGAAATGAGGGAGTTATACCACAGGCAAAAAATGCCAATAGTGGGACTGGCTCTGATACCATCTCAAACCAGGAGGTAACTCTGCAAATCAGAATGTGTATTAGATGAAGAATGTGCATGTATTTATACATGGAGGTGAGGCTATTGGGATTCATCTCCCAATGAATCTTGGCCTTCCTTATTTCCTAATATAATTTAATATAAAATATTAAATATCCTCAGCCAACCCTTAGGATTAGGTGTCAATAGACAGTACTTGTGGGTCCCAAGGGAAACAAGTCAGGAGTCAAGGTTTATTAGTGCGTGCTTTCACTTCAGGCACCTAAATCATTTTCGAGGCCAACTATAATAAACCCGAATTGTGGGTCCCATTGGAACAGATCGGGAGGTCGAGCCTGATTTGAGGTCAGGAATTAGGTCTCCTTCTCCCTCTTTTTTTGTACACGCACCTTCGAATGTCAACTAACTATTGGGCCCACAACAGAAGGAAGGGAGGTCAGGTCTTTCTTCGCTAAAAATTAAACAAACAATTTGTAAAGTAAACATTAGAAAACATTTTTTTTTTAATTATATTTATTTACATTTTGATTTGTTCATAACACTTTTCGTCTTATTTCATAATGATATTTTCACCTCCAGATCATCTTTTTAGAGGGGTGTTGAGTTAATATAGTGTACATTGAGCAGGGTGTAATTTTTTGGAATCGTCCGTTTGCAGTGGTGTTGAATTAATAAAATGCACGATAAGGACCACATGTTATAATATTTATTATTTTTTAGATGGCTTGGGATATATGAGCACAAAAAAAAAAAAAAATTATGAATATTTACACAAATTTCTATTTATTTCTCATACTTATGCACACCAGAGGTGGGGTTATCTCGATTTATGCATTATCAAACCAAAATAGGTTTTGACCTATGACTATTTTGGGTTGAGGACCTCCAACTGCGAATCCCCACTGGAATAAGTTAGGAGGTCGGGGTCGACATGGTGTATGGATTCATGCCTCCTAATTTTTTGTTTTGATGGTCCACACACCTAGAACTCTAAGAGAATTTTGGAATATGATTATTTCTAAAAAATTTCCATCTCTCGAGCTCTGACCTCTCAACCCGACAATTTTTCTGACTCTCTATCATGGACCTTGCCCCGACTTGGTTTTGATTCGGCATTGAACTCGAGAAAGCTATTTAAGTTTTTCTAAGTACCTTCAATTGTTCAAATACCCAGATTTTGGGTCCTCCATATATGAATAAAATAATAATTTTTCTCAACTTGAGCACTTTTCATTATTCTTGTATTTTTTTTAATCAAACGAGTCAGGTGTTTAGTTTCATTGTAGGTTTTAAATAGAGGTTTTCCCAACTGTGATGTTGCTCTCGCCTCATTTTTTGAAAAATGATTAAGAGGTATTTTGAAATTTGTTGTGTGTCATGTGAATTAAACAAATAAAAGTCCAAAATTTTCAAAACCTTGTGTTTCTAGTTAAACCCTCCCATATCAATTATTCTCTAAAACCACAACTTGAAAACCCGAATTTCAACTTGAATTGTATCAATTTTCTCTATAACCTGCAAATTCCAGTAAGTGGTGATATTTAAAAAGGTTTCCTTTTATTCAATTAGATTGGTCTTCATAAAAAGTCTTAATTATTATTTTTTATTTCCCATACATGCCACAAAATGGGAAAAAATAAAAAAATCCCTTGCTTCAAGGAAAGGATTGCAATAGATTAAAGAAGGACTAAAAGAGGTGGAATATCTATAACTAGGAAGTTATAATATGAACTCAGCTTTGATTTCTGATACCAATTTCAAAATGCAACACATATGCACGATGAAATGGGAGAAAATTTATAATTTCCTTAAGAATAGGGAGTGGATAAAGTCAAAAAAATCTAGTAAGGAGTAAAATGCATGATATGAGAACATTAGAAGGACAAATGATCCAAGTGGATATTGGTGGCCACCTGCCTATTCCACTTGGACCCCCGCCATTGTTTCTTTCAAATTTTCAGTTTCCTTAATTGCAGCACAATTTACTATTTTTGGAAGTTTTTCAGGTCTTGAACTTCCAGAGTCATTTTGAGGCCCTAAATCCACTTGAAATTCGCTATCAATGGTTGCATTACTAGCATAGATCTTTCTAATGAGGTATCATGCACGTCAAATGAAGATCATATGCCAAATTTACAACTCCAGGAAATTGATATACGAATTTACCCCAACAGGGCCCATAGTTTGGTGCTTCATCTCCTATGGCTAAGTTTTTCGATGTTTAGGGTTTTCCATTGTTTCTAAATAATAAATAGGCCTTTGAGCCTTATTGTAACACAATTTAGAGGCATGTAGCTGCCACATCTCTTCTTAGAGATAAGATACCATTGGCCTAGCTAGTTTATGTCCGTTCTATCTATAAGCATACTTCAGTTATTTGATATTAATGAAATGAAGTTTTATTTCTGCTACATATCTAAATTTATTTTTATTTATGTATTTTATTACATTCCTTCATAAATCCATATCAGTGGTATGAGAGAATTATTCTCTTTCTCGATCCTTTTTTTCATGTCCACAATAAGGCCGAGGTATAAGGATTCAGAGCTCGAACTCGTTGAACCTTTTCAAGATCAGCCTCGCAAACCCTGATGGCTTCCTATGGGGGAAGAAAAGAAACATAAGGGAGTACGAAATCCTATCAAAATATTTCTTGAGGAGGCCCTCAAGAAATAAAGAAATGCAATGATGGATAACTTTTCCCAGATCCTTCAACTACCCCCACCGGTGGCGCATCTACCTCCAACAACCACTCTAGAGGTGCCACTCCTTTCAAGGTACAATTCAAATTGAAATTCTTGTATTTGAAGGCCAAATAGATTCAGATGCCATAGATAGATGGTTGAATTTTCTGGAAGGGTATTTGACGGTCCATGATTTCTCCAACTGAGAAATGATTACTTTTGCACTCCTCAAAGCGACCCCCCATGTCAAAGACTCGTGGGAAACCTACTGTGAGGAAAATGATGAGAGGAAACCCTCTATGTTCTAGGCCACACACACTTGGAATTCATTTCGAGGCAGCATTAAGGAAAAGTATTACCTTGTGCGGAGCTATGAGGACAAGTACATCCAATGGACCATGCTGCGGTAGCAAAGGGACTAAGATGTGCACGGGTTGAGGAATTTGTTACATACCCTATGCACAAAGTTGGGTATTAAATATTCATAGAAATATTTAGTGATCAAGAACTATATTTTTTTTCATTGACACATTAAGGAGGAAATGGAGTTCCTCGAAATTACCTCTCTTGGCATGACATATCGATATGACCAAGATCCATGAATCCAAAGCCAGGGAAAGGCAACTCCGAACCAAAGATCAATGGGAAAATCCAAAGCGGGTGACTCAGAACAAAACCAAAAATCCAAATAAGGACACAAGGAAGTGGTGTGAATTTCATAATAACTCCACTCACAACACAAGCGAGTGTCAGGCCAAATAATCGACAGTGGTCGAACTGAAGGCATCTGAATCAGATGCATGTTCTAATTCTGAGTCAGAACCAGATAAGGGGAATGGAAAAGGGAAGAAGATCATAGATTCAGAACCAAGTGCCATTGTTTCCACCACCAAGCTCCAGAGGGAGGAGCCTGATGATCCAGAGGAGTGGGAGCACCTCTTCCATACCCAGTTGTGGATGAAGGGTTCTCCATCGCAATTCCTTTTCGATAGCAGAAGCCAAAAGAACCTCATTTCAACAGAGGTCATGAAGCGTCTCGGCCTACTGACTATAGTCTCCACCGCAATTCCTTGTTGATAGAAGAAGCCAAAAGAACCTCATTTCAATAGAGGTCATGAAGCGTCTCGGCCTACTGACCACAACACACCCTCAGCCATATACCATCAGGTGGCTTCACCAAGGAAGACATCTTTGCATCAGCTAGTAGTGCCACCTTCCATACATCATCAAGCCCTTCACAGATGAGGTATTGTGTGATGTTTCTCCTCTTGACGTGTCTAATGTATTATTAGGCCAACCATACTTGTGGAACCGATATGATGTGTATGAGTATAGGTCTCGTTTTGCTATTATTACTTTGGGAAAAAAGTTTTACAGGATACCGGAGGTAGTACCACCTTCCGCCATCTCTTTGTGTATTGCAAAGAAATGCAGTAAGATTATTTCCCAAAACAATTTTTTTCATTATGATTCACCCAGAGGGAAAGAATAATATTGCAGTCGTATCCTATAAACAAGGGTCCCCTCCGTGGCAACAACAGATGTACAAAGTCACGGAGGAATACAAGGAAATTTTCTCCTCACCCATAAGGGTTCCTCTACACTGTCAGGACAAGCACTCCATTGATCTGACCCCAAGTGCATCACTGCCTAATGGGCTGATCTATCATCATTTTGTTCTGGAGAATGATGAAATCAAGAGGTAGATCCAAGAGCTATTGCAGAAAGGAAACATCAGGCCAAGCTCCTCACATGTACTATCTAAGGTTGATAAAGCAACCAGATTTATTGAACAGATCCAATACTTCTACTAACAGGTCCATGATATCTTGGAGAAATCCAATGTCAAGTACAAGTAATGACATGATCAACATTAAGTCCCACACAAGTTCCAGGTGGGCAAAAAAATTCGATTGCATTTGTAGAAATAATGCCTTACCGGATCTCATCCGAAGCTTAGACCACTCCTATATGGGCTTACACCAATATCAAGGTTGTGGGAAATAATGCATTTGAGCTCAGAATTCCCACATTCCTTGGTTGACACCTAGTGTTCAATATGGATCACCTTCGATCATACTTTCCACCATTACTAGACACATCTGACATTACAAAACAACTCACATCAACATAGTTAAACCCATACTGCATGGAACAAACCACAACCGATCGGATCATGGACTCACAGATCAAGAACACCCTACAAAAAGAGATCAAACTATATCGGGTTGTCAAGGTAGGCCAACTCCTTCAACAAGGAAAGTGGATCACTAGGGACCCATTTTAGCAGAAGTTTCCTCATATCATGGATGAACTCAACACAATGGGTACCATTGATTCCTAAGGGGGGAGGAATGATCCAGGTGGATATTGGTGGCAACCCACCTATTCCACTTGGACCCCCACCATTGTTTCTTTGATTTTTTCAGTTTCCTTAATTATAGCAGAATTTACTATTTTTGGTATTTTTCGAGTCCTGAACTTCCAGAGCCATTTTCAAGCCTAAATCCACTCGAAATTCATTGTCATTAGTTTTATTCCTCAGATAGATCTTTCTAACGAGGTATCGTGTGCATCAAATGGAGATTGTATTCCAAAGTTACGACCCCAAGAAATTGATGTGTCAATTTACCCCAACGGGGTCCATAGTTTTGTGTTTCATCTCCTCAGCTTATGTTTTTGGATTTTTAGGGTTGTCCATTATTTCTTAATAATAAATAGGCATTTGAGCCTCACTGTAAAACAATTTTAGAGGCATGTATCCACCACATCGCCCTAGATAGTTTATATCCATTCTGTCTGTAAGCATACTTCAATTATTTTATATTAATGAAACAAAATATTATTTCTACTACATCTCTGCATTTATGTTTATTTATGTATTTTATTTCATTCCTGCATAAATCCGGATCAACATAATTACACATGGTTTCTACTAGGACTAAATTTTTTACTTAATATGACATGATACAATGGATTTTGGGTCATATTTACTTTTGTACACGCAAAGTTACAAATTCTTATAGAAATGTGATAACATCCTGGAGGTCAAACACCCTTTTAGCAATTTCTAAGTTCATCTCTCCTTAAATTTTCTTTAATTCTAAGTTTCTTGGTAATTTCAACAACACAGTTTTCAAGCAAAGTGGAAAACATTATGATAAACTGAATGAAGACTGGTTGTGGGAAGAGAAAGAGGGGTTCAAACTCAAAACATCTAAGGATTTCCTTGTTGTTATTTTCAAAAGGCATTATAGGTTCATTTTTTTAAAATGTTTTCTAAATTATATGGGGAAAAGGAACCTGAGCATTGAAAAACTTAGTGGTTGTCATTAATTCAGTATCCACCATGACTCAAAACGTTTCAATTGGACTCACGTTCTCTCTCAAAACTTAAAAAATTCTTTTAAGTTAGCAATTTCATTCCCTCAGGGCTATGAACATATTTTTTTAAATGTCTGCCTATCTCCCGGACGTTGTGATTTCCTATGTCCCCTTTCCTCTCATGAAGTAGAATTATCCCACAGATGATCAACTGCCCGTTAAAAATTATGCTTCAGTATTATGAGAAAGTAATTATTATTTTTTATTTTTTATTTTTATTTTTATTTTTATTTTTTTATTTTTTTATTTTATTTTATTTTTTTTAATATGTTTGATATTATGTAATGATCCCTCTACATGAATTCATCTTTTACAGTGCTTCTCCAAGGATCATCCAAGAGTTGAAAGAGACACTTGATCAAATATGAGAATGGTTTGTTGAATATTTGTTTTCCCATATTATAATATATGGGAGTGACGTTGACCTACATGTATTTGCAATGTACATTCATAAAATAAATTCTCTTAGATAATTATAAAATCAAACAACATTAAATGATCAAGCACAAAAGACGAGAAAACTTCAGAAGAATATTTGGCCATAGTTTCCAATTATGTTGGGAAGAATAAAATTTAAGGATAGAGGTCATGCATTTAGGGAAGATGAAGAACTCAATAAATTTGGTTTCACTCATTACCCCATTTTTATTATGGCCCTAGTGGAATAATAAATGATCATTGTAAGGTTGTAAACTATACAAAAACTTTTACTCACCAAAAGCCTCCTTTCGATGATGTTTCCATAAACATTGATAGTTTTGATCAAGGAATTGAAAAAGGAAAACGAAATAGTTTTGAGGTCAAGGAAAAAAACTCAGGAATTTAGAGAAAACACTTATGAATATTTTCTTAAATATAAAAGTAACATGTCTTCTATTCCAATTGAATATTTGAAATCTATTTAATGTTTGAAAGTTAATTCTACTCAGCTTCTTTTAGAACCATCGTCTTCTTCTGAGTAGTTTCAAAAAATTCAAATTGAAATATGTATGATTTTTCTATCACAGTAAAAAAATCAGTGAGTCTAGAGGCTAGAAAATATGTTAATGTTAAAAAATTGCAACAACAAGATCATATAATTAAAGGAAGGATGATAGAAATAGAGGTTAAGCACCAAAAACAAGAAGCAGAGGAGAAGTAACCAAGCAAAATTCCTTCTCCAAACACATTATTTTCCTTGATCCTCCTAGAGAAACCACCCAAGAAGACTTACAGTCCAAAAAATATGCTGAAAAAACTAAAGAGATGGAGACAGATAAAAAGGAACTACACTAAATTATTCATTCAACAATTATAGAGAATGTTGATAAAGAGGTAAAGTTAATTGAATAACACGCAAAAACCACTGACCTTTTAGTACTACAAACATCCCCCAAAGTTTCCATGACTCCCATAACCACCAAAATTTCTCTAAATTCATTTATTTTTAAGGATGTCACTGATATGGAACCAATATATGAAATTTTTCCATATTTAACTAAATAATATTTCAATACACGGAAAAAATCTGTTGTAAGAAGGGTTAAGAAGAGGAAACATGCCGCTCTTGAAACAATTTTTGAACATAGCTAGCAACCAACTATAGATGCAAGACAAAAATCTGAAGAAACTTCACATTCCCTTGGATCATTTGTTAACAATCAATAGTATCGTGTCAGTGAACTTGGATCCAATTATCAATGTAAGCTACAAAGAATGAAAGAGTTAGAATTACCAATTGAAAAGAGCAAAGAATTTCGTGAAGTGAGTTGGAAAGCTCATTTTGTGGCCCTGGTTGGAGTTTTTTTACTATTGAAAGAGCCAACTATTGGTCATTGGGTTCAACTCTTCCCGTGTGTTTCGCGACATGGACTAACTGCCTCTCGTGGATCCTAACGTTGGCGATTGTAGCAGAGACTAACGCCTGCGGGTTTTGGTCTAACAGAAATCATGATTCCAACAATTGGTATCTAAGTGATAGGTCTCGAGTTCTAAACTCACCCGAATCTCGTTGGGGGGGAGATTGTTGGACAATGGGTTCAACGCTCCTCGTGTGTTTCGCGACATGGAATAACCACCTCTTGTGGATCCTAACTCTAGCAATTGTAGCAGAGACTAACACCTACGGGTTTTGGTCTAAAAAAAATCGTGATCCCAACACCAACTTACAAAGTAAATTTGAAATTAATTGAATGAATTAGATCTCAAGTGTTCCCAACAGATTGAGCAAATGATAAAGGCACATGAACAAGAAACCGGATATTAAAAGAAGAAGAGGAAGGAAAAACTGAAGTTATGGCTACAACACTAAAAGAACAAATTGAAATTTTATAGTCTCAAGTGAAATAGAATCATGATGCTAAATAGAGTCCGAATGTATTCAAATAGCAGGGAGTGTAGGTTAACCAAATACAGAAAAAATATCAAGCTAGATTCTATAGAAAAATGGATAATTTTTTTAGAATTTATCACGAGATTGTAAATCTGAATGAATGCATTGAAAATTTAGTTAAAGAATATAGAAGTGTTAAAGAAATATTTCCATCAATCCTCGAATGGGAAAATCAATTACAACCTCATCACATTCCTAAAACCACTAATATGGAAAAAATACTCATGTATGCTTCATTAAACTACAGAGAATCAGAAGCAAAGGAAATGCATGTGTGGACCAAGAAATCCATTGAAAATCACATCAAGGTATGGGAGATTAGGACAAACTTCATTGAACAATTTGATCTTCCTCAATCCAAACCAATAAGGGATGCAGTCACAATATATCTTAATCAACAAAAACGAAAAAAATTACACAATAGAAGAGATAGATGACTGAAACTAAAATTTGGACGCAACAAACTTTCCAAAAGTTTCAACATTTTCCTTTTGAAGAGATCAAACTAATTTCAAAATTTAATGTTAAGTATCATAGAAATAAAAGGTTTATTCAAATTTTGTTGTCAATGTGCCACGTCAACATTGTTCATTTCCATCTCATTCATTTTTTTCAATTTCTCAGGTGTATACAGATTGTGTAAGCTTCATCCAAACAAATTATTTGCATCTTCTCACCATTGAATATAATGACTCTGAAGACGAACAGGAAGTTTGAAAGAGTTTTCCACTTTTTCTAGGAAACTATCCTTAGATAAGGACAATATTTCATTTTTAGAATCTTCACTAACAAATGAAAATATTGAAGATTTTGTATTTATTTTAGCATTTATATCACCTCTTACATTGGTGTAAGAGTAGATGAGTTTTTGAACTGAAGAGCTACAATCTATAATCAGTTTTTAAGGTTAATCTTTTCTGAAGACAAAATTGATCATTTAATATATTTATGAGTTACGTGTATGATGTATTGTCATGATTTTAATTACTTCATAGATTCATATGGTATTCATTTTTTAACAGTATTCAGATTCAAATCTGATTGAATATTGTGATATTATGTTAATATTTCTTAAGATATGTTGTAGTGCATTTTTACTTTCATATAAAGAGTATGAATTGTTTGTTGTTGATGTTCTTATTTGATGATGAAATTTGAAATCAAAATAATTTTCATTGGACTTTTAGTTTAAAAATTTCTTCAGAAACATCTTGTGTGGCTAATTGGAACCAGATTCGAGTTATATTCAAGCACACATAATATTTTCTCTTAAATATTATGTTTGAATGAAACCTTAATTCCACCACCTTCACTATTCTGTGTTCCATAAAATCAAAATTAATGCACATAAACAACAATTTGTATATTTTTTTGTAGATAATAGTAAGTACAAAAATATGCCATATCTTTCCCTTTTTTTCATTTTAATCCAGATGGTCTCATCATTGTTGAGGAGTGCGTTAAATAGTTTATGTTATCCCTGAAACTAGGAATAGTTTAACATGAAAATCAATTATTTGTTGTATATGTTGCATGTGTTGAGAGATCCTCTAAAAATGTTTGTCGAAATCTGTGAACATAGATCTATGGATGGTATTTTCAATGCCAGATTCTTCTAGGTTTGTTTTTGGCTACTCATATTCTTGTATTTACTCTTACGAATCTAAATCATGGGTCATTTCTAGGAACATGTGTTGTTCTATGTTTTCCTTTTTCTTTATTCAGATCTAAACAAATGCATTTGGATCTTAGATTAACTACATTTAATTATTTAATTTATAAAACCATCAATGGGTGACCCTAGCCATTGTTAGTAAGACCCCAACCCAATAATTTCTACAAAGCTACATTTTGATCTAACTGTATGTTTTCAGTAACAGTAACATATGATATTGCCCAAGCTCATTTTGACCCATCAAATATAGACAAGCCAATATTTTCATTTAGGAATCTTAACCAATTCTAATGTTACGCATTATGATTTTTTTTAGGAAAGTGGAATATGTCAATTGATTACTCACACATTAGAAACATAGCACATTACTAGCCAGATCAGCTCATACTTTGAAATAATTCATGGAACTATTTGTCATTTCTCAAGAAAATATATGATTATGAAGAAATTTATAGTGAATTTGATACAATACATAGGAATGGAAATGAACCTACAAATAATTGATGTAACCTTGGTTGAATTTCCATGTAAAAAAATTATATATATAAGAACAAGGTTATGGGACACGTATTCCAAGTTGAATGGTGGGAAAAACATCCTAGTGGGTGTTCATTTCAGTTATTATGGCTAAGGGGAAATTGGTAAAGGAAATGGAAAAGGATTTGAAAATGAAATAGGCGTTATTTGGCATTTATTTATGAAAATAATGGAAATTAGGAGAAAAGGAAGGTGAAAGGTCATAGGTTGCATGAGAGGAGAAAATTGAAGGAAAATAATGGAAATTGAAGAAAATAGATGTCTCATTGATAAAAAATCTTCTGAGGATCAGTTCATATCCATTTTGATAGGTTTTGGGTGGAGCAATAATTCTCTCATATTCTTGCACACTTAGAGAATTATTCGAGCATGCTTGGAGCACTCTATTATTCACTTAGAATTGGATAAAGAAGAAAAAGGAAAAGTAGGAAAGCACAAGGGGACATCGATATTATAAGTTGCATCATGTTTTCTTTGTAGTACCAAGTTGCATGTATGATTTCCTTACTAGTTTTGGCATGCATGGCATACGCGTGTGGTTTATTGGTTATGATTTGTCATTAGAATAGAGGATTGCCTGGATTTATAGTGATTTTTCTTAGCCTTTCAATTTCCTAGATAGTCATGGTGTTCTGGGTTTTACCTTTTGTTTTCTATTTGGTGCTCATGTTCCTAATGATTGTGGGTTGAGTTATTAGTTCTTGGAGCCTTGGTTGAAAAAACACTCTAGAAGCCCTGTAAAAACTCGAGTTGAGTTACTAGTCCTGGAAGCCTTGGTTGGATAAACGCTCTCGATCCCTTGGTGGGTTGTGTTACTAGTCCTGGAAGTCATGGTTGGAAAAACACTATGGAGCTCGACAATAACTGTGGGTTGAGTTACAGGTCTTGGAAGCCTTGGTTGGAACAAATTCTCTAGACCCTAAATAGCCTGGGTAGATACCAATCTGGTGATGGTTAGTGGCATCCAACCATGAGATGGAATCAGTGGTTGAGGGTTGAGGTGGTATGGTCTCTCGAAGCTCTGATTTGTTTTTCTTGCTTTATTCGATGAGATCCTGCATTCATGCTTGGAATATGACACAAGGGTGACTGGATGAAATAAATATATGGTTAAACCTAGTCTATGGTTGGGTGGTATGTGGAAGTCCCTGACTTGGTTGGAATTTTCATATGTTAATAAGAGGTATTTTCTATTGTGATCTATGAACATATGTATCGATTATGATGGTTATCTTATGGTTGCGTTTCCATGGTTTATATGTTGGTAATTTATTGGTTTATATGCTAGTTATATGTTGGTTACATGATGTATATTTTTTATTTCCCTTGACATGTTTGATGAATATATGAATCGTTGATGAATGCATGACCTAATGGATGATATTGCAGCAATTATGAGAGGGCATTAGACATTATTAAAGATTCTTAGATAAGTATGAGATCCATACGTTCAGATCTATTGTTATGACCTGTAGATTACATGTTTTCCATTGTTTGACGAAATGTTTGCCATGGTTAAGCATGGTTAGGCCAAGTCCTTGATCAATTTTTGTGTTACAAGCTGTCTTTATTTAATTAATTTTTTTGGAAAGTCTCATCAAGTTTTAGGAAGCAACCTGGCGTCTAGCCCTAAAAAGGTGGCACACATTTCACGGTCTCAAGCACACAACTAGTTGAAAATATTGTAGTCACACCCTTTCATTGGTTATGCACGTGACTATAGGCCTACAATCGCATGGATGTAAGATTGTGCATGTGACTGATATTCTAGATCAGTGAAAATGAAAGTTAAGGTTTGGACACCTTGAAGAGTAGTTTAGCCCTTCGGGGTCCTATAACACCTCAGGATGGCCAATAAGGTTTTTGTTTGTCGATTCCACTTTTGTAAAGTGATCTAGGAGGTTGAATCATATCATAGTAACTCTTCATCACATATTTACCCTGGTGGACCGGTAAACTTGGGTAATTGTGGGATGAGGGCGTTACAATTTACTTCAAAGGTTATGGAAATTTGTCGTAGGATTCATTAAAGTAGCAAAGAATCCACCCAATAAACCATTGACTAGTTTTCATATCTTCTCTTTGCCCCTAAATAAGATGAGTTTCCCTTACCAAATGGGAATAATTTAATGTTGTGCAGACTATATTTCTCTTGATTTTTGAAATTTGCAACCAAAATTTTCACAATTGGTGTAGATTTAGGAGATTCAATAATTTTTATGGTGGTTTGGGTATTTTTGAAAAAAAAAATCAAGAAATTCGATGAAGATAAAATACAAGAATTCTTAATTGTGGAAATATCAAATATTAAAATTAATTTTTCTTAATCAATTGAATATTTCAACCAAAGATTCCATTCTATTCTTAATGGAATATTTAAGACAAGGAGATCATGTGTTAACTAAGGCTTATACTACTTCCCTTCCCTCAAATGTAGCTTTTTCCACTATTGGAGAAGATGAAGAAATATCGGCCTTAAATATGAAACAAACTTTAAATGATGAAAAAACAGTTCTTAATATAACATCCAAACAACTTTCTAGTGAGGGGAAAACCAAAAAAATTGTCAAGAAAAATCCTTTAACTAGTAAAACTAACACATTATGTCTTATTTTATTTTATATATTAATTAAAATGTTATGTTTTAATTTATTGTAATAATATAAATAACTAATATACGAATTGCATCCCATAAGTACTGAAAAATCACTTAGGAGCTTACCAACCACCCCAGGATATCAATCCCTGAGTTGGAACTCTTTTTCAATAGGTTTACTCCCCAATCACACCCTTGAGCACAATGTGGATGTGATTATGAGGCTCTAACCACACCCATAAGCATGTCTAAATGTGGTTATGACCCAATTTTACCTATTCAGTGCTTGCGATCATGAGATCTTTGCCAATTTTTTCGGCTAGCCTCCATAGCACTTCCCATAACATCATGTAACTTTCTAGAATCATGACAATGATGATAAAATGCTAGATAATTAAAACTTGAGCAAGATCTTGACCTAGACATGCCTAACACCAGATAGACATTTCATCAAACAAATAGTAAACATATAAGTTATAGGTCATGAATGCATATTTGATCATAAAATTATGAACTTCATACAAAAATCACCAAGAAGGATCTATGCCCTCTCTAGCTAGTTGCAATAACACCTATTAGCTCGTGCATTCATCAACCATCCGACAACCAAGCAAAATTTTAAGGATGGAAGTTTAAGTCAAAGTTTAGAAACCTTGGAAAATCTTAATAGTCCCTAATATGAAAATTGTAAAATGTTTGGCAATATTTTTGTAATTTTTTTTATATTTCTAATGATTTTATATTATTTTAAATTAAATTTTGGTGATTTTTAAGATAAAATAAATTTATATTATAAAATGTAGGTGATTTTTTTTTAGAAAAAAGGGAAATTGGTGATTTTTTTTTTTAGAAAAAACATAGAAAATTAACCCATCTACTAATATTAGCCCCTAAAATTTTCCATGCCGGTAACATATCAAATCATGAACAAGAATCACATCTAAAGAAACTCATAAAACCAAGCATATAAATAGCATATAACCATAATAGAAGCTATGGAAAAGCATCCATAATATCACCATAATGACCAGTACAAGTGCTCATACATTATAATAGGAAATTAGCTCATATTAACATGTGAAAATTACAACCAAGTCAGGGAATTCCACGTACCACTTGACCCTAAATTGGTTGAACCAAAATATATCTTTCATTCAATCACCCCTACACCATATTCCAAGCATGAATGTGGGATAATAAGGGTGAAACCCACATACAACCAACCATGGCTTCCAAAGGCCAAACTACCTCAACCCTAAAGCACAGTGAACTCACCTATACGGTCCATAAATCAATAACATAAACCAAATTGGTCTCTATCCAAGCTATCCAGGGCTCTAGGAATTAGTAGCTTAACCTACAGCCTCCAAGAAACTTGACTTGTTTCAAGGCTCCAAAGAATTTGTCCCAATCCCTAGGCTCAAGGGACTAGTAAATCAACCCATAGGCTTTAGGGAACCCAAGTTATTTTGGGGCTCCAGAGAATTTGTTCCAACCCACATTCATAGGAAACCAGAGAACCAATGAGAAAACCAAATGGGGAACCCACTACGCCATGGTTATGCAAGAAATGCCAAGGAAATGATGAAGCATTGTCACTCCAGGAAGGTCTCCATGCCAATGATAACAGATAACCAAGGAAGCACATGCATATACCATGCATCAAAAAACCAACAAATAAATCACATATGCAACCTATTACCTACAAAGAAAGCCTATTGTAGTTGTTATTCTGACTGTCTCCTTATGCTCCCTTGCTTTCTTTTTCTTTCTTTATTGCCTTCTTCCAAATCCAAGTGAATGCTAGAGTGTTCCAAGAATAATATAAGTGTGGAAGAGTGTATAATAGAGAGAATGAAAGGAGAGAGCTGAAACTAAAGTTACAAAAGTTGTGAAATAATTCTCTGATGCATTTTTATTATTAATGTCTCCTTTTTCTCCATTTTCTTTCATTTTTTCCTATAATTTCCCTTGCATGGCAATATGTGTCTCTTTACCTTTCTTTTCTCCTATTCTCCTTTATTTTCATATTTAAATACCATTTTATTGTCTCTTTTCCTTTGGCGATTCCTTTTCCAATTTCCATAGCCATTATTAAACCACAAGTGATGTCCATTATAATGTTTTCGTAACATTCATCTTGGAATGCATTTCCCATGACCTTGGTTTCTTTTTGTTTTCATGGAAAATAAAACATGGGTTGTTCCAAACCCATCCCCTTTGGGGGAACAACGTCCTTGATGTTCAATGACACTTATAACCTGCAAAACATGTCGCCCATGGAGCTTTATATCACACCTCAATGCAACATTTACATAATACCAAATTGTTGAAACCATGAACACCATAATGCTCATTGGAGCTTTATAACACAGGGAAATGTTGTATTTACAACATACTTCTTATTGAAGCTTCATAAAAAATCTCATTGCAGTAGTTACAATACAGAAATGCATATATAAATATAAACCAAACGCATATGCTCGACAAGAAAATAAAGAAGGATACAAAGGGCACATATAATAAACCTTATCCCATGTACGTTTATCGGGCCCAAAGTGCTTCCAATACACTTTAACTTGCTTGATTGCTTGGTTTCGGAGAAAAATATATTTCTTCTGCAAAATGCACTAAGTTTCTAGTTGGAATTATCCCTCTAGTTCCACTTGCAATACAGACCAATCAATTACATTATCAACATCCTAGACATATCTCTTAAGCAATGAAACATGGAAAACATCATGGACTTTCACTATTGGTGACAGTGCAAGTTGGTAGGCCATTGGTCCAATCCTCTCAAATATCTTGAAATACCCACAATACCGAGGTTCCATCCTAGCACATCATCCAATCCTCAAGGATCTCCTGTTGGGCTTGATGCACAGGAACACATGCTCTCCAACCTAAAACACCTTGAATGCTCTATGTTGATATGAATAAATATTCTAAATATCATGTGTTGCCTTTAAATTCCTCTTAATAACTGGCATCTCTTGTTCCATCTCAGCCAACATATCTGGTCTAGTCAATACCCTGTTCACTAGATCACTCCAATCGATAGGAGTATTTCAATTCTTCCCGTAGAGAGCTTCAAATGGACTCATCCTAAACGATTATTGATACCCATTATTGTATGCAAAATATACCAGTGGAATATAATCCTCCCACTTCCTCTATTGATGCATGACATACATCCTCAACATGTCCTCAAGGATCCTGTTAACCCTCTCTTCCTGTCCATCTTGTCGGAAACCTTTGAGCATAACTGAGAGGGGGGGCGGGGGTGTGAATCAGTAGTGTGACTTGTATACGATTTTTTCCTTTTTTTAACTTCAGTTACTGAATCACATACATATTAGTAGCAACTCATTAAACATGTGCATCACATAAGCATAAATAGAAACCATAAGAATCAACATAAACAATAAAAAATGCTCTCAATCTCATCATCACAGGTAAGAAAAAATATTTATGGGGCAAACCCTTCCAGGAGAAAAACCACCCATGGTGCTACTACTCTGCTCTAAATTTCTATTGTTTCAATGAGTTTTTCTTTTACATAGTCAGCTAACTTTGATCAACTTGGAGACTCTACCTCATACACAATAGGCCAACACCAATCATTAGGAGACTCAATTATACTGATCAACTCAAAAGACTCGGTTCTCACACAAATCTATAAACTACCATCCATTGAAGGCCACCACAATCAATGCTCCTCACCCAACTTTGATTGGATGGAGAAATGGTTCCTTTCGCCTAATCTTCAAAATCACTCCTCCTCTCTCATGAAGGCACTGCTCATCAACACTATGTGGACCTTATTTCATCTGTTTTAAAACTATATCCAAGATGCTCTGATCAACAAGAATGCATCTCTGCAATCATGCTCTCAACAGAAAAACTCTCTGAAAATCATAATCAAAACACCACCAACAATGTGTTATCAACACTAGAAAAATATTGGATCAAATCTATGCATCAAATTTGAATACGAAATCACCAACAACAAAAATGTGAGACATCAACAATGCTCTCAACACAATCTATGCTCTAGCAACTATAAATATGATATATTATGCATCATGCTTTAGATATGCTCATTAATGCATCAATTTACACTCGTACACTGAAGTTCCTACACTCTCAAATTATTCTGAAGCATTCTTCCTCTATGAAACCTTCACTCATTCACTCTCATACTCAATCTACCATCAACTAGCTCCACAATCAAATATATAAAACATGGAGGGAAAACTTGAGCTTTGGGTTGGGATCCAAGATGAACAAATTGGACCAAAAAAATCCACTAACATCACTACTTGTAAAGTAAAGATGTTTACATCAATGGAGTACTGTTTCAAACCATTACATACCTTTACAACTTATTCTATAAGCCTATGAGAATTTTCATGCCAATTTCCATCTGGTTTGTGAGAGGAATGCGAGATTTTTTTTTTGAAAAACCTCAGTCGCATACATAAAACTAGCTAAACTCAACTAGAACCTTCAATATCTTGCACATGTCTATATCCCAACGACTGGAGCCTTTTAGTCACATGGATAAGCCTTCATGGTAGAAAATAGGGAAAAAAATAAGAAACATCAATGAACTTCAGTCCAAAACCTCTTCTAGTTTATTGAACACGTTATCCAACTCCTGTACAGGCCTCGAAACCTCTCTCATAGCCTTTGTCACATATGCAAGTGGATCAAACATGTCTCCTAAGTTTCACTTCCAAACTGACCTAAAAGTCCAACAAAAAATGTTGGCAAGAGTGACAACAAATCCTCCACTCTCCAACAACCATATGTACAAGATAAAACACCTCTCAGAGACCTCTACAAAACCTATGCAACATCATCATCTTCATGACTCCATTCCATCAATGCAACAAGTCATCTCCATGAGAATAAGCATGAAGACTTAGAGGAAGACCAACTTGCCAACTCAACTAGTGTGCCAACCATCATCTCCATCACATGTAGATATACATCATACACATATATAAACATCAAAAATAAAACCAATTGATATGAGTTATTTTTTCTAAAACTTTCTTAAAAAAAATTCTCATTACACGACCTTTTACTGACATGATTTTGCATGCGGACATGAGCAAAACATTCTTTGAATAATTATTTACCATCACATCAACATTATTCAAAGAATCCAAACATCAAAGAAACAAGAAACACAAATACTCATGAATAATCATAACACCAATATGATAAGGGAGTTCACCTTAGGGTGGAAGGGCTACGTCGACGTATTTGTTTGGAACAACGAATCACTTTATTAATTCTGAGACATTCTTGTTGGTTGCCATGATTTTCCTATTTTTCACCTAAATTACCCTACCTTATCCTCTATTTTAAATCTTAAGCAAGACCTATATGTAAGTATTTTTACTTTATTTAATCATTCTTTGGGTATATGGATAATGTATGTTTATTTTTAATTAATAGTAGAAAAGGTCGATGTTTTCTATGAAACTTTCCACTTGTATTAACATATGCCTATTACAATGTATGTTCACTAATTTGAGATCAAAATTTGGTACAGGAAGATCCCAAGGATATTGCACTCATTCTGATTCCTATAATGAATATGGAGGACCATTGGTTTGATAGATTGACTTAGAGTCAGTTCCATTTTTCAAGGAAGAAAGGCGCGCACTCACTCCTGAGGAATTGTTCTTGTTTTCCTACAATGGCTTGGAGCATTGGAGGGTTTCTAAAGCTATGGATTAGTTTCCAACAACTCCTTCTTTGTTTTTTATTTGATATGGCTGAGAGGCGATGTAATATATATAAATGTTAAGATATATTAAGATGGAAGCTAGCAATATTGTGAACAATATATTTTGGTATTTTAATATTTAGAAAACTTGTATCGCCATGACCTCTTTGAGGCTGTATTTGTCACTCTATGTTATGTATTGAGGAGAGAATTTTGTTTTTAATAAAAGAGGGTTGATGCCAGATTCATTCATTTTTTTTAATATATTTCTTGTGATGACCAACTTATCCTTATAGATTATTCTCATTCCTTAAATAGGGAAGCGAGTTGGTTGGCTACGACCCAACCAACTCAACTCTTTCTCACTTTGTTCATTATATCGTGTGATAAATGGTGTGATTAATATTTTTGTGTGGAAGTCTACTTCTAGGAGGCATGCTCTTATCGGATAAATCCTTGTGTGTTTTCTTTCGAAACGAATGATACGGGTTCAGGTATATTTTAAATTCTTGAGTTTGTGCTTGGATTTATTTTTTAATCAAATATTTCATTATTATTGAATAATTTGTTTCATTTATTATGAACTGTAGTTTGGATCCATAAAGTTTATTTCATTTTCAAATCATCCCTTTAGTTTATAATTAATCTATGGTGTGAGGAAATATTCGAGTTAAGATCTGTAGAGGGATTATTTCAGTCTTGCCTGGTTGATATGATTATTCTTCAAGTCATTATTTTTATATAAGGCAAGTAAAAATATGTGTTCTGGTACCTGTAGTTATTTGACAGTGTTGTTGCACAAGTAAATTTGTTCTCGACTGAGAACCTCTTATATTAATATTTCACTATACCAATTTGGTCCGGTTGAACTCAAATATTCCTTTGGTCATTTAGAAACTCTAAGCAGGAACAAAGTATTTTTATCTTTAATCAAACGACAGTTATCAATTGAGTTTATTTGTAAAGTGATATGCATAGAAGTTGATATTGAAAAAACAACAAACCATAACAAGATAGATGAATTTGTGAGGTCATCGTTTTATTTATGTACAAGAGTTTAATATTTCCTTTGATGATTGATGAGGTTTTAAATTCCATGTATTGAAGGTGTGTGTCTGGAATTTTTTCTTAATTCAAGTGAAATTTATTTCTGCAATATTGGAGTTTAAATTTGTTATACGATACTTTTAGTATAGGAACAGTGAGTTTCTTTATTTATTACAAGCAAAGAGTGTTTTGTTTTTCTTGGTATAAGAACACACTACAAGAAATTCTCTATCGCTTCTAGTACAAGAATTTCTTTCAGGAATAGGTTGAAATGATTGTGCTTGCATGGTTTGAAATGAATCTTGGTTCTATTTTCTCTTTATTTTGTTTTTTTCAAATCTCTTGTTGTTGTTTTATAAGTGAGAATCTAGTCTCTTGAGTGGTGTGGTGTCATTGTGTCGAAAATACATAAACATAGTGTCAATGTTTTCTTTAGAAGATTTATTTTATTTCATTTGAGTGATTACGTTGTAGGGATAAAGATAGTGATTACAAAACAGATACATAATATTTGGCATTTCTTATGCTACACCTCAAAGCTTACGTAACCGTGGATTCATGATTAAGTGTTGAGTAATTGCAATTCAATTACTACGCCCAACACTCTGGCATCATTGACGTGGAGATGTTGAAAAGAATTTTGGTAAAATTCTTATTTCTATTTTTTCTACGGTAGAAGTAAGTTTGCTTTATTTTTTCAAAGTGCAGTGTGCTTATATTTCTTGAAGGAATTTATTTGGTATTAATTGTGTGATGTAGACATATTTTTTGAACTATATGCAATATTTGATTTGATTTGTTCAAACAATATTTTTTTTTATAGTTCTGTCAATTATTTTTGGTTTGATTTCTTTTAAAATGTATGAATAGGAGAGGTAGGGGTCCAAAGCCCAATAAGGGAAAAGGAAATATTAATAAAACAGAAATTTTTTCTCACGCCGGGACTTCTGTTGCAAGTGGTAATTCCAAGCATACACAAACCCATTATGCAGGTACCATTTACCTGGACTCTAGGGGTAGTGGTTCAGGAATCTCACAATTGGTAGAAGGGAAGAAGGAGACTATTTGGACTAAAAAGATAAATCTACATTACAATCAACCTTCATAGTTTGTGGGAAGTGGTATGTTTGAAGGAGAAAAAAATGGAAGATAATGATGATGTGCATGCTAAAGGGATTGGTGAGAACTAACCAACAAAGGAACATTCTACTTTTTTCTTTCTGATTATGGATCCACATGCAATGGTTCAAATGAAGAATATCCCACCATATTTTCTTCCACATTTTCACATTAAAGTGCATGAAGATCCTAATTATTTCCTTTTTGAATTTGATATACTATGTAGGAGTTATGATTATTATTTAGATACATAGAAGATAAAACGTTTCCCTGCAACTCTCAAGGATTCAACTTTACATTGGTTCATGGGGATGGGGGGGAATACTATAGCTTCTTGGGAGAAAATGAAGAAGGTGTTCTCAAGTAAATATTAGGAATATTTCAAAACAAGAGAAATATAGGATGAGATTTTTACTATTGCATAGGGGGAAGATGAGACCTTGGAGGATTATTTGGAGAGATTCTTATATATTCTTCTAAGGTCGAAACATAAATTTTATCTAAGAACTATTAGAACCTTGTTGCTGCGTGGGCTTATAGATGATTCAATAAGTAATTTGAATTTGTTATGACAAGGAGATATTTCTCAAAAACCTTTTGATCAAATTTGTGACCCGTGCAAGAAGTTCTCACAAAGCCAATGTAGATATGGTAAGTGAATCAAGAGAAATTCTAAAAATATCATATTTGGATCTACATATATTATGGTCATTGGTTTGGAAAATAAAATGGCTGATGTGAGAACTGAAATTATGAATACCATTAGTAAAGAGATAGATTCTTTGAAATTTCAGCAGAAATTAGTTGAAGAATATTGTCCAAAATTTAGAAAAAAATGGTTTTCATGAGTGTTCTGTAGATGTTAAAAGTGATAATAACTCTGCAATATTTGAAGGGAAACATACTACCAAAGAATTCCCATCCATACTAGTTTTAAAAGCATCATTTAAAGGAGATAATTTGGTACCTGAGCCATTTCATGCTATGGGAGCACAAAAATCATGGCCACAGGTAAGTACATGTATGATTTTTGAACCTATACCATATTTTTATGGTTATAATGCACCACATTATTCCTATAAAAATACGAACTACCCTTAGTCTTTGCAGCATGGGTATCATTCTATGTATGGGAAATCTCCTCCTCCTTGGCAACAAGGATGGAGAGGACCACCACATTCCCATTATTCCTATCCCATGCCTACACAGCCATATCCCGCATAATATGCACCTTATCCTATGGAAAAACCTACATTACCAGTAGCATTGCCTCAACATAATCAATTTGTGCCACCACTGCCATTGCCACCACCTTTATGACCACCTCAATTTCCAGCACATCCAATACCCAACCCAAACAAGAAAGCGGTGCAAATGATTCATTCTATTGGACCACTCCCATTAACTATTTATCATACCATGCCAATTAGGGTCAATGACCTATATCTGAGATAGGGGTGGGGTAATAAAATCAGAAAAAACAAAAACAAAAACAACCAGTGATGATCATTGAGGAGAAAATTGAGGATAAGACTCCTAATATTTCAAACTATGATTCCATTGTTCATCCTATTCCCACACACTCAAAATATTTGCATTATTATTCAAAACAACCTCCCTTTCGAAAGATATTGGTTGTGGAGAAAATTGACTCGACTCCTGAGTATAACCTGGCTTCTGAGTTGAGGAATATTTGTATAAAGGCCCCTCTGTTGTAGGCCATAGATAATATTCCTATATGTACTAAGATAGTTAAGTAAATTTGTCTTAAAAATACAGGGAGGAAGAGAGTTGAACCTCAGACTATCGATTTTGTTGGAAGAGTAGCTGAGTTGATGACATGATTTGTTCAAGTGGAGAGATATACTGATCCTGGAAACCCAATTTTCTTTGTTCATATAGGTGATATCCTTGTTCCTAATGTGTTAATATACCTTGGAGTGACCATCAATGTTATGACCAGGAAAACCATGGAACAATTTCAGTTGGATCATAATTGTTCTACCCTCACTGTGCTTGAACTTGCTGATAGTTATAAAATCAATTCGGAGTGTGTGTTAGTTGTTGTAGTTGTCTAAATTGACCCATGGGAATACCCCACAGATTTTATTATAGATAAATGTCTTTCGAATTAATCACATCATTAGGATTTGGTCGATGTTTCAAACCAACTAATTTTGCTCATCCTCGGGACAAGGTTAAAAATTTAATCGATCTTATTGAATAAATAGTGTGGATGCATCATTGCCTAGAAATAGTCGTTTAAAAGCTATTCGTTGAAAACTAGTCATTTAAAAACTAGTTGTTAGATTTTATTTTATTACAACCAAAGAATCCGATTGGGGAGAACCCTTTGATCTTGGGACGACCATGGCTTGCCACAGTAGATGCCTATATATGATGTCACTCAGGTGACTTGTATATTTCCCATGGGGATGCTAGGAAAAATGTCACCTTGTACCCACCTACCAGATCTATTCAGGAGCTTCAAGATACCTTATGGTTAGATTATGATAGTAGTGATGAGGAGACCCAATCCATTTCCTTGATTCGATAGTATACTGAGTCGATTGAGGAGGTTGTGATCATATATTTTCTGGATAAATTAGACACTATGCAGAATTTTGAATCCCTTGATCAGATATTTAGTCCAACTCTCTAGGATAACTGTGACCTCGCATCCTCACCCTCATCAATACAGTGTTTAGTATCCACCAAAAGTTTTCTTGAGCCTGACACTACCCTTTTTGAGATTAGCTCAAGCAAATATTTATATATTGATTCAGACCTAGACTCATCCCAACAAGAGTAGCTTGTGATATTGTTGTGATATCATCTTGATGCCTTTGCATAGAGTTACGAGGACATGAAAGGCATTACCCCCTAAACCTATACTCATCATATCTATATTCATGAGGGTGCCCAACATGTCTGACAACCCCAAAGGAGAACAAACCCTGCAATAAGAGAGGTTGTTAAGGAATAATTGTGAAAACGCTTACATGTTGGATTTATCTATCCTATATCTAATAGTCAGTGAGTATCTCCATTAGTAGTAGTCCCGAAAAAGGATGGGATATGGCATATCTGTATTAATTATAGAGAATTAAATAAAGCCACTCTCAAGGATTACTTTCCCCTTGCCTTCATTGATTAGGTGTTAGATACCCTTGCAGGTAATTTTAATTTTTAGATGGCTTCAATGGATATAACCAAATACAAATCTCATCTGAGGATTAGGAAAAGACTAACTTTACTTGTCCATTGGGGAAATTCACTTATCGAGTGCTTCCTTTTGGACTTTGTAATGATCCTACCACTTTTCAAAAGGAATTCTTGGCTATTTTTTCTTACCTCAAATGTGTAGAAGTTTAAAAGGATGATTTTTTGGTATTTGGTAATTATTTTTAAAAAACCCTCCAAATTTTAAAGAAAGTGGTCAATAGGTTTCAAGATGGCTTCCTTGATTTGAGTGATAATAAATGTATATTGATGTGCAAAAGAGGGGTGGTCCTAGGCCACCTTATTTATAAGAAGGGTATCTAGGTAGATCCGACTAGAATAGAAGTTATTATACACCTTCCTGCACAAAAAACACAAAGCAAAGTGAGAGGATTCCTTGGACATGTGGGTTATTACAGAATACTCATTGAGAATTTTTCTAGGATAACTGCCCCTCTTTTTTTATTATTTTTTAAGGAAAGTGATTTCTATTAGATTGAAGCTTTCCAAAGAGCTTTTGAGAATTTGAAGGAAAAATTAGTACAGGCACCAACCTTGAGGGGGCCTAATTGGTCCCTTCCATTCCATATTTCCTCAGATGCCTCAAATACTGCCATTGATGCAACTTTAGGAGAGGAAGAAAATAAACAATCCCATGATATTTACTTCGTTAGTAAAAACTTGTCATCTTCTGAATTTAACTATACAGTAACTAAGAAAGAGTTTCTAGTTGTGGTTTCTTCTATTAACAAATTCAGACACTATATTACAGGTTATGAGGTATTCATACATACATATCACTCTTCCATAAGATATTTAATAAATAAACTTTTAACTAGCAGTGGGATAACTAGGTGGTTGCTTTTACTTCAAGAATTCAACGTTACCATAATTGATAGGTTAGGAAAATAAAAAGTAGTAGCTCATTATCCTTCTAGATTGGATAGTCCTGGTCAAGAAATTCCTGTAGATGATTCATTTCCTGATGGAAATATTTTTTGTTTTTTCAAAAAACTCTCTGTGGTTTGCTAACATAGTTGATTATCTTGTCATTAGAAAAACACCACCACACCTATCTGCTCAAGAGAGGTCAAAGATCATTCAAAAAAATGCTTCATATTCCTCGTTTCAAGGAGTCCTCTTCTATACCGGACCTAACATTATTATCCGTAGATGTGTAATAGAAGAGGAAGTGTTTGATATTTTGGGAGCTTCCCATAATGAGCCTTGTGGGGGCCATTTTTCCGATAAAAAGACAACATATAAAATTCTCTATGATGGCTACTTTTGGCCTTTCTTTTTAATGATTCCAAATAGTATGTTAAGTGCTGTGATAATTATTAGTGAATGGGCCAACATGGTCAAGATAATAAGATGCCTTTATGCCCTCAAGTCATGTCGGAAGCCTTTGAAAAGTGGGTCATTGTCTTTATGGGCCCCATAGCCCTAACATCTTTAAAAAAAAGACATATCTTTGTTTGTACATATTTTGTAACAAAATGGGTAGAATCTAGAGTTGTTCCTTATGCTACTGAAAGAGTTGTTATTGATTTTATATTTAATGAATTTTTTAATTGAGTTGGTGTTCCATGAGAAATTTTTACTAAAACTGGACCTTAGTTTGTTTCTAATCTGGTAAAAGGAATTATAGATCAATACATGATTTGGCACAGGAAATCTACATTGTATCACCCAGAGGCAAATGGATAGGTATAATCTACAAACAAGGTGATCGAGTCCATTATTACAAAAACTATGAATCTCCATTAAAAAGGTTAGGAAAATGGTTATCGAAAGCATTATGGGCTTACAAAACTACTTGGAGGAACAACACATGTCATACCCCTTATGAGCTTGTGTACGAGAAGCATGTATTTTTTCCAATCGAATTCCATATTAAAACCTTTAGAACTACAATCCAGTTGGGTTTGAATCTCTCAGAAGAAAAACATCAGCTCCTACTGCAGTTAAATGAACTTGATGAGATAAGAAGGGATGTTTTTCAACAAACTGGTTTGATGCACCAACAATGCAGTAAATGGCATGAGAGGTTGATCAAGAGAAAATAGTTCCAACAACGTAATTGGGTACTCCTCTATGATTCAAAGTTTAAAAATTTTAAGCGGATGTTTTGCACATGCTTGTTGGGGCCATATGAAGTAGTTAAAATTTTTGAGAATAGAGCAGTAGAAATTAAAACCATTGATGGACAAGGATTTTTTTTCTTGGTGAATGGGCATAGGCTTAAAATATATTTTCAGCCCACCACTAAGTAAGATTTCGTATAATAGGGACAACAACAGTCAGATTTGAAGATGGTAGGTAGGAAATAATACTGGCCTACTGTGAATGCTTTTTCATTTACTATTTTTCTAATTTAAAAAAAAACAAAAAAAAAAGAAAGAAAAGAAATTAATAAAAATTGAAAAATTGAAAAAAAAGATACATAACTATGAAAATTATCTTGTTGTCGTAGTTATGTAAGGATCTACTTGAAAACCAGTTTATTTTGGGTAGGTTCCTCTCTAATAAAATGGAATTTCACTTTGTTACACGGTAATTTGTCACCGTCCCTACCATTCCCCATCTTGCACAATGGAGGACCATTTTGTGACCTGTGAACATTGTCATGCCTTGAAATCATCATCAATTCATTCCTCTAAGCATGAGCTTCAATTTCCCTAAAGACATCTCCTTGCAAAAAATCATGAAAACATCTCCTTTTGCATTGGCGCGGGAAGACAGTTCATCACTCGTGCCAATGGAGAAAATCCTACAAAGAGGCCGCACCAACTGGCGCTCTATCCTAGAGAAGTAGTCGCACTAGCCAATTTAAGGAGTGTTTTTTAAATAAAGATGGCAGAAGTTGTGTTTCAACAAACTCAGAAACCATTGCCTATCTTGAGTTGGGAGGTTTGGCTGCGGGAGTTCCATGGAAGGGAAGTGGTTTGCCACCTCCCATGGAACCTTCCTTGTTGATAGAGCCAATCCCACAATAATAGGGATCCCAACTCCCTCCTTCCCCATCTATAAAAGCCTGCTCAATTCCATGGCAAGCTAGTCTTGAAGTGCCTAAGCTTTGAATCTCCAAATTCCCAAGAGCCTTTGTGCTGTAAGAGCCCTCTTTCTTCCCTTAAGGCCGACTCAAGTAAGGAGACTATCGTTGAGAGACTCTAGAGAGGTTTTCCCTTTCCCTGGCGAGCTTTGCGAGACGTGAACGACTGGAGACCCATCCGAAGGAGACCACGACGTCAGAACATTGGTTGTACTCTCTTTCGATTGTTATTTAATGAATGATTACGGTTATGGTTCCACTCTGTTTTCACTTATGTTAATATGAGTTATATCCTTTCTGACTGATATATAGTTGTGTATTCTAGATTTTATGCTTGTATTCGTGTTGTTTCTTGCATGTGCAGGTGTCCATCCGCGGAGATCGTGGGAGGATCGTGATCTGCCGAGGCTGAGGAACGGGAACGCTCTCTTCTACGGATCATAGCATTGGATTCCAGGTAGGCCTCCATCTTTGGTCTTTTATTCGTAACTAGGAATTTGCGCTGTAACATTTGATGATTGTTGCTAGACCCCTGCTGGGCTAGTAGGGATCGCCTCTGTCCGCAGAGGGGATTTACCTCCTCAACAATTTGGTGACTCCACTGGGGATCGTCTAGATTTCACTGTCTCGCTTAGATTGTCTCGTTTTGATTATTTTATGATTTTCCTTGCTTGGTTAGCCTTCTGGGTTGGGTTCTTTTGCTGTTTTTGCTTCTTGGTTTGCTTAGTGTACATTGATCTGCTTCTGGAGTAGTTCTTTCTTGTTTTTGGCTGAGAAACTCGACTGGCGCGCTTTTTAGCCCGACAGTCGCGCCAATTGGCGCATGTTGCTTTTGTATAGCCCGCGCCAATTGCTTTCTGGCGCCAGTTGCAGCCTTACAGTCGTGCCACTCCTGTAGGGTTTTTGAGTTTGCTCAGTTTTGAGCTCTCTGGGTCTGGTCAGTGCTTTTCTTCTTGATTTTTCGACTACCTGAGTGTGTTGGAGTCCTATTTGACTGGGAATTTGCCTTCGTCCTTTGGTTTTTTGCTTTTATCTATCGATTTCATGTTTTAAGCCCTAGGGCATCTAGTGGCTTTGTGTATCGAGCCCTCCTTGGGAGTTTTGGTGTTTCGTTTGTCCAGTCGACTCTCTGATTGCTCCTCCGCATCCTCTTAGTATTTTTTCACTCTTTTGTTGTGATTTTTGGGTGATTGCTCGTTCCTTCATTCAAATTTCGTTTGGTCTTGCTTTGGGCCTAGATCACATGGTCCATTGGGGCCTTTGAGTCTTTTTCTTGGTTTTGAGAGACTTTGGTCGATTTGGGATCTGATTTCTTGTGTCATTGAGTGAAATTTGTTCGTTTTGCTCTCTCAATATCGTTTCTCAAGTTGTTCCGTTTGTTTTCAGTTTGTTTAGTGCATTTAGCTATCAAACGTTGAAAATTCAAAAAAAAAATCTCTTGTGCTTGTGGTTGAATTAGTGCAAATTGAAAATTTTCGATTTTACTAGTAATTAGTGATTTGAATGAAAAGTTTTCAATTTCATTAGTTGCATTAGAGATCTCATTGTTTGTCTTCCGATCATTTGGTTTGTGTAAAGACTCTCAACTCTTCTGTAGCTAGTTTTCATCGAACGAAATGGTCTACTGTGGCATGTAGCTTTGCATTTAGAAGTTTTTGAAACAATACATTCGTTAGGGCTTGAAAATTGAAACCTAATTGAAGATCAACTTTAAAATCTATTCAATTAACCTAAGGCAGCATTGAAATCTAACGAAACATATTTAGAGGTCTAGGCTAGAGACGTGTTCCAGCGTCTTTAAACCTAGCAGCTGTCGTTCGCCTTTTGGCTTTAGACAGCGCTAGTACGGACTTGTGCTCCCCGTACCGTCACGTATATAAAGGGAGACCCCTCTAGGTTTTCAATCCTTTATCCACAGGAAGCCGAGTCTACCGCCCTATACCCGTGATACACCGAACACAGCATTCGGGGAGATTTCCTGCACGTACGGAAAGTCCTTGGTTGATTTCTTTTTCATTATTAAAACCAAGGTGTATATTGCAGTTCATGGTTATTTGGTACACCCTTTGTGCCTAGTATTCCTGAGCAGTCATTTGGTCTTTTCTGACTCCCTAAATTTGAAAAGACCGTCAAGCGCTTGTCCTTTCACGCTTGTGTCAAATCTGAAAGAGATAGAGTCATATTTTATCGTTTCTCGACTCTTAAAACATGAAACGGTGAAGTTTCTTATTTTTCAATGTGGTAAAAATTAATCACCCACGATTATACGCCCTGTTAGATATTTCTTGTTGACCATTTGATCGTGTGTCTTGACTCTTTTTCAGCCCGTGTGTGTGTTTGCTTCTTTTTCTCTGGTCGTTTTCCACAGTGGCGGAACCTTCAGTTTCGTCTACTAGTAGTCCTTACACGGACGATTCTTCAGAGGCTTCCCAATCCTCTGCTGAACCGCAGCAGCCCATTGTCTCCAAGTTTCCTGACGGGGGACCGGTTCTTGCTGAGCAACCCTTTGGAGGACCAGTTGAGTTCAATTGGCCCTTTTCGGACCCTGTGTCTGAATTGAGATTAGGAGCTAATTTCCTTTCTCTTACATCGGGTTCGCCTTTTGTTGCTGCTGTATTTCCTCCTAGTCCTCGCCGTCTATTGCGCGATTTAACGGCAGGATCAACCATGAGTGATTCTGGTGAGGAAATCCCAACGTCTGGTGAAGACTATCAGCTCTTCCCACGAAGATTGTTTCAGGGAGACAACTCTGAGCTGGCTGACATGTCAACAGCCAGTCCTTCTTTACCACAGGGATACAGATCTCTGGGTCAGATCATTTCCGCTGCAGCCTCTATGGGAATATCATCTCCTGCTTCGAGGCCAGCTGCTACTACACCCGAGGTGTCTCCTCAGACGCCCGTCACTTCTGTTCCCGTCCGGCCCACTGTTTGTGTGGCCGCTTCTTCTCCTGTTGTCTCAGCATCTGCTACTAGGGCTGGGCCAACTCCTGAAGATGTCTATCTAGCCACTGCTATACCGGAGAAAATCTCTCCAGAGGAGTATCGGTTGTCTTTTCAACAGCCGAATGCCGAGGTTGGACCGTCCTCCCAACATCCATACCGATCTTACTTTTCACACTATGCACAGGATGGTACTCCCGTGTATGCTTTCCCAGGTCAGTATGACGAGCACGGGGAGATTTTGCGTCTACCCGCTCCTGAGGCTTATCTTTATGCTCAAGGTTTACCTTATAACCAGGCTTATAACCCGCAAGGACAGCCTTTCCAAGGCCAACCTACGGGCCAACCTGGCTATCTTTATGATCCACAGGGGCAGCCCATTCACGGCTATCCTGTCGGCCAACAAGGGCCATCGTACGGTCCGCAAGGACTATATTACAACCCTTCCGATCAACCTGTCCAGCCTCAGCCGGGGTACCAACCGGGACCGGTCTATGGTCCTGGGGGCAACCACCCTCTTTACCGATGCAACCGCGCATCTGTTCTTTCTAACGTTGCATATCGCCTCGACCATTCTATTTGTCTCGTCAGTCAAACTGTTTCCAATAGCACTGTCTCCGTTTCCACTACCAGGCTAACCGAGCCATCCTAGATAACCGTGTCCCACCTCCAGCCAATCGCCCATCGGCACAACCCGGGGCTCACTTACAACAGTCAACCCGCGCAACCAACGCCGCCCGTCTATCCGGGTCATCCCATTCACAAAGTCAACCTCTACGTAAGGTCAACCCGTCTGACTTAGGTCGCCCTCGCTTGGGTCAACCTCGTTCATTCAAAGGCAGCCCGCTTCATTCCATTTAACCTCTGCCGCAGGCTTCCACCTATCTCAATGTCGTAGCCAAACTGTCACTGCGCCTCTACGTATCGCCCTTAGGGTTTCACTTTTCAAACAAAGCCTACTCATCCTCAGGGTGGTTATTATCCTCATGGTCAATCTCAACCGAATTATAACCACCCCAGAGGCTCTCAGTATTATCCTCCTTCACTCGGTTTTACCTATACTCAGCAGCCAATTCCAAACGCTGCTTACACCAGGCCGACATATAATCAGGGTCCGTACTCTGGTTATCAATCCCCACACTCAAGCACAAAGCACCAGATCCAAATCGAGTCTGTTCTCCTCAACAGTTACACCCCCTACGGCCAAAATCATGATTAACCCATGGGGGCAAGGATATTCACAACCATTGTGGAGTATGGGTACCGGACCTCATCCCGGGCTTGGCATGACAGTTAATCCGCCATTGTCGTTCCTGGATACCTTGGAGCTGTTGGATGTTTCAAAATTGACCAATGATCCAATTTTACATAATCCGTATTGGCCTCCGTTCCCACCAAGATATCGGGTGATTGCCCCAAGTTTGAGGGAAAAGATGGAGAGGACCCCCAGGCGCATGTGATGATGTATCATCTTTGGTGTTCGTCTAACTCTTGGGTTGACGATTCGATTCGTCTGTGCCTCTTCCAGTGTACTTTAACTGGAGCTGCTGCTAAGTGGTACATAGAGTTATCCCATGGCATTTTCCAAGATTTCAATTCCTTAGCCATGGCTTTCCTCACGCACTTTCAGTTATCGGTTCATTATGAAGCCGGGACGCACCTCCCGACTTCTCTGAAGCAGGATAAAGCCACTCACATCTCTGATCACATTCATGAGCGGCGGCGCCGTCGTAGACTGATCAATTTTCACATACCTGATCAGATACTAACTCACTGGTTCACCACCTCCTTCGTGAATAAAATCGCTCAAGATATTGCGATGGGAGCATGTGTGACGGAGGAACAAGCCATTGTGCGTGCCCAATATCTGGATCTTGTGTATTCTTAGTCTAGCACACTTTATGATATCTTGCCTGATGCCCCACGGTCTGGAACCTCTAAGGCTCCGCCTACCCCTGCGGTGGATGGTGTCATTGGTTCTGTCTCTCAGAATTCGAAGAAATCTTCGAATGGGAAGCAGAAGTCTAATTCTTCCAACAATGCTCCTGCTAATCCCGCCCCGTCCGATTCTGGTAAAACCGCGGAAGTGAATGCCGTTCAGGCCAATCCTGCCGAGAAAACTTCCAAGGGGAAAAAGAAGGGCAAAGGCAAATCTAAATCTGATGCCCCGAAGCCAGAATCTAAATCTCGTACTGAGGATGGCTCTCAGTGTAAACCGAAGTACCCTTGCCTCATTTGTGAAGGGGACCATTATACTAAGGATTGTCCACGACGATCCGAGGTTAGTCAACTTCTTAAGGGCCCTAAAGGGACTCCGGCTGTTTTAAAAGAGCCATTTCCATCTCAGCAGACCCAGATGGTCGAACAACCGTCACCATCTGCACCGTTTGGGTCTCAGGTTTTCATGGTGAAGAGTGTTGCACCTATCTCTGTCGCTACGCGGTCGAAGGATTACAACGAATCGCGGCAGGCACCCGGGAAGGCAGTTGCGGATGGACCGCCTCCCCCACCTGTCTCCGGTCCGTTGGAAATCGAGAAGCCTACTCCTGAACCCATTGTGAAGCCACCTCCTAAAGGTGTCCTTCGAAGATCTTCTTATAATCCAAATGCTCGTGCCGCTCAACATTACAGCATTGTTGAGGATTTGGCACAGGCACCGTCTGCCATGTCTGCGCTAGAAGTTCTTCAAAGTTGTCCTTCGCAACGGAAGGCTTTATTGTCTGCGATCGGGGGCATTGATCCCGCCGACTCGAGTCTTCTCACCTTCGATTTGGAGAATTTCACTCCCCGGCTTCCACATCAAATCGCTCTGATTATTCAAGTCGGGATTAACGGTCTGAACATTCATAGGGCCGTTGTGGATGAAGGTGCATCTACCTGCGTTATGTCCTCCGCTTGCTAGAAGGCCATCGGCTCTCCAGCCCTTTCGTCATCCCCCAATGCCCTTGAGGCATTTGATGGTCGGGAATCTAAACCCCTGGGCGTTCTCGAGAGTCTAGCGATCACATTACAGGGAAAAACTGTCAACGTAGAAGTGGAAGTGGTTGACGCTAAGCTCAACTACAATATACTTCTTGGCCGCAGCTGGACCCATGCCATGCTCTGCGTGCCATCCACCGTCTTTCGATTCATTAAGTTCCCTCACGAGGGCAAGATTTTCACGGTGGATCAGTTGTCATTTTTCACCTCTACCTCTGAGAACAACGTGCCATACGTGGATCAAATTCCGAATCCCCCGGACAGTGTAGGACCTGGTCTCTTCAAAGACCCAGTCCTCATGGGTATCTTTCCCGCACCACCACCGCACACCGCTCAAGTCAACATGATGTCCAGGTCTGATGACCCCTGGCTTATTCCTACGCCCGAGCAGGTGTATGAGTTTGGAGAATCAATGCCTTTAACGCCAGTAGAGATCAACTACTGTGAGATTGTTGTTGCATCTGATCCTCCACCTCCTCAGCATGCTCCTTTGAGCATGGCTCTCGACGTCTACTCTCAATCCCCCTGGCTTGGTCAGGCTGATTCACCTGATCCTCTCAGAGAGACTTTTCCTTCCGATGAGGCTATCATTGAAACTATGTCTCTTGAGAAGCTGCCTTGGGGTGATGGACATCATCGCTCCTCTTTTATGCCTAGCTTGGGGGAAATGACTGACTGTCTGGAGCGTTATGCTACTCAGGTTCCTACCCCTCCTCTTCAAACACCCATTTTGACGCACGAGGTTTTTTCAGAGGGTAACCTGAGTAACATTACTCAAACTATCCCAATCAACATCTCCGTTAAACCGGGGATCGTTGAGAATATTCACGTGGGTGTGACTTGTTCTCCCGATGAGATTCAAGTCTATACTGAGATTTTCAAATAATTCAGAGATTTTTTCACGTGGTCTTACGAGGAAATGTCGGGGATTGATCCCCGTATCATAGTGCACGAGATTCCAACCTATCCAGGTGCGAAAAAACCCGTGAACCAACGCTTACATCCCATGCATCCCTCTGGAAAAGCCGCCAGCTTTATCATGCGTGTTGAAAAACTTCCGAACGCGGGTTTCATTTATCCCATCCCCCTATGCGAATGGGTGTCTAACATTGTCCCCCGTCGATAAAAAGCGTGGTACAATTCCGAGTCCGTCGTGGATTATCGCAACATCAATCACACTCGTCCAAAGGATAATTATCCCACTCCGTTTATCGACCTCGCATCATCGACGAATGTGCCGGAGAGTGAGATCTATTCCTTAATGGACGGTTTCTCGTGATATAACCAAATCAATATCGCACCCGAGGATCAACATAAGACCACATTCATCCGTCCGTGGGGCACTCGCGTACAAGAAACTCCCGTTCGAGCGAAAGAACGCCGGGAGCCACGTTTCAAGCCGTGCGATGTCCCTACACTTTTCATGACATTCACCATATCATTCAGACCCTTATCCGGACGACTCTAAGCCGAAATTCCCCATTCGGTAAACGAGAGGCACCATCCCGAGCATCTCCGCCGCATCTTTCTTCGCGTGCGTACGCTATAATATTAGGCTCAATCCTCATAAATGCTGTCTTCGCGTTGTACGCTGGCCGTCTTTTTAGGATTCATAGTCCCCGAAAGACGGAATTCGCCTTGACTTCTAAAGTGTCGAGGCCATCGTAAATCTCCCATCACCCTCCTCCGTACGCATGGCAGCAGTCCGCAAGGGGAAAAGCGAATTTTCTTTCTTGCCGCTTTTATCCCGAATTATGCCGAGGTGGCCAAAGGATTCCTACTCGTTTGTTAAAGCAAGCAACGTTCCCTTTCACCGGGATGAAATTGCTCGAGAATCCTTTTGAGAAGCCGAAGACGTTGCTTGTCAATGCTCCAGTTGCTTCGTCCTCCGACTACCACCGCGACTTCACTTTGTATCTAGCCACCGCATTTAGCACCATAGCCATGGTCTTGGTGCAGATGATGACGATCACGGTGTGATGAACATGTTGTTTATTACCCGTCTCGAACCTTTCCGACCTCGAAACGTTACATGCACATGTCGAGAAGTTGGCATTACAGCGTCAGCGCACACACCGTACAACGCTTTCGCCATTACATCCTTTTGCGCACGATAACATACGGGTTTCAGCATCGCAACCCTATGACGTATATTCTTTCTAAACAATTACCGGGGGGGCAAGTACTCCAAATGGATCGTGATCCCGCAGGAGCCTCTGACTTTGGAGTTCACCATCGCTAAGTCAACTAAATCACCGGGTCTTCGCGGATTTGATATGTTCTCTCCCTACGTACTGCTGCCCTCACACTCGAAGACCATATACCGTGACGAAACGCTTTTCCTCATCAGTACTCGTGATCCTTGGTAACGGTGACACAATAGTGTATCTTCTCGTGACCTCGACATTTCTGATCCGAGTTGGATAAAGCCGCCCGCCGCTCTGCATTCGGCACCGGGGCCCCAACCCTACCGTATAGTAGGAGATACCTTATATCGCGTTGGGAGTAGATTCGAAAGTACTCCGGCAATGCCTAACCTTGGAAGAGGCCGAGAAGGTCCTAAATGACCGCCACAGAGGGTGCTCCTCGTGGCGACATATGTCCGGCATGCTATCGCTTCGTAAGATTCGCGATGAAAGGTGTTATTTCGGCCTTCCATATTCAAGGACTCGTATCAATGCTAGCTCGTAAATGTCATCCATGCCGTATTTTTTCACACAAGATGCGCGCGCCTGCCGTTGCCATTGCATCCCGTTATTACCGCCGGCCTCCTTTTGCGAAATGGGGCGTGGATTTTATGACGTGTAACCCCACTCGCCGAGGGGCATGCGTATATCATCGTCGTCGTCGACTACTTCACTAAGTGGGCCGAGGCGATGCCTACACTAGCCGCCGACGGAAAACAAATGCCAATTTATATTCAACCACGTTATCGCACGGCTCGGGGGTTCCTCAAGCCATCGTCACCGGATCACGCGTGACTTCATTTCCGAGATTACATGATGGCGAGCCGACTTCAACGTTGGGCTTGCGTCACGACAACTCAACACCATACTACCCTCAAGCGAATGGTCATGCTGAAGCAGAGGAACAAGGTTTTGGTCACTATGCGTTTCCCGCCGAACAAGCTTGGTATCCATAAATCCAATTGGCATCTCCAATCGTTCTCAGCTCTTTTCGGGCATACCGAACATCTCTGCTAAGAGTGCACCGGGATTCACACCCATTTCAATTGTGTGTACCGTCCGGAAGCTACTCGCCGTCTGAATGTGAAATTCCTTCATTGAAATTAGTTGTGGAGCTTTCACTCGGTACTTCTCGCCGAGGAAGAACGTTCGTATCCGGGAACGGTTAGATGAAACCCTGTCATTTGGTCGCTTTGATTATCGAAGCACAAAAGAAGAGGGTCAAAACTCATTTTGATCAATCGTTTCTCCCCGCGTTCTTTTATTGAAGGAGACCTCGTCCCTCCCGTACGATCAAGCACATGATAAGCTTGGAGCCGCGTAAGCTCCATCCTATGTGGCACGGCCCCATATAGTAAAGCGCGTTTTGAAAAATGGGGCCTACGAGCTTATAGATTATGAAGGGAGTTCCGCCGGCGTAGCCTGTAAATGGGTTGTACCTTAAAATGTACTATGCCTCAAGTGATTTCTTGTGTGTGTGTGTGTGTACATAGGTGTGTGATTTTCATTTGTGTGCATGTTTTGTGTGGTGTGCTTTGTAAACATCTTTCTCGCTGATCGGTCTTCCGCGTTCGTGCAGTATGTCTATTCATCCGTTCGTGTTGGTTTCGTCGTGATGGTGCCTCCCGCAAGACTAGGAATCCGTCTTCACGCTGTACTGCAATCTATGATCCCGCTCGGGTGAGTTGATCAACTCCGCAAGGAGTGTGTCTAGGACGTACCACGAACAACATCGTGGAATATAGTGCCGTGTTAGAATTATTAACCGAGGCGTAAACGTAACGTGTATCCGTGAATCGCTCGTGTATCTAGATTCATGCATTGTGGTGTTACAACCGAATGTATTAATTATTCCTAAGAAACCCGTCCATCTTACGTCCGTATCCGCGTATTCGATTACCGGAAAGGAATTTTGACTACATTACATATCATCATATACCTGCATTTGAATACACTACCAATGCATGCGTAGCAAATTTGTATTAGGACGTGACATTTTCGCGCAATTTATAGATCATCATCACATGTAAAGAAAAGATCCATCCATAAATAGATATGTATATATATAGATATCGAAATGTTTACATAGAGTGTGTCACATAAAAGTCAAAAAAATATACATAATCATCTTAAGTACATCCGGGAGACTCCGTATAAGTCTCTCAAAAAATAGGTGTGGTGTAAATCCTAAGAGCTAATCCGCATGGTGCCTATGATAGCATGTGACCGCACGCACTAAGCGTCTCGTGATCTGCGGGATCCGACTCTAACCCCCACCGTGTGGCGCCGGTATGCCATCGCAGCGTCCGCTGTGCCGGCATAGTCTCGGGATCCCGTGGGCAATCCCCCGAGATTTTGGATCAACTCCTCTCCTCCGCAGCCCTTTCCCCCGAGGATCGTGGGCGAGTTGTGTTCTCCCGTGAGATTGGAGACATCCCACTCGGTCTCTCGTGTCCCACATCTCGCATGCATATATGAAATGTGTTAGGACGAATGTGTATTAACAAAACATAAAAAATATAAAATCAAAAACGTGAGGTCTTACCCAATCTCTCGGTCCCTGCATCATCTCCTTCGCGCAATGGGAGATCCTCGGGGTCCCCGCAGAAAGCCGGCCTCGCATAGGGCCGCCTTCTCCACGACACCGCCCGGCGCCGTAACCACCTAAAGAACTCCGGCCTCCATGACATCCGTTGGCCGGCCTCCAGCTCGGGCATCAATGTGGGCCGCCCACGAGCCATTCTTGGCTCTCGTGGTATCGTGACTCGGCGACCGCGGCCCCTCGGCCTCGGGAAGATTGGTAAACGTTCCAGAATGAACGATACCAAGATGGAACCATAACCGAATTGTTTCCGCCTTACCCCGTTTGCATTTACTCGTGAGATGTCTTTTCATATTGATTGTCACCGCCGCTGCTCCGCAAACAGAGGGGACCCATGCATTCCGAGGCCAATAGAGTTGGGCCTTTCGTGGCTCCCGTGCGTGCTCCTCGCGACCCACAGCAACTTGCGGTGATGGTATGTAGGACCACTCTCAATGCCGTATCGTGATAGTGTGGATATCCACCTTCTTGCTTCCCGATCCCATTTGTGCTCCCTCGGCACACTCCCGTGCCATCACTTCTTCCATCTTCTCCCTAGATGGTCCTCGCCTGACCAAGACTGGGACCTGGAGCACTGGACAATCCAGTTGATAAAATAAACATCGAAACCTCTAGTTTCGCAATACTCCGGGTCTCGTAACCCAACACCTCGCTCATGTCTCGGTCTCAGCATACTCAGATGCACATCGGAGGAGCCTCGGCCGAGCTCGTAGACACGGTGGTGAGGAAGAATTTTTTCAGCCCTACGGGGCTAAGGGCATTCATGCAAGCTTGACTTTGCATGGCTTCGTTCATCCTCTTCTCCATGCTCTCGTTCTTTCCATTCAATTGCCATTTTGATTGATTACCTACATTCATATGGTCATGAACCCTTAGTTAGATCTCTCGATGAGTCTCAAATTCCATGCAATTTGGGTATAAAATGTTCTGAAATTTTAGACGGATTTTTAGGTTCGGTCACCGGCGCTGTTGTTTTTGAGAACAGCACGCGCCACATGGCGCAGTTCCCTTTGTATAAAAGAGCCCATTGGCGCTGTGTCCGTGCTCCCGATACCCGCGCCTGAATGAGCGCGGCTCCCTAAATTTTCAAAAGAGGCTCTAGAGAACCGATTTACGTGGTAAAAACTAGTAAAAATTGGATGAAAATCGAAGAGCAAGGGAGCGCCTTCTTACCTCGTAAAGCAGCATCTGAGAAGCCGATCTATGGTCAACTAGATTCGTCGCAATCACCGTCGTAAGTTTCTGCTCCAAATGGACCATCGTTGCTTTTTACCAAGGTAAATAGTAAATGTAATTTTATTTTTACCAATTTGACATATTTATAACTTTTTGACATAAAATGAGTTGTAAAAAGTCATTTTTATCGAATATTTTTATATGTTATGTCGTAAAATGGATTTTACGCTTGCTTGGTATGTGTGTAGCAATACAGTGTTTTTGCGACTTTTAACGATGGAAACGAGTTGTATTTTTATACTTTTTCGACTCGGTAAATACACGAAAAATTCACTCCGGAGTCATCTTTCGGGCCTCTTTTCCGACTCTCTAAAACATGAAAATATCGTCGAGGCTCTTCGTACGTTTCTGATCTCGTTAAATTGGACATGACTCGACATCTACCCAAGCATACGTTTAACCCTTTTTCTAGCCGGGATGGATTGATTACGAAAAGGAATACCCTAGCCTATCGCGACTAGGGAGGTTTTCTGGATATTGTTTTCTACCTTTTTCGTGATTCGAGGAACTATTTACGAAAAGGGACCCGTGGAGTTTACTTTTCCGCCGTCTTTTCAAACTCCCTAAACATGAAAAGACGCCGAGTTCTTCCTTTGTCGTACTCGTTAAAACCCCCGATGACATCGAATCCGGGCCGAAATGACGTTCTCCGAGTTCCTCCTTCCCAGACTCGTTAAATGCACTAGGATGGATTTCCGCCCCGAAGGGGCGAACTTATATTACAAGCATATGATATCCCTCCTTCAAGCTTCGTTATCAAAAAATAATTGGGTACTCGCCGAAATGGTGGGGGAAAAATGGAACCATCGTCGTTGTCGTCTTCTGCCAGCATGTCGCTCTTGAACATGGCACTTGTCCGCATTCATGTCGGGTTGGGGACATCTCATCTCGTTTCTTCACTTTGCCTCCGTGGGTTTGGATAATCCCCTTTTGACCTCTCATCCGCTCATCGCTCATCACCATGACTCGATCCGTTGATGTCAAATACCGCCAAGTCCATTGTCGTGTCGTTTATATGTTCAAGAGAAGTTGGCCTCTCGCAAATATCAACCTTCCTCTCGATTCTCATACGATCTTGATCTCACAACAAGAACATCATGTTCCTCTCGTCTTGTGTCGATGATGTGGTGAAACATTATGGCCCACCTTCGATCAAGGTCACTTCCTCGTCGACTCTCGTACTCACCTTGGAGCATGCATGCCTCAATGGCGGTGTCTGCCGCATTCGACGTGAGGTTTTCATCATTGGCCTCCGATCGAGTGATTCTCAAGTGTTCGACGTTAGCTCATTTATTCACACACCATAGATTGTACCCGTAGTACCTCGAGGACCATTGTCATTATTGGTGGTTTCTCTCGCGTCCGTTAACCCGCTTTCATCATTGGCTAGTAATCGACGATGTTCTTGCATGTTCGACTTCGCCCTCACATATTCGCGTGCTTGAACTTGTACTTCCGCTTGGGTCGAGATGGAGCGCAAGACCCCCGGATTGTGTCTATTGTAATCCAGGGCCGTGATTGTGGATTATTATCATTATGTAGGCATGACTCACCGATTGGATGGTTGCGACCATACTCGAGTCTATTTATTTGATCTCAGCCGGATGGCCGCGCCCATACCCTGGATCCGGATTATAACATACTGCTTTCCGATGGCCGCGCCATACCACATTTAGATCATGTACTTGAGATATCGCTGTATTTTTCTCGCGCAGTGGTTTTCCGACTGGCGGGTCAGCTGAACATGTTCTCGTAAAGCATTTCACCCTCTCTCTCGGCCTCATACTTTAGGGGGCATCTACTCACACATTAATTTGTCACCGTCCTTACCATTCCCCCGTCCCTGCACAATGGAAGACCCATTTTGTGACCCGTGAACATTGTCATGCCTTGAAAACATCATCAATGCATTCCTCTAAGCATGAGCTTCATTTGCCCTTAAGACATCTCCTTGAAAATCATGAAAAAACATCTCTTTTTCGCATTGAAAAGTGCAGTATCAGCTCACATCACCCGCGCCAATGGGGAAAATCCCGCAAAGAGGCCGCGCTAACCGGCGCTCTCCGTCCCTGCAGCGTAGTCGCGCCTACCCAATTTAAGGAATGTTTTTTAAATAAATATGGCGGAAGTCGTGTTTCAACAAACTCGTAAACCATTGCCTATCTTGAGTTGGGAGGTTTTGGTCATGAGTTCTATGGAAGGGAAGTGGTTTGCCACCCTCCCATGGAACCTTCCTTGTTGATACGGGCCAATCCCACAATAGTAGGGATCCCAACTCCTCTCCTTTCCCATCTATAAAATCCTACTCAATTCCATGGCAAGCTAGTCTTGAGGTGCCTAAGCTGAATCTCCAAATTCCCAAGAGCCTTTGTGCTCGTAAGAGCCCTCTTCTTCCCTTAAGGCCGACTCAAGTAAGGAGACTCATCTGTCGAGAGACTCCTCGGGAGAGGTTTGCTCCTTTCCCCGCGAGCTTTGCGAGACGTGAACGACCGGAGACCCATCCGAAGGGGAACACGACGTCGTAACATTGGTTGTAATCTTTCTTCGATTGTTATTTAATGAATGAGTACGTATTATGGTTCCACTCTCGCTTTTCTAATGATAGTTAATATGAGTAATATCCTTTCTCTCGACCGATGTTTAGTTACGTATGCCGGATTTTATGCGTTAGTATCCGTTTGTTTTCTCGCATGTGTGTGTGTCCATCCGCGAGATCGTGGAGGATCGTGATCTCGTCGAGGCCGAGGAACATGAACGTTCTCTTCTTCGTATCATAGCATTGGATTCCGTAGGCTTCCATCTTTAGTCTTTTCATTCGTAACTAGGAACTTGCGTCGTAACATTTTTTTTTATTGTTGCTAGACCCCCGCCGGGCTAGTAGTGATCGCTCTCGTCCGCGCAGGGGATTTACTCTCCTCAACAATTGTCTACCCAAATTTGATGAGGATATGGTTCATGTTATGGTGTGCCACGTCCCCACAAATTTCAAAGGTATATTAGTTCATGTATAAATAGGAAGAGACTTCTAATTTTTAAATTGTAACACAATGGTGATAAGAGAAAGGAACCTACTATCTTTCACCTTCTCGATTTTTCTTGTTTTCAATTGTACTACTATTGAGGAAAAGTATATTTTTTTGTGGAATTGATGCTCATGATGATGAACATTTGTGTTTTTTCTCCGAGATTGGTTTTAAGTTTTCATATTTTAATATTTGTCTAACATTGAAATGTTATGTATTTTCTTAAGGTATCACTAAGATGTTAGCACTAGGGTGGATCTTAAATACCGAATGCTAGTAGAAAGGCCCTAGTTGATAGTAAATCCCATAAGCTCCTTCATTCTCATAAATGCTAGGGAAATTCTAGTCACCATTTTGATGTGTGTTTGGAATTCCTTTTTAGTGACTTTTTTCTCTAATCGATGAGTGGGCATTGAAACACTAGATCTACTTAGGATTCATTGCCAAACAACAAAATAATAACTAGTCTTGTTTGTCTCCATTCTCCTTATATATTTATCTTCAAACACTAACTAAGTAACTTGACCTAATCTTAAACTTAAAACTCTAAAAAAATATGTACAATATAGAAAAAAACCATAAAATAGACCCTACAAACCCTAGGTGTTATCTCTTTATCTATCCCTCTAAAACATTTAAACCTAATTACTACTAAAATAAGGTCACTCGACATTAATTATATGGTTTTAACTCAAGAAACTACTAAGTTTCAATCTATTAAAATTCAAATTTGTTTTTTCCTTAGCCCATCCCCTTGTTCGCAAAACATTACTCATGTGCATTTATCTCGTGCACACAAACCCTCAGCTTTACCCTATGACATCCATACAATTTGGATTATTCTTGAACAACATAAATATATATATGAAAAATTAAAAATGTTTAATTGCATTAATGTTATATATGAGTAAAAAAATAATCTTCAAGTTGAATCATTCAATTTGGCCTTGAAATGAAGGTTAGGCATGCCCGAGATTCACATTTCTGGGCCAATTTGATTGATTCAAATTGTATAATATTTAATTACTAATTTTACACACTAATTTTCTTCCAAAGTAAGTTTTTGTTGTTTACAAAATTGTTGACACTTTTGGGGAGACACCATGAACTACGATTGCCCCAACGCTTTTCTATTTACATTAACTTCTGACCTTCAAATCACTAAATTAAAAAAACTTAATTAGTATTAATGTTACTTATGAGTTAAAAAATTTCTCTACAAGTTGAATCATTCAATTTTTTCCTTGAAATGATGGTTGGGCATGCATTTTTGTGAAGCTAGACCTCCCAAAATTGCCTCGCTTCACTAAAATTCATGCCCAGGCTTTCCTTTATTGGTCAATCCGATTGATTTAAATATTTATACTTCTCGCATTTCATACAACATTCTAAGTTTTGCTTCGACTTGCCTTTTGTGAAATTTGTGTATAAGTGGGAAACATAGTTGTGTAAGATATTTATTAGACATGACTTGCAGCTTATATCCTAAGGTTAGGAATTGTCCAATCATGTGCCATTTCAAATTTCATTACCAAGAGTGTAATTGGTTTGGCCTAGGAGTGCATATTTGTCCGATCTGTGATCATTGGCAAATATGATCAATTACTATTCCAACATAATTGGATTTCAAATAGCATAATATTTCCTTTATGAAAAAGTGAATATGATATGTTGCATAAAATAGTTTTATATTTAGGTTGGAATGATCATTATCGCTACGACTAATTAAGTACATGCCCCGGTGTGCATTTATTTTAGTCACATGAAATTTGAATTTAACCTTATGAAATTGATCTAATTTAGCATATTCTCGCACAACAAATACTTCTATGTGCAAAATTAATGTTAATTATGAGTAAAAAAAAGTATTCTCCAATCCGAATCATTCAATTTGACCTTGTAATGAAGGTTGGATGTGCATTTTTGTGAAGTAGGCCAAACATTAGAGAAATGTCGAGGTCTAAAATGGGTCTCGTAAGTAATATTATAAAATAATAGTGGAAATGATAAAATAAGATTATATTACCTCATCGAGTTTTAGACGAAAAAAAAGAAAAAAACAAAACAAAACAAAACAAAAAACAAAAACGTACTTTTTTAGAACTCGTAGATTTCCTCAACTTATCTCCCTACGATTTTACTCCTAAATTTCAAGTAGGAGAACTCGTTGGATGTATAATTTAATTTTTCATCGAATTCGCATTTCCATGTTGCATACTTTTAATGCTGACTCCTACTACACAAAAAAATGTGAAATACATGAAAAAGTATGATTGCAACCACGCTTTTTTCATGTATTTGGCATTTTTTGTGTAGTAGATCCCATCGAAAGTATGCAACTTGGTTACTCCTTGGATGAAAAATTAAATTTTGCATCCAACAAGTTCTCCCGCTCGAAATTTGAGTAAAAATCGTAGGGAGATAAGTTGAAAATACGAGTTGAAAAAGTAGTTTTTTTCTAACCTTTACTCCAAAAAAATGGTGAGTCATCCTCCAATGTTTACATCATCATATTGAATCCCCGTTAGTTCTATAAAGTTGATTTTTTTTTGTACATTTTTGTTTAGAGTCCCATTTTTTACCTCAAAATTTCTATAATGGTTGCATTTCTTCACTAAAATGCGTGCAAAGTCTTCATTTATTGGAAAATGTGATTGTTTCAAATTGTATATTATTTATTTAATTATTACAAACTTTTAAATTAGTATATGTTTACTTTTTTATCCTCAAATAATTCTATCACTTCTATATTTTCACACAAAATTCCAAGTTTAGCTTCAACTTGAATTATGTGAAAGTTGTGTATAGGTTTTACTTTGACTTGCATTGTTATTTGTCAACGTGATGCAAGGTTATATTCTAAGGTCAAGTATTGTATAATCATGTAGAATTTATGGATGCTATTGAACTCCCTCAAAAGCTCAATTAACTTTCCGATATCTTAGGCTTTAGTCGTGAAAAGGACTTGAAGAATTTTAAATCCATGGTATTCCAATATCTCTACAATGTGGACCACTACTAAAGACCTGCATAACATAATTTCAAAAATTCAAAAGAAAATGGTTTCTTGGGGTATTAGTTGACTAAATTTAGTAGCAGTAATGGTATTGATAAAATCCACCCTTTCGCTTATATATATTATAAGGCTCAATCCTCTATGTCCCCTAAAGGAATCTTGGATCGATTAATAGGCATATAATATGTGGAAAGTGTGGAAAAAACAATGAAAAAAAATCAACTTAGTTAATTGATGTAATATTCCTAATTAGCTTTCAGCCTAGTTGGAATATTAAATTTTTCTTTTGTCATTTAGATAGATGAATAAGAGGGTAGGGAGACCCACAAATCTCCTTAGTAGGAATAAAGCCACTTCTAATGTGAATGTGGATCATCTTATTAGATGGATAAAGCACCCTTATGTCCGAATAGATGTTGAAGCATGTGGATAGGGTCGAAGTTTGACCAAATCAAAAGCACCGGTAGCATTGTGGAAGTGGAGAGTTAATGAGGAACAACGCAGTTGTTAGTGGGAGGGGGTCTCCATGAGAGTAGTGAATTTAATGTGTGGGGCCAAGGGTGAGGAAGCTCACAAAGCATATAAGGAAGGGGATGGAAGCCACAAGAGGGAATCTCTTATTATTGTTTATGTCTTGGTCTTTTATGACTTCTTGCACACTTCAACTATTTAGCAAGACCGTTTTGTTGTTTCTTAACACAAGGGTGCTTCCGAGTTTCGAAATCCCACCCTAATCCTTGGGGGACTTCGAGTGCCTACTACGTCAATAGGTTTATTGAGCTACATTTACACCATATGGCATCGTGCCAAGCTTCAACCATTATCCAGCGTCAGCGCTCCTTCAAGCATCGTGTTGTTTTACTGTATAAAGAGCGTAGCAAAGTGGAGGAGTGATAGATCTTGTTCGTGAGTTTGCTTTCTAGTGGAGGGAGAGTGGCACTTCATCCTGTGAGGCTAGCAAGGAGGGTCTCGTTAGGGTCCTCTATATTACCGTAAGATAGTCCCCTTATTGTTATTAGTGTAACCCCCTTTATTGTATATTAATGTACCCTTGTAACCCCTCATTTTGTTATTATTGTGCCCCTCAAATTATTATTGTTAAAGGTCAGACTAGGATTACATTGTGGCCTACCTAGGATGTACATTATAGCCACATGGACTCCTATATATAGAAAGGAGGTTTTGTAAATTGTATCATCCAAGAATTGTTCATTCATGTAATGTATTGGAGGTTTCCCCCTTGAAGTGGCATTATTTCTAAGGCGTTGATATCTCTTTTTCTTCTATTTTTGGAGCTTGTTACACAACATTTGGTATCGCAGCTTTGGATTCTAGGGTTTTCGCCATGCTCTAAACAGTCATCGTGGTATTTTCGTTTGATAAATTTTTTTTCTACGAAGTTTCAGAAGTTGAAAATTTTTAGGGTGCGGTTTCTAAATCTTGAGGGAAGATCGTTTAAAAATTTCAGCAGCTTGGTTCACAATATTTTCGTGAGATATGATCTCGTGGAAGTTAGGGTCTTTTTCTCGTAATCCTAAACAGTCATCGTGGAATTTGCGCTATAACTTTTTTTTGTACGAAGGTTCAGTAATCTAAAATTTTTAGGGTGCGAAGCCGAAATCTCGATGGAAACTACACAACAAATTTCAGCATCTTGATTCGCAATATGTTTGGAGATATGATCCGTGGAAGGTGGTGCTTTTTCGAGTGTCCCCGAATTTCATCTCAAAGAGGTAGATCGGGGGAAAAGTTCAATAACTCTCTCCGAGCATCGGATTGGAGTGCCGTAAAAAGTGTGTCGCAATTACACTGATTCTTTAGTTTCTTGGCTATCAATTTTAGAGTGTGAAGGATGAACAAGCTGACTACGTGGCAAGTCGTACATAGTTCACTCTACCTAACTAGTCCGTAATAAGGTCATTGTGAGGGAGATTGGACATAAATTTGTCTTGGAGAATCCAAATCAGTTAGACTCCGTGGCATTCAAAAGAGAATTCATAGTGCTACTTCAAAGGCTGAATTTCAGATATTGGAAGAGCCGTAATCACAGAGATAATCAAATTTCAATATCGAGCTCCCTCAAAAGCAAGAAAAAGGTGTGTATTTTTTTTCCGAATTGCATAAGTCTTGTTTGAAAAATCAATTTGAATTGATTCTAAGGGCATATTGTAGAATAGATATCAGTATTGGGTTCTAAAAATGCCCCGTAAAATAATTCAACACCCATTAAGCCTTCGTAAGGCTCTACTATGACTCATGAAGATGAAGAATTGCAACATGATCTATCAAAATTATAGGAGCAAATGCACCAAATTTCGCTCTCACAAAGAGCAACAAAAAATGAAATGGAAGTTTTGAAGAAAGGCGTGGAAGAAAAGATGGATGGTGTGAAGAATAATATGGATGGTTTGAAGAAAGACATGGAATCTAAGATAGTATGACATGGAAGCCGGCATGGAATCTAAAATGGAAAACATGAAGTTCGCGTTTTGGAACCCCGATTCATCGGAGAAGGCATTCAAAGTTGGCAAGAAAAATTGAATGTAAAATTATGGCGACAAGGAAGCCTACCACTCACTTCTATAAAGAAGGAAGTGTTTCTACGCGTAGATTTCCACAACCTACAAGGTTGACACCACAACAATTGGAAGAAAAAAAGAGCAAAAGGGCTTTCGCTATAGTTGTGATAGCAAATACACTAAAGGTCATAAGTGTGGCCGAGAAGAAATTATTTTACATAGATTGTGAAGAAGAAGAAGAAAATGAACAAGAAGAGGATATACACCAGAACCACCTAAAAGAGGAAGAAATGAATCCGACCATATCGTGTAAATGCACTCAAAGTAGTGCATTAACACTCCTCAAACTCTCAAGATAGAAGGACATATCAAGAAGAAAAAGGTAATAGTGTTGATTGATTCAAAAGTAGCACCCATAATTTTATTCATTGCGAAGGTAGCCAAGGAATTAAATTGTTTCCTATACTCCAAAGACTTCACATGTCGAAGTGATGGTGGCAAATGGAGGAACTATAAATTGCTCGAAAATGCCATAATATCAAGCTAACCATGGGGGAATAAGTATTGACTATTCCAATGCTTTCCATTCCTATGGGAGGTGCTAATGTTGTACTAGGAGTACAATGGTTACAATCTTTTGGGGATTCGTGAGCTTTTAATTTTCAAGAACTTTTTCTTGAAATTTTTTTTCGAAGGAAAGGAAGTCGAATTACTAGGTATTGCAGTGGAAGCCGGGAAAGATAATAAGCTCTAATGTCATGACAAAGCTTCTAAATAAAGAACAACGAGGTGTAATTGTACAATTATGCTCACTAGAAGTTCCAACATCAAAATTCATCTATTTCTCGCAGATCTCCAACAAGTCTCTGGACAATCATTCCAAGGTGTTTGAAACTCCCAAAGGACTCCCACCTATTCGTGATCATGATCATGCTATTCATTTGATTCCAGGAAGTGTTCCTCCAAACATCAGCCCTTATAGATATCCTTACATCCAAAAGAGCGAAATTGAACGTATGATTGCGTAAATGTTAGAGGCGAGTATAATTCAACCTAGTCAAAGTTCTTTCTCTCGCTCCGTAGTATTCTTCTTACACAAGAAGGATGGATCATGGCGAATGTGTTCCTGATTATAGGGAGCTCAATAACTTCACCATTAAAGATAAATTTCCCATTCCCGTGATCGATGAATTAGTTGGATGAATTACATGGAGCAATTTATTTTACCAAGTTGATCTTCGTTCGGTGATATCATCAAATTAGAATGAAGATTGAAGATATTCCAAAAACAAAGCATTTCGAAATCTCAGTGAGGGTCATTATGAATTTTTGGTCATGCCTTTTGGCCTTATCAATGCACCTTCTACATTTCAAGGGTCGATGAATTCCATTTTTCAAACCCACCCTTAGAAAATTTGTGCCGGTATTTTTTGATGATATACTAATCTATAGCATGTCTTGGAAGGATCATGTTGAACATGTTGGACAAAATGGTGCTCAAACTATTGCAGGAGAAACAATTATATGCAAAAATATCCAAATGTTTCTTTGAGTACAAGAGGTGAATATCTCGGGGGTCATATTGTATCTCACGAGGGTGTTAAAGTAGACCCTAACAAAATTAAAGCCATTAAGGAATGGAAAGTCCCCATGACCATAAAGCAGCTAAGTAGGATTTCTCAGCTTAACAAGGTATTATCGCAAGTTTGTTAAGAATTATGGGAGAATAGCTAAAGACTCTAACAACATTATTGAAGAAAGATGCATTTTCATGGACTCCCGAAGCAACTAAGGCATTTGAACATCTTAAAGAGGCAATGTGCCTAGCGACCGGTCTTAACCGTGCCGCACCCTCACAAAAACCTTTGTTGTGGAATGTGATGCCTCAAGAAATGGAATTGGTGTTGTTTTAATGCAGGAAGGAAGCACCTACTGCTTTTGAGAAAGTCATCCAATCAAAGGAAAGTATTTACAGAAACCTATTTATGAGAAGGAAATGTTAGCAATACTACATGCGCTAAAAAAATGGAGAACTTACCTAATGGGAAGACACTTCAAGGTAAAACCGATCATGATAGTCTTAAACACTTTTTGGAACAAAGACTATCTTCTCAAGAGTAGCAAAAATGGGTCACAAAGATGTTGGGTTATGACTTTGAAATAATCTTACAAAAAAAGGAAAGCTTAAATGTTGTTGCACATGCACTCTCAAGAAAGAATGAAGAGGTGGAAGCATTGCTTTGTGCCATTTCTATTATCCAACCGTATTGGATAACCAAAGCAAGAGATGAATGGAAGAAGGACAAAGATGTATGGGCACTCATTCAAAAGTTGCAGCAAGATCCCTAGTACATCTAATACATTTAGTTGGAAAAATTATGCTCTTATGGTACAAAGATCGCTTATATCTTTGTAAGAATTCCCAACTAAAACAAAATATTCTTCTCGGAATTGCACACTTCTCGCTTTAGGAGTGACACTCAGATTTTTAAAAACCTTACCACAGATGGTGAAGAAAGAATTTTTTTGGGATGGCCTTAAATCTGATATTCAAAAGTTTGTGGCGGAATGTTTGGTTTTCCAGCAGAATAAAGTTGAGACAATTAAGACCCGGACTTTCCTACAACCTTTATCCATTCCAAGTCAACGTTGGGAGGAGATTTCAATGGATTTTATCACAGGTTTACCTAAGTCCGAAGGAAAGAGTGTCATCATGGTGGTAGTTGATATACTTTCACTAAGTATGCACACTTTTGTGCATTATCTCATCCATTTAAAGCAAGTACATGTATTGCTACTACATTTATGGACAGAATTCAAAAAGCTACATGGAAGCCCAAGGGTTATTGTGGAGTGATAGCAGATCCCATTTTTACCGGAAATTTTTGGACGAAGTTATTTTCTTGTTTGGGGTACTCAATTAGCATCATAGCTCATATTATCATCCTCAATCCGATGGTCAAACTCGAGATAGTAAATAAATGTTTGGAAGGATATCTTCGTTGCTTTAGTATCCGATAAACAAACACAATGGGTCAAGTGGTTACCTCTCGTTGAATGGTGGTATAACACTTCCTTCCATACCGTCAAAGAAAGATGACCCCATTTATGGCACTTGATGGATATCATCCACCATCTATCACATCATCTTTAAGGGAATATTCAAAGGTTCAACCAAGGAAGATCACATCGAGCATCACAGCAAGAAGTTCTCCAACTCTCTTAAAGGATAACCTAAATTTGGCACAAAATCGAATGAAACAACATATGCAGTATCAACATCGCAATGAGAGAAGTTTTGATGTAGGAGATTGGGTATTTTTACGGCTACAACCATACAAACAAATGTCCCTCAAGCAAGCTAAGAAGGATAATAAATTATCGCCAAAGTACTATGGTCCTTACAAGGTGCTCGCAAAATATCTGGTACTATGGCATACAAATTGGAGCTTCATGCTTCTTCGCGTAGTGCATCCAAAGCTCTTTCTCACATGTTTCATGCTTAAAAAAAGGTTATAAATGAAAATCTTCCAAGCTCAAACACATATTGCCGTAACTTGATGAGGAAGGAAAAAGTCATATTGGAACCCGAAGCGGTCACTACGAAACAAGAACTCGACATGCCTACGGATGACCTCGATCAATTTCGCAGTATCTCATCAAGTGGAAGAACTTACCCACCGAAGATTCTACATGGGAGGATGAGAAGTTTATGCACTGTAAGCACTCCAAAGCTACTCAAGCGTTGAGGACAACACTTTTTTGAAGGAGAGGGGCATGTTAGGTCCCTATATTACCATTATAGTCCCTTATTGTTATTAGTGTAACCCCTTTTATTGTTATTACTTTGTACCTTTGTAACTCTCCATTTTGTTATTATCGTGCCCTTAAAGTATTATTGTTAGGGCTCGCTTAGGATCACATTATGGCCACATGGACTCCAATATAGTAGAAAGTGAGGTTTTGTAAATTGTATCATCCAAGAATTGTTCATTCATGTAATGTGATTGAGGGTTGCCCCCTCGAAGTGGCTTATTTCTAGAAGTACATGATATCTCTTTTATTCTATTTTTGAAGCTTGTTACACAACAGTCAGGTCTTTGAGTATCATTTTGTTATTTGGAATTAGGCCAAGTTGTTACCATGCACACTACATGCCGTAGTTTCCTTCAAACTCGTGTTATTTATGTTGAGTAGTTCCAGTAGGAAGGATTAGGGCCCCAATTGGTGATTTAGATTTCCAAAGTGAGGGGAGCAGCTGCTTCATCTCGGGAGATCTATTGGGGGAGTGTCGCCTATTTCTATATAAGATCACCACTCTCTTATCATTTGTCTAGTTGCAAGCATCTTATTCAAACTCCTAGGGCTACATTTCATCATTTTGTACTTTCAGTGTATTTTTCGAAACCCTTCCTAGGTTGTCTTGGGAAATGTGCTTCGGAGCTTAGATCTCTATTCCCGACACTTTTTTGAGCCATATATCAAGCAGATATATATCATTATATTTTCCACTCAGCAACTTTTACTTCACTTGAACTCGCGTTGTATTGGTTCTCCGGCATTGTGAGTAGTAGCAACATTTCATGATTGAGTGTGTTTGATCATTGGAGGCTTGTTTTTTCCTTGCTTGAGTGACTTGTTCCCTCAAGATATTGTATTGCATTTGCTAGTGATATTCATAATAATATGGCTCTATTCTTGTCTCATATCTTGATGTATTGATACTCACTCGTTATTTCCAAATAGATGTTCAATATTGTTCCCAATCATAGGGGTGCCACGTGGGCCAGCCCCCGAGGCCGCCACATGTCCCCGGAATGGCAAGAGATAAATTTTTTTTGGTCCGGCGTTGTGGCTCAACCCCCCCCGAGACCTCCCACCGGCACGCGCATGGTTTACCACCCAAGCTACATGTTGTGACTCTAACCGTATTGGGTTGCAAGGTGTTTATTGTTATTTTGTATCGCATTTGACAAGCCTGGGGTTTCGGAAATCACCGGCGATCCCACCCCGCCGCCCGTCCCATATACATTTTCACATATTAACGTAACCACCAACCGTCACAAGAAAATGTCACCCGCAACGTTCATGTCGTATGGTCACATTCCAACGCGTTAAACGACAATATTGCACGCGGTCAACGCTAACCAATAGTTCAACCGGAGTTTCAAAACCATTCAACCGGCAGCTATATGCCTCGGGTTCCGCCCCAACCCTCCGACGGTTGTAAACCAAGGGTTTGGGGGTGCACATGTGGCCACCCCCAACCACTAAATTTTAATGTGAAAACTGTTAGACTCTTGAGGAAGTTTAGGGGCACGCCTAAAGTGGCGTAAATTTCTATTTTAACTCCCGGGCTAAGGGAGTTCTCCACTTTTAGTGGAGCCTTCCTAGGTAAACCGGGAAAAGTGTAGGGAGGTCCCATTTTCGACCATCTCCGAGTAAATGAAGAGTCATTTTGACTAATTGGAGAATTATGGAGCCATTCATGCGCAGAAAACAACCATTATAGCATTGTAACTACAAGTAATAAAAAAAAATTGAGCATAATGAAAGATGGACATGCCATCGGAGTTGGACTCAAATAGATGTAGCCCAAGAGGGGTGAACTCGCTTCATCATGCCTCGGCTATGTAAATTTCATGTGGTGACTTCTATTTCTCTTTTACTATTGTTGTTCACTGTTATTTAAGATTTTTTTTATGCTTCTAATTCACCTAAAATCATCTACAATTCATGGACAAACACCCTTAATCCCTTATGCAAACTAATGAACCGATTATGCACATGTTTTTAAATTGAAAATACACTTAGCACAACAAAACTAATAAGCGTACTCATTTTCAAATCAGATTGGTATCGCAGCTAGAGTTTATTCTCTCGGTGTTGTTTAGTGCAAAGAATTGTTTAACTATTTGCAAGTTTTAGCATGCTTACAAGGCTCAAACTCAAGAGAGGAGAAGGAAAATTGGTGGAAGCTGTAAGGGTCTCAAAAGGAGCTCAAAGTAACATAGCAGAGAGAGCAAGATTGCCCTCAATATCCACCACCTAGTTCTACCTCCCTAAAGAAGCAGAAGCTCCATTAAGCATGCCTCTAAGAGAAAGGATAAATCCATGAAGAAGTTGACCCTGATGAGGAAGAAAGAGTGTTCCGAAAAGAATTTCTTGACATGACCGATGATGGTTAGAATCCTTTATCAAGAAAGGAATGAGATACTAGAAGGAGAAGGATCTAAACTTCACAAAGAAGGGAAAGGATCTTCGTGGATGTCACCATGATGAAGATAAGTCGAATAAGGGAAATGTGGAGGGAAATAGAGGCAATGGAGAGCCATCATCTTCACCCTCATCATCATCATCCTCTACTACTTCTTCTTCGCACATCAGCCACACAAGTCCAAGAACACCGGTAAAAGTCATTTTTTTTAAAACTTGATGTTAAGTTTGAATTACCAATTTTTAATGGTGAAGTTAATGAGGAAAAATCTTGATAATTGGATTAGACAATTGGAGGTATATTTGAGAATACGTAACCTTCAAGATGATGATACAAAAATTCAATTATCTTCTTTAAGAATGGAAGATGCAACACTTGTTTGCCGAGAAGCCACGACAAAGGAGGAAATCAAGAAACATGGTAATATTATTCTATCATGATCAAATTTCATTATCGCTATTAAACAACAATTAATTTTATCCATTAGCTCATATGCAGTAAAAGCCATCGTGAATTGGTGGAACTTTAGGCAATTAAAGGGACAAAATGTGTAAGAATACACCCAAGAATTTAGGAGAAGAGCTATCTTATTAGGGTGGATTTCGCAGAGCCAAGATACTTTCCAAAAGTACATAGGAGGCTTACATAACTACCTTAAACATACTATTCTCACGTTTAACCCCACCAGCGCCTAGATGAAGTATGTGTCTGTGCCACACATCTAGAAGATAGTAGGGAATAAAATTTCTAAAGAGGGTAGAAAGAAACCTTTTAAGGGTAAAGCTGCTAAAGGAAAATACCTCAAAAGGTAAAAACAAAAAGAGTGCATCTATTAAGAAAGAGGGAGAAAAAAGTGATTTGTAAACATTGTTCAAAAGAAGGCCATGATGAAACTCATCACTGGAAATTACATCCCGAATTGAGGCTAAAGAAATCCAATAACAAAGGGAAACATAAAACCGTCGCTATAGCTCAACATGATTTAGGATCCGATTTAGGTGATGAATCTAAAATTAGCGTACATGGGATTGAAGAACATGAAGGGAAAATAAATTGAAACTAAAACCCGCACTAGTACATCAAATTGTCACATAAACACTCCAAATGAAGAAGAAAGGGTAGAACTCGTTTCATGTGAGGGTCATATCCAAGCATACCAAGATTGACACATTGTTTGAAAGGGTCACAAGCACACGTTAGGGATCTTCTGAATATTTGGTCAAGAAACTTAACCTTGAGACCCATACCACATCCAAAACCATATCCATTGGGTTGGATTTGTAAGGATGCATAAATCTACAAAGTTTCAAAGAAATGTATATTGAGGTTTGCAATCACTACAAATTTTTTTTGACACTATTGAATTAGATGTGGTTCCGCTTGACATAACAAGTATTATATTAGGGAGTCCTTACTTGTATGACAAAATGAAAGCGATCTTCCATTTCCATGAGAACAAGTATCATTTATTCAAAAGATGGAAAGGAGTTCATTGTTAGAGCACATCGCAAGAAGACAAACATTGATATGGTAAATGTTGGACAGTAAAGAGGCCGGTAAATTCAAGTAAGAATTTTGTTCTTCTTATGATTAAGCCTAAAGGTGATATTGATCATGAATATTTTGAGGGATGTGATCCTAAGTTGAAATCAGTATTTATATGATGTGGTTAATCGACATCATGAGATGTTTCAGAGCCAATAGGATTGCCTCCAAAAAAGGGAACATTCAACATCAGATTTAGTTGCAAATAGCAGATTGTCTACTTCCAAAACATCGCATGTATCGCATGTCGATAATGGAGAATGTTGAAATAAAGAGGCAAATCAAAGAGAAGTTTGATAAATTAATCATAAGGCCAAGCACCTTACCATGTGGTTCACCCATAGTCTTGATACCAAAGAAAGATGGGACTTGGCGCATGTGTGTAGATTTTCAAGCTTTGAACAAAAATTACGTATGAAAATCGTTACCCACTCCCAAGAATAGATGATTTTATTGATCATGCCGAAAGAAGCAAATTTTTTCACTAAGTTATATTTACGAAGTGGATATCATCAAGTAATAATTGCGGAAAGTGATATATAGAAAACTACATTCAAAACCAAACAAGGACTCTTTGAGTGGCTAGTTATGCTCTTTGGTTGGTGTAGCACCTAGAACTTTCATGCGTGTTATGGATAGTGTTTCTTGAGACCATTCCTTGATGACTTTGTTATTGTCTACTTAGATGACATTTTAATTTTCAGCAAGAAAACAAGAGAAGATCATGTCTTGCATGTGAATAGAGTGCTTGATATTTTGAAGAAAGAGAAATTATCTCTTAAGATGTCAAATTGTGAGTTTAGAAAGACTTCTTTGGTCTATTTGGGACATATCGTAGGAGGAGGAGAATTGAGGATTGATCCTTCTAAAGTGGAAGCCATTGTGAATTGGTCCACACCCAAAAAAATTTAACGAGGTAAGAAGTTTCTTAGGTGCAGACTTTCAATATTGGAGAAAGTTTATTGCTAACTTTTATTCCATCGTAGCTCCTATGCATGTGCAAAGTGACAAGTGTAAATAAAGGCTTCCAATGGGGAGGCAAACAACAGCAATCTTTCGAAGCTTTAAAAGAAAAAGATCAGGGGCTCATCTCCAAACTTTCGCATTACCAAATTTGAGATGACCATTCGAGACTCAAACCGATGCTAGTGATTATGCCATGGGCGCAATACTTTTACAACATGGTAAGCTTCTATCGCATTTCATTATGAAACTTTTAATGTTGTTGTGACTAATTATCCTACATATGACAAGGAACTATATGCATTGGTATCGAAGTATCAAGAAGTGGAAACACTACTTCGATGAGTAAAGAGACCATTGTACACACCGATCACCAACCATTACAATACTTGCAAAACTGGGCAAACAAAATTGCAAAGAATCAAGACATTTTAGGTGGATGGGGCTTTCTTCAACAATTTCATTTGGTTATAAGGTACAAGAAAGGTATATTCAATAAAGTTGCGTATATGCTTTCAAGACCAATCATTAGTGCTTCTACTTTTCACTCAAAAAATGATTCTCCGTTGTACATGAGAGTTACATAGAACAATATGCACATGACATTGATTTCCAAGATGTGTATGCTAGTTTGAGTGAAGTGGGAATCAAGTTGAAGAAAAAGATTATCACATGCATAAAAATTTGTTGTTTCATTTGGGCAAGCTATGTATTCCAAAAGGAGAGAGGCTAAGTGTCATGAGAGAAGCTCATTCATCTCTTATTGTTGGACACTTTGGGGTAAGAAAAACAAGCAGCATCTATAGAGGTATTGTTATTGGCCTCGCATGATAGATAGTGTGTCACGTTTTATAAGAGGTTGTTCTATGTGTGCAACAAGCTAAGCTTAGTAATAGGAAGCTTGGATTGTACATGCCACTACCGGTACCATCAAGGCCATGGGAGAGTGTCTCCATGGACTTTGTTGGAGGTCTAGCCTATGTCAAGAAAGCAACATGATTATCTTTATGTAGTTGTGGATAGATTTAGTAAAATGTGTATACTTATGCCATGTAAGAAAAACCATTACCGTTGAACAACCGCTAAAGATACTATTTTCAAAATGTTTGGGTTCATTTTGGATTGCCAACTTCTATTGTTAGTGAGAGGGATTCCAAGTTCATTGGGAATTTTTGGTCAAATCTATGGAGAATGATGGACACAAAGTTGAAAAAGAGCACCGCTTTTCATCCACAAACAAACATGGACAAACCGAGGTGGTGAATAGAATAGTTGTGCATCTATTGAGACGATATTGTATGACAGCAAACATCCCAAGTTGTGGGATGAACAATCAGCATTACATTTAGCACGCTTACAACCAGGAAAGCACTCTTCTAACACAAACCTAACCTTTGAAGTATGCTTTGGGTATTTGCAAAAAATCGCCATTAGACTTCATCTTGGGGAAGGATGTTGCAATTGATGGCACATAGTGACATTGATAAGGCTCGAAATTTCATTGATAAAATTCAAATTATACATCAACAAGTTCAAGAACAAATTGAGAAAAGTCAAAGCAAATACAAAGAGAGGCATGACAAACACCGGGGTTGATCACAAGTTTCAAGAGGGATATGAGGTATCGTTGCACATTAGCAAAGAAAGCAGATGCAAGGGGGAAGGTAAAAATCTCAAACCCATTCACTATGGTCCTTTCAATATCATAAAGAAGTTGGTAATAATGCATTCCAACTTGACTTGCCTTCTTATATACAAATGTATTCAGACTTTGTTAATGTTGAAATATTATGCTTGTATGAGCCACCTTGATCGATGATCAAGGAAGTGATGTTCAACTACCTTCTATTGAATAGTTTCTCGCCGTAATTTCTGTGAGATGAGCTCAAAGAAGATACAATTCTCGACAGAGGACAAGAGCATCCAAGAGGGGAAGTGTTGACAACCTCTTCGAGTTCGACTCAAAGGCACTAAACCAAGTAAGGCAAAATGGATGGAGGTTGGAAAGGTGAGGGAGTTGTACCCTCATCTATTGAATAGGTAATCAATTCTTTTCGAGTCCAAAAGCTTCCCAAGGGGGAGGAATGATCGGTGGAGTTCATAAATTTCTGCTCAAAATGTACCAAAAGTTACACGGATTGGGTTGAAACCAGGGTGGTTGCGTAAATCTCTGTCTTCCTCGATTCTCGACATCGTGAATGGTTCAAAAAAATTGATGTTGTATGAGTGAAGATATCACGTTTCCGATCGAAATGCCAACAGGTAAATTTTCGACAGCTTGACCAAGTTTGACCGGGGATGAGCAGCCCAAAGCAAGGTGCGACGTACAATCGAACAAAAAAAGGAATATTCTTAGAATCATTCCTTTCCACCGGGCCAATCAATGGATGACAAGTGTCATTTTTTTTAATTCATTGAAAGTACTATTTGGAGGAGCTAATCATAGGGTAAAGCCATGTGGCTAGCCCCGAGGCCGCCACGTGTCCCTAGAATGGTAGTGTAAAATTTTGTTGGGTTCGGGCAGAGCTCGACCCCGAGACCTCCCGCGTCGTGCACGCATGTGGTTTACCACTCGAGCTACCACGTTGTGACTTAACCGTATTGCTGTGCAAGGTTTATGTTATGTTGTATCGTATTTACAGCCGCTGGGAACCGCGAGCGGGGCCCCAACCCGCCCAGCGGTCCCCGTATACATTGTCACATGGCCATGTTAACGTAACCACCAACCAGCCGCAAGAATGTCACCCACAACGGTTCCCGTCGTATGGTCACATCGCAACGTTTAAACGAAAATATTCTCCGCGCGCTTAGTGCTAACCAATAGTTTAATCCGAGTTTCAAACCATTCAACTACAAGAGCGCTATATGCCTCGGGGTTCCGCCTTAACCTCCGATCGGTTAGTAAACCGCGTAGGTTTGGGGTGTGCATGTGGCCACCCCAAACCACTAACTTTTAATGCAACGATTAGATTCGCTATAAGTATATAGGGGTGCACCTAAAGTGGCAGAATTGCTATTTTAACTGGGCGCAAGTAGGAGTTCTCCACTTTTAGTGGAGCTTTCCTTAGTGCGAACTCGGGCAAAAGTGTAGGAGGCCCAATTTTCGACCATTATGAGTGAATGACAAAGTCATTTTTGACTAATTGGAGAATTTGTAGCCATTGGTGTAGAGAAAACATCCATTGGAGCACTATAACTACATGTAAAAGCAAATTTTTGAGCATAATGAAAGATGGACATGCCACTGGGAGTTGAACCAATGCATAGCCTGTGAGGGGTGAATCGCTTCATCATGCCTACTATGTAAATTTCATGTGGCTGATACTTATTTCTCCGTTTTACATTGTTGTTAAATGTTATTTAAGCTTGTTTTATGCTTCTAATTCACCTGAAAATCATCTACAATTCATGGACAAACACCTTAATCCTCAGTGCAAACTAATGAACCGATTATGCACATGTTTTTAAACCGAAAAGACACTCAAAGACAAGAAACTAATATAGTAATTTCATATCATTAAAGCAGCATGTGGATAGGTTCAAGTATGACCAAATCAACGACAGCTGGTATGGAGGAAGTGGAGAGTTAATGAGGAACAACGCAATGTTAGTGGGAGGGATCCATGAGATTAGTGACTATAATGTGTGGGGGACCAAGGGTGAGGAAGCTCACAAAGAATATAAAGAAGGGGCCGGAAGCCGTAGAGAGCATTCCCGATTATTGTTTATTTCTTCATCTTTTATGACTTCTTGCACGCTTCCACCGTTTAGCTGAGTCCGTTGTGTTATTTAGCACAAGGGTGTTTCCGAGCGGTAAATCCCACCCTCATCCTCTCAGGGGACTTCGAGTGCTTACTTAGGAGAGGTTTATTAATTTCGCATTTCCTACCCATCCGACATCGTGCCAAGCTTCAACCATTATCTCACAGCATGCTCTCCTTCTCGTGACTATGTTGTTTTGCGCAGGCGTAGCAAGGGAGGAGTGATAGATCTTGTTCTCGAGCTTCGCTTTCTAGTGGGAGGGAGCAAGTACCCCTTCATCTCGGGAGGCTAGGAGGGTCTTTGAGTATCATTTTTTTTATTCGGGCATCGTGACAAGTTGTTACTATCATTTACAACGCAGCTTTCCTTCGTAAACTCGCGTTGTTTTCTTCGAGAAGTTGCGTGAGGAGGGTTTAGGGCCCCAATTGGTGAGTTAGATTTCCAAAGCGAGGGGAGCAACCCTTCATCTCGGGGATATCTATTGGGGGAGTTTCATCCATTTCTATATCAGATCGACACCTATTATCAGCTTTTTTAGTTGCATATCTTATTCAGTACCCTAGGGCCGCATTTCATCATTTTGTACTTTGTGTATTTCCGGAAAACCCTTCCTAGGTTGTCTTGGAATTGTGCTTGGGAGCTTAGATCTCTATATGCTTGTGAAGTCATTTCGTTTAGCATGGGTTAGATATAATATGAAGGTTTGATTCAAGAATCTTAAATTTTTGTTTCGTTGTATATTTGACTATATATTTGCAAATATATGGTTGATTTGAATAGAGAGGTTTCGAGTATGATTGTTATTTGTAGAGATTAAATGGTAATTTATGTGATGCAAATCAACAAAGATGCTGAGAGGAAGAGTTTGATTTGTCATTTGCAAGTAGACTAACAAATGTGTTGCACATCTCTAAAATATGGTTGATGATGCCTCACGTTGCTTTCATATGTTAGATACTCAATGCACACCGTAGGAGTAGGGTCACACTCATTGTTTTGTAGAGACTATTAGTGTGTATGTATAGATCATTGTGTTGTTTTGAAAATGTATAAAAAAATTAGTGTGTGTGCTTTTATATTTTATTTGTTGACAAAGATGTTGTATGTTGAGACCCATGTGCAAAGGTCTTATGGATAAGTTTGCTTGATTCTTCATTGTTTGTATGTTGGATTGGTGACAGAGTGTGACTTTTATCCTTGATGTTTTTCCTAGTTGATAGAATGTTTGTGACAGAGGATTGCCGACAATGAGACTCTTTTTTATTTTTTGATTGATTACATTTTATGATGAATGTAGTAGGTTGTGAAAACTTTGAAAACCGAACCCTATTACAACAATTGGATATTATTTCTCATAATTGTTAATTAATTAAAAATTTATCTCATACTTTAAAATATCGAAATAAATATGATCGTAATCTTCACAAATAAAAATTGTGGAAGAATAAATGCTAGCACACACACATAAAATTTACACAATTATTCTCGGGACAAAAGTCCCCCCAAAAACTCAACTCTGGGGAAAATCGTAAAGCGATGAGATGAGCGTTTTTATTATTAAGCTACAGTGAAATAATATGTCACCAATCAAGCATGCCGAAATTAGAAATCCTACAGAGAATACCTGCGTAGAAAATCTTGTGAGGAAATTTCCTCACTCCAAAGCAAAACTCCGTGTGCTCTAATCTCTACCTGCGTGAGTCGTCCAACCTGGATTTCCGTGTAGCTACTTCATAACACTAGTGTAGTCACTTCGCACTTAGTTCAAACTAGCTTCTCCTCAATAATTTTGGTCTAATGTTGTCCGGGAAAATGTCTCTCCCTGTCCTCCAAAACCCATGGCCAACCTATGGCACCGGAACTCTCGTCTTCCCCCGGCGTAATCTAAACTCCTTCTCTAGAGGCTACTATGCTGCCCCAACGTCAGCCTCTATGGCTCTTTCCGCCTCCCTACAAATACACTCACCGAATCTGGGAATTATTCCTCCGAACCTCACCGTTCCCGCCCCTCTCTCACTCGCTCTCGATATCACCGACTCTCTCCGGAAACTCCGACCGCCGCTACTCCGGAAATCTGATCTACTCATGAAATCGAACCTCTAAAGTATTCTCTCCATCACCACATCGACCTCCTCTTATAATCCTCCTCGTTGGAGCACCAATCGACCAAGATTAAAACTTAATCAATGGCTAGGATCATCTTGGAGTCAATCCGTGTGAGTTTTCTAGATGATTCTTGCCTTGACTTAATTAATTTTGATTAATTAACCATATTCACTAAGTTTAGACTTACGAAATATTTAAAAATTGGTTAATAATCTAATTAAGCCACTTCTCATGCGGAATTTCCATAAACGATTTATGGGTTTTTGATATCTCCTATATTCTAGCCTTTCCAAAAAAAATTTAAATGATAGAAAACATTCGATGATAAAAAAACTAACACTCCCTCTTAGTGAGGAATGTGTTCTAGCATTGCACTTCCTTCCACAACACCCTATCTTTGCATCATCTCCTATCACGTCGCTTTCGATGTCTCGGTTGTTGTTGCCCACTAACCACCGCACAACTCTAATATGAGTTAGCATCCGTGTTTTTTTTTACCATGCCGTAATCCATGCCAACACTAAGACATCCGCACCGCAAATCCTCTCATTTTTTGTTAGTTGCAACCGCAACTACCGTAACTAAGAAGCATTTGAAATACTAAACCAATCGTGTTCAATATGATGCATCTCGTCACCCGAAGCCTTAATCGCAGCTAGAATATGCACTATCACTAAGGAATTTGCGTTGCTACCGACACTCGCATTTTTCCACACTCCCACTTTTTCTAACTCCTGCACTCGTGCTCCCAAGAATCAAGCCTCTACTAGTCTTTGCAACTCGCTACCTAGAATCTAACTACATCAACTCGGCCACTAGTGCATCCTACTACCGAATATTGTGGGACCTCATAGCTAGGTATTGATCCAAGAGGTGGACACCTCAAGGATCCTCGCCCATATGTAGCGCTCCGGGGCTACAAAACCAAGTCACCCCACCTCACTCCCCGGATAGTATATCGACAAACATCGTGAAGTCTTCCTCCCGCCCGGAGGAAAGCCTATCGATGTCTCCGCAAAATATACTTGTTGGTCTTCGCGCTCTCCTCTTTGTCCTTCTTCGTGAGAGTGACAATAGGTATTGTAGTGCCCTTGCTTACCACACTCCGAAGCATTTTACCCACATGTCCTTCTTCCCTTTCGTCTACTCCCCTTGTCCTTAAATGGGACCCTTAGATGCAAGGGCCACATTCTCCTCCTCCCTCACCCTCGCTTTGATCTCGTTACTACTTCCACCGATGGATCTCTTCAAAAGAGCTCGTCTCATATCCTCTCCCCGCTCGCAAGTCATCCCACATCATGTCCCATCCAGTAGCGTGTCTCTACTAAAGTTACTTTCAGATGAAGAATTTCCAATTCTCTCGAGATGTTTTTGGGCACCAACCGCATTAGCTCCGAAGATTGAGGTGTTTCCCCACTCGAAATTAAACTCGATCCCAAACCTCTTTAATCCCGGTGAGGAACCGGTCTATGCCTTCCTCTTCACATTTGGATGTGTCTCAGTCTTCTCCTCGAGGTACATCTTTCGCTTCCCTGGCACTCCCTAATACAACTTGGCGAGAGAATCCCACATCTTTCGGGAAGTATCCTTTCTAGATATATGTGAGACTGCTAGTGATCCCGTACTCCATCTAGGATCAACCTCTTCACCCATAGCTATCTCCTTTCTCTAGTACTTTAGATGATTTTCATTCGTGGGAACTCGCCACCACATTATCAATATATTCCTTCAAATCAAACTCATCTAGACGAAGCGAGATCCTTTCCATCTAGGTGACATAGTTGGAAGCACCATCCATTTTGTCCTCGATCTCTCATCCATGTAGTGGCCATCTCTTATAAAATGTCGAAAACTCCCTCTTCCCCATATGCTCACTACGCATCGCTCGCTACTCGCACTCCCTCCCCGGAATGTGTGGCTCTTCTAGCTGCTACCGTCAGATCTACAATCGGAAATTTGAACTTCCGAGACTAGAAGTTCCCCGATAAAAAGTTTCCCTCGCGTGTGTGCTCTTCTTCCACCCGACGTAGGGTTCGCGCCCTAGAAAACCGCCGCAAAACCCCCGTGCGTCCCACGCCTATACATCTACCCAACGAAAATATTGAGTTTCTCCCTCTCTACCTCTCGGGAGCTACTCGATCTAGAAAACTCAAATTTTTTATGCCTCTTAGAAAAATCAATTTACCTCAAGCAACTCAACCTCCTAGAAAAAGTGATTGCGCTACCTTCCGGTAATTTCAATCTACCGCCCGACAATGAACAACGAAATTACTTTCTTTTGCTTCGAGCTCTCTAGATGATCAATTGCGCTTCAATACTTCATGTGAAATTTCCAAAAATCTAATCCTACTCGCAATAATTGATATTACTTTCCTAATTGTTAATTAATTAACAATTTATCTTCTACAGTAAAAAATATCTAAATAAATACACTGCAACCTTCCCAAATAAAAACTCGAGGAAGAATAAACGTTTGAAGAAAATGCTAGCACACACACATAAAATTTACACAATTATTTTTTGGACAAAAGTCCCCCTCGTAAAAACCCAACTTGGGAAAATCTGTAAGTGCGTAGATGAGGGTTTTATTATTAAGCAACTCTTTGAAATAATCTAAGTACACAACCGAATGTCGAAACTCTGAAATCCTACAAAGAAATATTGGCAAGAGAAAATATAGTGAGGAAATTTCCCTCACTCCAAAGGAAAATCCAGTGCTCGACCACGCTCCAGTGTGAGCCTTCCAACCGGCTCGCGTAGCTACCGCATCACACTACCGCAAGCTCACTTATGCACTCGCTCAACCAACTTATCCTCAATTTTTTTTGGTCTCGTTGTTTTCTCGGGAAAATGTCTCTCCTAGCCTCCGAAACCCCTCATCCAAATTTTCTCTAGCACCGAAACTCATCTTTCCCGCAGGAATCGAAACTCGCCCCTAGAGGCTATTGCGTATGCCTCGAACGTCACCTTCTCTATGGCTCTTCTCCGCTCTCTATGCAAATGCACTCATTGATTTGGAATTCTTGTTCCGCTTCATCGTGCTTTGTCTCCCTCTCTCACTACTTTGATCTCACTCATTCTCTCTCGCGGGACCGACCGTTGCTACTCGAAATTGATCTCGCTCAGTGAAATCGAACCTCTCAAGTGTTCTCTCCATCACCACATCGACTCCTCCTCTTTTAATCCTCCTCCGTTAGAGAACCAACAACCAAGATTAAAACTTAATCAATGACTAGGGATCATCTTGAAGTCGATCCGTGTAAGAGTTTCTAGATGATTATCACATTGAATTAATTAATTATTATTAATTAACCATATTCCCTAAGTTTAGAATTAGGAAATATTTAAAAAATGGTTAATAATCTAATTAAGCACTCATATTAATAATCTAATTAATAATCTAATGGGATTTGGAGATCTCCTATATTATATCCTCTCCATAAAATTCAAGACTAGAATACATTTGATGCTAAAAAAATTAACACTCCTTCTTAACGAGGAATGTGTTCTAGTGTTGCACCTCGCTACCACAACACCATGTCTCCGGATCATCTCATGTCACGATGTTGATGTATAGCTATTGTTGTCCACAAACCACTATGCAACTCTAATATGAGTTGCATTTGTGTTGTTGCCGACTCCTATTGAATTGTCGCCAACAATGCATTTGCACTACAACTCCCTCTCATTTGTTGATGCTACAATTGAAACTACTACAATCGAGAAGCATATGAAACAATGAACCAATTGTGTTCGTAATGATACATTTGTCACCCGAGTCTTGACTACTACTAGAATACATGCACTCATTACAAAGGAATCTACACTACTTCTAATTCTCGCAGATTGTGCCACCCGCATCGTTTCCAACTTGTAATTTCACTACCCATGACTACTACTATTCTCTCGCTAACTCGTCACTCCGGAATCCGACCGCGATCAACTACCACCGGTCCATACTACTACTAAATATTATGGGCCCTCGTAGCCGTGCATTGATCCAAGAGGTGTGACTCCCAGTGGGTCCTTCCCATCCGTAGCACTCGGGGATACAAAACCAAGTCACCCCCACCTCACTTATAGAGGTATATCGACAAACATCAGCAGTAGTATTCCTCCAACCTCGGGAGGAAAGCCTATCGATCTCTACAGTAAGATGCTTGTTGGTCCTCGCTTTTCCTCCTTGTCTTCTTCCTTAGAGGAAAGTGGGTATTGTAGTCGCCTAGCTCACCACACCTCGAAGCATTTAACCTTTGACCTTTGACATGCGCCCTTCTTCTTCTTACTCTACTCCCCTTATCCCCGACTAGGACCCTTAGATGAAAGCGCCACATTCTCCTCCTCCTTCACTTGCTTCGATCCGTCGCTTCGCCATTTATGGAGATCTCCAAAAGAGCTCATCCCATCCCCTCCTCCCCGTAAGTGAGCCCACATCCCCGTCCTATCCAGTAGCAATTCTCTTCCCTACAACTCGATCCCACACCTCTTAAATCCCGGTGAGGAAGGGATCTATGCCTTCCCCTTTTTGTATCCGAATGCATCTCGGCCATTTTCTCCTCGAGGTACATCTTCCGCCGTCGTAAGTACCCTCTAATCACAACATGGAGAGAGAATCCCGCATCTTCCTTGGAAGTTTCCTTGCCAGGGGCTTATATGTGAAACTACATGATCCCGACTCCATCTAGAGATCAACCGCTTCACCCATGTCCTCTCCTTTCTCTACTCCTTCCCGCCTGATCTACATCCGTGGGAACCTAAGCACCACATTATTGATATATGCCTTCAAATCAATCTCATCTAGAAGTAAGGATATCCTTGCCTTTTTTGGGCCTCTAATTTGTCATAATTTTCGTTTCGATGAAACCATCCATTTTCGCATCTTTCCATTCACTCCATTGTCATCATTTTTAACCATATTTCTTGATAAACACACAAAATTTCCACATACATGTTTACGTGGCTTATTATTATTATTTCCATTATTTTTAATGAATTAAGGAGAATTATGCATGGTTTTACTTATAATTTTTTCGACAATTCAATTTTCATGCAGCTTCCGAAGTTGTCTCCATGGTTGAGGTAGTATAACCACTCTATAAGGAAATATGAACTTGGAAATTGTTTCTAAAGGTTCCAATATGGATTTTTATCGGGTAAAATTCCACCCATCTCGCACATGTGTACTCTCCAACATCAAATCAAGGGAAAAACATAGAATTTTTTACCACACAAATTAAAACGTATTTTTAGAGCAAATGGAAACGAATTTTGAGAAACGAAAAATATGGGTTTTGTTCCGTAATCAGTCTCAATTAGGTTCTTTGTAGTAGCTTTTCTCAAATTTGTAACCGACTTAATATATTTGGAGACTTATTTTTCACGTATTACGTGGATAGAGCAATTTTTAATTTTTTCATTTAATGCACACTCAAATAAAGGTTGTGAACGAGCTTTTCTTTGGAAAATTCATGGCATATAGATAAGTTTGATCATATCTAAGTTTATCTTTGATAAAAAAATCCATGAAATTTTATTTGATTTGATCTATAAAGATCCCATGACTAGAATTGTAGCAATAAAACCCTAAGTCTCGTTGTTGCTTCGCAGATCTATAAATTTCAATCCCTTTGATGAGAGGAGGGAGGAGATGATTGTTTTAAAAACTCTCAGTATTTAGCTAATACAAATGTTTCATTCCTTTGTTGTGTGTGGTATTGATGTGTATTTAGTCTTGTAGATGAGTTGTGCTATTTCCTACATCTCACAAGAGGGCCTCCGCGAGTTGTAAGATTTTCGTTAACCGTAGATAGCATTTCAATTTTCCGTTTTGTTGTAGCATTTCATTGAGAGTATTGTTTAAATGCTTAGTTTTGATTTTCAAATGAATGCTTAGGTTTGTTTTATTAAGATTGCTTAAGCATTTTTACCGTTGAGTAAAGGGAGATATCTTGTGCATATGGACATAACATAGGTTTACATAGGATCAAGAATATAGTTTTTACTTTTCAATTATATATGTTTGCAGAGATAATATTTCTTTTTGTCAAGAGTAGACTCATTTGCGTTGCAGTCTCAATTCAAGCAAAGCGTGATTTCATTTTAAAGCAAGTGTGTTTCAAATTCAAGCAAGTATGATTTCATTTTAAAGCAAGTGTGATTTTACTCGAAGCAAAGTGTGTGTGTGTGTGTGTGTGTGTGATTTCATTTAAAATAAAAAGAGTGTGTTTGATTTAATTTTGAGTAAGAATGAACAAGTGTGCAATTCATTTCAAGAAGAGTATGATCTTTCTTTTAAGCCGAGAAATAGAATTAATTTCATTTACTTACCGTTAAAATGAACTCCGTGCATTTTGATATCTCAATTTAGGAATTGTTTGAATAATAAAGAATTCTAGCACATAAAGTGCACAAAGCACACTTCATGAATATACTAGTCGTGGTTGATAATTCATGTAAGTAATTTAACATAAATTAAATTACCAAACACCTTCCGAAACATGACATAGTTGGAAGCACCATCCAACATGTCCTAACTGTCATCGCGCTGGCCATCTCTCGATAAAATGACGAAAACTCCCTCTTCCCATGTGCTCTTGCCATCGCTTCCGCTTACTTCACTCTCTCTGAATGCGTGCCACTCGCTAGTTTTTACCGTCGATCTACATCTATAAATTTGAACTTCTAAGATTAGAAGTTACCTCGAGAGAGAAATTTTCCTCATCGTATGCTCTTCTTCCACCCAACGCAGTTCTATTCTATAACCGTTGCAAAACCTTCGCATCCAACGCTAGATATCTTCGCAACGAAAATACTAAGTTGCTCGCTCTACTCGCAACTACTTGATCCGTAAAACTCATTTTTTTATGCCTCTCGTAAAATTTGATTTTCCTCAAGCAACTCACCTCCTTGAAAAAGTGATCACGCTACCTCGGGAATTTATCGATCTATCGCCTACATTGAACAACAAAATTCCTTCCTTTCTCTTTGATCTCTCTCGACCGAGCAACGACGCTTCAATACCATGAGAAATTTCGAAAATTGGAATCCTATTGCAAAGAAACTAATATTATTTCTCCTAATTGTTAATTAATTAAAATTTTATCCTCGCTATGGAAATATCAAAAATAAATATAGTGCAAACTTCACAAATAAAAAAATGTGGAAGAATAAATCGCCGGAAGAAAATGCTAGCGAACACACATAAAATTTACACAATTATTTTTGACAAAAAGTCCCCAAAAAAATACAACTTGGGAAAACCTATAGGTAACGACATGAGGTTTTTACTATTACAGCATCTAAGTGAAATAATCCGAGTACAACCGGATGCCGAAACAAGAAATCCTATAGAGAAATACTCGGAGAGAAAAATATAGTGAGGAAATTTCCTCACTCCACTAGAAAATACAAAGCAGTGACCTCGGCCTGTGTGAGTCGCCCAAACCCGGCTCTACGTAGCTACAACGTCACACTAGCATAGTCACTTATGCACTCAAATTCGAACCAACTTCTCCTTAAATTGTATGGTTCATCGTTGTCCGGTAAAATGTCTCTCCTAGCATCCGAAACCTTTGTCCAAACCTTTTATGGCACCGAAACTCGTCCTTCCCCTACAAGAATGGAAATTCTAGAGGTAACTCGCGTTGCCCCGTCATCCTCTCTCTATGTCTCTTCTACCACTCGCAGAAATGCACTCACCGGATCCGTAATTCTTCCTCCGACTTCATTGTATTTTCCCATCTCTCACTTTTTTCGATTTCACCGACTTTCTCTCTAGCAACTAACTCGTTGCTTCTTTGGAAATAAATCTAATCATGAAATCGAACCTCTAAATTGTTCTATCCATCACTACATCGACCTCCTTTTATAATCATTTTTTGTAGCACCAACGACCAATATTAAAACTTAATCAATGGCTAGGACTGGCATCTTGGAGTCGATCCGTGTGATTTTATAGATAATTCTCGCCTTGAATTATTTAATTCTCATTAACTAACCATATTCCCTAAGTTTAGACTTAAGAAATTTTTAAAAAATTGGTTAATAATCCAATTAATCCACTTCTAGGTGGAATTTCGATAAATCGATTTTCTAGGTTTTGGAGATCTCCTAGATATTCTATACTCTCTACAAAATTTCAAGGCTAGGACACATCCGATGCTACAAAAAAATAACAAAGGTTTTATTTCTTACCGTGACTTGAATGATGTATGAACATATTAGTAGAGACATATGTGTTAAAGAGTTTTGTATGACAAATATGGTTTATGCTGACATCGACTATAGAAGTGTTATGGCTTGTTGAGATCTTCATACTTTCTTGAATTAGAAGAATTATAGATCCTTGTGGGATACCGTTTACTTTATGAACTTGATATATATTTTTTCCTTTTCCCATATTGCAGTAGACTTAGTATTGTATGCTTCTGAAGTGTTTTTTTTTGTGGAAGGCTTGATAATGATTACTGCATAAGTGTGTAGTGTCCATAATTGAGGTAGTTGTTGGTTGTGATTATTATTATTCGTAGATATTGAATGATTGGTTTCGATACTTGAAACATGGTAAGATCTAATGTTATGGTTGGATCTCGAGATAGAAAGATGATTGATAAATCACTATTCTCATGTTTATTCTACTTAGCTCATAGTTGACAATTTGGTAAATCTAGGGTTAATGTTTTCTAGTGATAAGTGTTGCAGTAATTGTCACATTTTTATTTATATGTATTGAATTATGGTTGCATTTAGTTAATGATTAGATATTATTGGACATTAAGAGATTGTATTTTCTACAAAGAAGGCTTAGCATTATTGATGGTTTATGTACATGTTTCCTTGATACATTTAATGTGATTGATTATTAATGATGATGTATTTTTTTTCTAATTGTCAAAGATGTCATGTGTTGATGGATGAGATTTGTTTTTTGAATGCAGTATATGCCTTCGAATTTGCGTTGTTAGGGTTTGCCTGATGGGAAAAGAGTTTGGCTTAGTATTTGACTCGTTTGACTTGGTACTTGATAGTGATTTTTAGAAAAGAGCTTTGATTTGGTCAATGTTGTTGAGATTTGGATTGGTATTTATAAAGTGTTGATGAGCAAATATTTTGACTTGGTAATTGAGCAGATTTGGCTTGGTATTTGACATAATTTATGAACTTGGGTTTGATGGTCTATTGAGTATATTTGTTTGATCGTTGATTTTTTTTTAGAGAGTTTATTCTCAGTATCTTTGTATTTAAGTTATTTAATGATTCAACATAATTGTTGATGTGGGTCGAGTTTGAAAATTGGATGAAACGTGGCCTATAGGTTTTGTGCCTGTTGAGTCAAGTGGATCTAGTGTGAAATATTTTAAAACATGGTCCATAGAGGTACTCACTAAGTTGGATCCTTTCAATGAGGAAGAGGTAGCTTCCTTCTGTGGTGGTTGATAAACTTGATTAGGAGTAGTTGCTTCCTTCCACTTGTAGTTGGAGAAACAAGATGGAGGTGGTAACCTCCAACAGGTAGGATCCTACATAGTAGCAAGAGTTTATTCCATTGTAATATGTAATGAAAGATTTTCTTTATAATAAGTAAAGTAAATATGGAGATGACAACAACAATGGTTTTCTCCCATTTTGGGTTTCCACTAAAAAAATTGGTGTCCCTATGTGTTGATGATGTGTTGCATTGTTATTATTTACACGTTCTTATTTTTATTGTTGCTCATAATTTACTGAATATGCCTAGATCTAATGCATACTATAGTATTAAATAAATGATGATCGATAAATTTGAAAATGAAAGCATGAATTAAGTAAAATTGATCCGGCATGAAATACCGATTCACCCCCCGTTTAGTATTTCTAACAAGATTAAGTTAATTGGTTGCAATATTGAAACAAGTTGCAATTCAACTCCATCCTCACCGGGGCCCCGATATCAGTAATAAGAAGACTTAGGGGAAGGAGGGTCACTATTTAGACTACTTCAACCAACAAGCTAGAGGTAAATTAATTACCGAAAAAAGTAAATCTAACTATTGGAGTTGAAAATGGATCTAATCTAGAAAGAGAAAATTCGGAATACAAAATAAAAGTAAATATAATAGATAGATAATAAAAAAAAATTAAATTACACTACATTGTTACAATGAAATGAAAGTGGATTGCATGAAATAAGTAAATTGCAAGCTAAACTAGATTGCACGAAATGAAATTAGCCAAATACTCAAATGCGATTATTTTATTCTACTTTAGTTTTACAAGAAAAGAGAATCATTCAAGCACAACACAAGACACTTCCCCAAATAGGGAAGGGGGGAAGCTTAGGGGAAAAATCCCCCAACTCCAAAAAAAATGCACTTCTTTATTAAATCCCTCATAGAATGAGCAATGGAGAGAGAGGTTAAGGTTGAATCCCTTTTAGATAAAGTATTTTAAATAATGTTTTGAAGAGAGCTTACAATAAATTCCCTAATGAATCAAAAGGATGAAATGCTCTTCTCCAAAAGTTACAAATGAAGAGAAAATGGAAAAGTTGCAATGGGCCCTATGGAGAACCAAATGGTGAATAGAATATCCTTATACACAATAAGTTTCTTGGAAAATCAAGGGAATAATTATGCCTTCTTTGAGAAGCTACAATAGAAAGGATTGTTATTTTTTACATTTTACAAATAATGGTCTAAAAAGTCTCTTTTGAAATGCTCCAATTCTTCAAGAAATGTGAACACATCACAAACACTTTCAATTAACTTTCAAGACCCCGTTAAAAACTCAAGCAAGGGAAAGAAATTATAAGGTGGAAATAGGAAGCTGAAAAACAATCCAAAACTTGTAGCATATATTAGATCCGTCGCTTAGTAAAAATTTCCAAATGAAAATATTAATTTCCTACTCTAGTCTTTCCTTGGAAAACCAAGTAAACTTGGTTCCTTCTTAGTACAAATAAGACCACATTATTGTAACAACAAAATTCAAGTGAGAAGCCTAGCTTCTTTATTTTCAATGACAAAGCATAAGTAAAGTAACCCAAGAAGTGTGTGTCTAAGCAAAGGGAAGGAATTGGAGGTTTCAGGGTTGCTTGAAGCCTTTTTAGATACTTCTTTTGAAACCTTGGGATATCATTCATGTGTGTTACTTCGATGGGCTTGGAGGTAGTCCGATCTTACCGAGAATTTCCCTCAACTCCAAAGCTTTGTGTAACCTCCAACACACTAACAAATACCTTCCAATACAAAATTAATATCACATGTGACTTGCTCATATAATGGCAAGATAAGACATAAAGTTATTCAACCAAGAATACACAAGTCACAATAAAACCTAGAATAAAAGAAAGCTAAGAAAAGCTACAAATACGTGTGCCTTTCTCCTTGGAAAAATATCGCTCCAATCAAGCCTAAGATACAAAATATTGTATGAAAGTAAAAACAATTGAACCCAATACAATGTTACCTCAAGTATGAAATAAAATTAACACAAGCTCAACACCATTGGACCTCCAAATAATTTTTCTATCTATGAATGACAGAAAGTACAAAATTCTTGGTAGATTATCCCCAAGATCGAAGTTTCCAACCATGAAAGAATGAGAGCTAATTGGGTTTATTTATACAATTTTGGGAGAAGATCTCAAGAACATGAGAGCAAACAAGTGTCAAGGATGAGATAATATCAACAATGCTAACATGAGTTTCCAAGTGTCATGAGATAGCCCCAAGATTATTATTATAATGTTAGTGCGTACTTCTCCTTATTTTTTATGTGGATTTCTTCGAGTGACCGACATATTTAAAAAGTGTGGAAGAGGGATATTTGAGTGGGAATATCCCCACTTCAATCGACAATGTGGGGGTTCCTTGTAGTGTGGCAATGTTGGGAGTGGTTGTCATGTGTATAAGATGGGGGAGCTACCTCTCGCTGGCCACTTAACTCAAGAAAACTTTACCAACACTTAATTATACTTTGACCTTTTTTTTGACTAAAATTTGGCCCTATTTCAGGGATTTGGTCCCCTTAACTAGTTGTAAAAGAGGGCAATTCATCCCTACTTTATGACAGCCCACTCAACCTTCTTATGTGGCCTTTAAACTTGACTTTGAACTTGAATTTTATTTCCAATTCACTTGCCTTTACTACTTGTGAATTTTCTTAACTTAGAACACACTTTTAATGTATCCCTCAGCTATTTAATTTTCCAATTTTATGGTCTTTTGCCCTCATTTTATACTAAAATTGGGTTTTCATGGGGAAATAATTTTTTTTGAGCCCCCAAAGTGGGTACTCGGGGATAATTTTTTTTCTATGAGCATGAATTTTGAGCACCCACATGCCACCAACACCATTGGACTCTCCAAAGTATTTTTCTATTATGAATAGAAAGTACAAAATTTTGGTAGATTATCCCCAACATCAAAGTTTTTCCAACCATTCAAGAATGAGAGCTAATTGGGTTGTATTTATACAATTTTGGGAGAAGATCTCAAGAACATGAGAGCAAACAAGTGTCAAGGATGACATAATCTCAATGTTAAAACGAAGTTTCCAAGTGTCATGAGACAAAATTCTCAAGATTATTGTTATAATGTTGTGCATACTTCTCCTTATTTTTTATGTGGATTTCTTGAGTGACTGAAATATTTAAAAGTGTGGAAGAGGGATATTTGAGTGGGAATACTCCCCACTCAACTAACAATGTGTGGGTTCCTTGTAAGTGGCAATGTTGGGAGTGGTTGCCATGTGTATAAGATGGGGGATTTAACTCCCCTCTTGCTAGCCACTTAACCCAAGAAAACGTTACCAACACTTAATTGAAGAGTTTGACCTCTTTTTGACTAAAATTTGGCCCTATTTCAGTGGGATTTGGTCCCCCTTAACTAGTTGTAAAAGAGGGCAATTCATCCCTAGCTTTATGGCAGACCCCACTCAACCTTATTATGTGGCCTTTAAACTTGACTTTGAACTTGAATTTTATTTCCAATTCACTTCTGCCTTTTTACTACTTGTGACTTTTCTTAACTAAGAACACGCTTTTAATGTATCCCTCAGCTATTTAATTTTCCACTTTTATGGTCTTTTGCTCCTCATTTTTTTACTAAAAGTGGGTTTTCATGGGGAAATTTTTTTTGAGCCCCAAAGTGATACTGGATACTTTTTCATGCTATGATGCTATGAATTTTGAGCACCCACGTGCTACCACATTATTTATGCTAGCACTCACTTATTTATATTTTTACCCATATATATATATATATATATATATATATATATATATGTGTGTGTGTGTGTGTTAAAAAATCTTGTCTTGAGGGAGTTTTTAATTATTTAAAAATTCCTAAAAATACCTAGACAAATCTTTGGAAGACTTTGGATATGACCTAGCATGGTAATATAGATTAACCTTAGACACTAGGACACATCTATACGCCTAGATATTAAGTTGCACTCCAATCTTTGGAGGTATATAGTGAGTGAAAAACTCCCGCTAATTATTTATCGCTAAAAATAAAAAATAATTAGTTAAGCGAAAAAACACTTCCAGAGTGAACTCACTTAGTAACGAGGTCCCAAGTTGTCTAATTTTTTTTACATAAGTTCATCATGATAACATTCATTTATTACAATTCCTTCATGAAAGTTTGAGAGAAGAAGAGAGAGAAAAGGGACAAGATGCTTTGGTGGACTTTTTGATTATTCAATTTTTTTTACTTGTGTGTCTTGTCCATTGGGCAATGGAGTTTTCGTTTTCATGCCATGTGCATATGATCGTGAAAACACCACATTGACTCTGAATTTTTTTTTGAAAAATTGCTATTATGACAATGAATGGAGTTTCCCAATAAGACATTGTCATGTGTTCTAATTCTTTTCTACAATAAGAAACATAATATTTGGCTTCGAAATTATGTCGATAAGGATGTTGGGTATGTGTTATATTCTTTCCATAATTATTCGCACGCGTGGGGTGGGACAGTGGGGGCCATAGCTCCCCTCGTTCATTGCGTCGCGGGCGCAACGAGGATCCTATTTTAGGGTGGGCGGACCCGCCTATGGTTTTGTGCATGGGTTTACACATGGTTTTCGGGCTCCATCGCATTGTGTAGACCTCGGTCAAGGGAACTACGCTTATGTTCTAATCCAGTGTTAATGGATTGGGGTTTATGAATGCTTCGACATGTATATATATATATATATATATGTGTGTGTGTGTTTGTGTGTTGTAACACTAAAAGGAATATAATAAAAAATCAAGTTGGTAGTCTTGATTTGGGATCTAGGGAAAAATATTTGTGTACATATGCTCTTTATGCTCTCGCTATTGTTTATTTTCTTCTCGTTTTTAAGAATTCATTTGTGTAGATAATTTCGTACAAGGTTAAAACCTACATTTCATATCGTAGTTGTTTCCACTTGCAAGGGGAAACCTTTCCCATTGAGGGTTTTTTTTCTCTGGGCCCTATGGTAGACTCCTTGTTCAAAGGGGGAGATCTTGCGAGATCGATTCTTACGTGAAAAGAAAGATGGTGAGCAAGTTGGAAATATAGAGATCGATAAATATAATGGCTTCGGAGTTTTGAGTTGTGGAAGCTCAAGATGGAGGATCTCCCGGTGGATAAAGATCTGCGGATCGCAAAGTAGATCCAAGTACTAAACCAACAACAATGTCGGATGAAGATCGAGGCGGTTGGATCTAAGGCAAAGAGCACAATATGGTTGTGTATCTCGCATTTGGTATTGTTTTATGTATCTCGGGGAAGCTTTCAGTAGAAGACATTGTGTGTCAAGTTAGGGACTTTGTACCAATCTAAGTCTCTCGGTGAATAAATTTCCCCTACAAAAAATGTTGTATAACCTGAGGACGAAGGATGGAGACTCAAAGGATGGACAGTTGAATTTGAACACCTTCAATATTATTGTGGTAAGTCAAGGCTTGCTCATCTCGTTGATATTAAAATATTAGATGAATATAAGTGCATCAATTTTTTTGCTTTCTCTACCAGAGTTCTTCTGACAGCTCCGGGTTATTGCAATAGGTAGCAATACAACTACCTTGAATTTTGATGAAATTGTCTCTACCCTCAGCTGTACTAAGAAATGACGACTAGAGAAATATGGAGGGCCACAATGAAGATGCCTTATATAGTACGAGGAAGGTCATAGAGCGTAAACACAAATAAGTTTTCAAGTGGGAGATCTAAATCTCCAGGAAAGCCCGTAAAGGTGTGTTGGAAATGCAAAAAGGAAGGGCACTTCACAAAAGGGACTCATAAGAAAAAACTTCCTTAGATGAAGGTGGGGATGTGTATTTGGCTTCTTATTCAAATACACATGTAGATCGTGAGGCATGGTTTATTGGCTCTAGTGTGCATCCTTTCTACTTCATCGCCTCCTAGTGGAGTGGTTCTCGTTGCAGGTATGAGAAGTATGATGGTAGTGATGTCTTCTCTAGTGGGGTGATAGGAAGGCCGAACTATCTCCGACGTGGAAAATTCAAGTTGAAGCCGCAAGGGTGGGAAGGATTAGAACACTTGTCGATAGCTCATATTCTCGCATTGGCCGTAACTGATTTTCGTAAGCAAGATGGATGATGCAGTGTAAAACAAGAGGTTCGATAAAGATACCTACAAGATGATTCTAGGAGAAATGGTATTAATGCGGGGATTTAGAATTGGAACTATGTAAAAGCTTCACGTAAAGCACCTGTTATTGATTGTTCAACGCTATGTGGTTCCCGAAATTTGAGCGAGAAAGCCTAACGACATCTAGGGAGAAAAGACCATGCTATGAGACATCAAAGGTTGGACATATTGGAGAGAAGGGTCTTAGGATATTGCATGGTAATGGTATGGTGGAAGTTATGTCTCAATTTCTTGGATTTAGATTTTTTGAACATTGTGTATATGAGAAGAAAATTTGGGTGAGTTTGCCTACTCGGTGCTAAGAGGGCGAACAAGATATTAGAGCTGTGTGCACGTGGACTGTGTTTAGACTCCGTGTCGCGTTCCATCATTGGGTAAGTCTATGTACTATGTTTCATTCATAGCATGACTTCTCAATGAATACATGGATATATTTCTTGAGGAAGAAATCTGCAAGTCTTCGACAGATTTAAAGAATTTTCAGGCTCCGGGGAAAACCAGTAGAGAGAAAAGATAAAGGTGTTGAGAAATCAGCATAATGATGGAGAGTTCTTCAAGAAGGAATTTGAAGAGTTCTCCGTAAGAAGTGTGTGGTATAGCATAAAGCAGTATCACTACTCCATACACACCTCAAAGAAACGGAGTTGTAGAAAGAATGAACAAAACGTCGATGGAAAAGGCAAGAAGCATGCTCGTCGGGTAGTCAAAGCTGGGACAGAATTTTGGGCAGACAGATGCGAGACCGCATGTTACCAAGTCATCAGCATCACCTTCATCGACCGTTGGAGGATAAGACTCCACATTAGGTATGGACTCAAAGGGTAATAAAACCTCTCCTTCATCAGACATGATGGTATTTGGATGTGATGCATATGTACATGTTCCAAAGGAGAAAAGGACAAAGTTGGATAATAAATCGAAAGGTGCATCTCTATTGGGTATAAAGATGGTTTAAAACGCTACTATCTTTGGAACCCAAAAAAACAAGGAAGGTTGTGTACAACGAGATGTGGTGTTTATAGAGGTGAAATATGTTGTTCAACATGAATTCCTACTAAAGGAACTCCGAGAAGATAAAGTTTGAGATAAAGGAGGATCAATCAGTACTCTACAACATGAACAAGATCTCGTAAGAGGAAGAGCCACAAACTCCAAGCTTGTGGGAAGATCGGTTCCGAAAAGAAGGCATCCGTAAAGGTATATTCCATTTTATTTCTGTTCAAATTTTTCTTTAACTATCACCGATGATGATCCCAAAACTCGTCGTGAGGCAAAAGTGATTCAAAGGATGGAAAAACTTCTGGAAGGAGGCTATGGTTGATGAAATGGCATCCTCGGCACTATAAATGAGGCATGGGATCTCGGTGGAGTTGTTGCCCGAAGCAAGCTCGTCAGAGAAAATGGGTGTTTAAGAAGAAGATGAATGTAGAAGGTGCAAGATGGAGAAATGCAAAGCTCGACTTGGTAGCAAAATTTTATTCCCGAGAGCCAGGAATTGATTTTGGTGATATTTTTTCTCTTTTTCTCCAAGGTTACTTCTATTACATTAATTTTACATGTTGCTACCGCATTTTATTTTCGAGGTATAATAGATGGATGTGAAGAGAGCATTTCTTCATGGGGATATGGATGAGGAGATCTACATGAAGAAACCTCGAAGGCTTTGCATGTGAAGGGTAAGAAAGAACTCGGTATGCAAGTTAAAAAAGTCTTTGTATGGGTTAAAGCAAATGCTCAATATGATGTGGTATCAAAAATTTGATACCTATATATACGAGGACTTGGCTTCACCGTAAATGGCTAAAGAGGATGACTATGTGTATTTTAAATTAATTGGTGACCGTGTTATTTATTTTCTCTCGCATGTGGATGATATGTTGCCGATTGGAAATGACAAAGAAATTATCCAAGATTTCAAGACCCAATTGTTCTCAAAATTCGAGACATGAAGTATCTTGGCATTGCAAACTATATTTTGGGCATGGAAATCAAGAGAGATCGAGCAGAGAGGAAGCTTCAGTTAAAACCAAGTAGGAAGTATGTCGAGACAACATTTCATAGGTTCAATATGCAAGATAGTAAAAACCTCCAAGTGAAGGTTCCTATTCCCGTAGATGTAAAGCTATTTGTTGAACAATGTCCCAAGACATAAGAAGAAGAGGAGGATATGTCCCGTGTTTCATATGCAAGTGTAGTGGGTAGCTTGATGTGTATGCAATGGTTTGTACTAGACCAGAGATTGCACATGCAATAGGAGTAGTTGAACATGTTTATGTCAAAACTAAGGAAGGACTCATTGGACAATAGTGTGAAGCGAGTTTCTAGATATTTGTATGGCACGCAGTGATTATGGCTTGTGCTACCAAGTAAGACCAAGATTGGATAGAGTTTTGGACATCTCGTGGTTTTGTTGATGCAGGATTGACTAGAGATATGAACCAAAGAAGCTACAAGTGGGTATGTGTTTAGACTTTCTATTTCGAGGTGCACTCGCCTGGATGAGTAGAAGGGTCACTGTTCGTAGTGGGCAGCTACAGTAGGAATAATACATGCAGCAAACACATCATGCAAGCAAAGAAGCAAGCTTTTGGTTGTAGAGATTGTTTTCAAGTATGGGGTTTGTGCAACGAGCTATAAGGATACGTACTCCGTAATAGCCAAACTGAAATTTTCTTGGCTAAGAACCCCGCTTATTATTCAAAGATAAACCACATTGATGTTCAATATCACTTTGTGAAAGATATGGTTGAGGATAAAAAAGGTGTTGTTGGTAAAGGTGGACACTTTGAATAATGTTTCGTATGCATTAATGAAGTCACAGTGGAGCACTCCGAAGTTCTCTTCGTGTAGAGAAACAATGGGTGTTGTAGGGCTAAACTAATGACTAAGTTCTCTTTGTGTCCCCCTACGTAAAGAAAACAAGTGGGAGAATATTGGGTATGTGTTATATTCTTTCCACGACTAGTCACACGCGCTCGAAGGTGATAAGGGGGTGATACGGTTCGTCGCGTTGGGTGCACCGCGGGAGCAGCGCGGGGGCGGCACGTACCCCCCTATGGTTTTTTGCACCGGTTTGCACATGGTTTTGGGCCATGATGGTTTTCGGCCCCCGGTATTTTGTAGATCTGCCAAGGGAACTCGTTATGTTATAATCAAGGGTTAATGGACTCAGGCGTTTATGAATGCTTCGACATGTATATATATGTGTTGTAACACTAAAAGGAATATAATGAAAAATCAAGCTAGTAGTCCCGATTTTGGATCCAGGGGAAAAATCTTTGTGTACATATGTTTTATGTTTTATGCTCTCGCTATCGTTTATTTTATTTTCTATTTTTAGGAATTCGTTTGCGTATAATTTTTGTATAGGGTTAAAACCAAGAAAGGAAAACTTTTCTTTCTCCCTTCATGCTTACTTCATGCTACGTACTAATGAAAAATGAATTAACTAAACTAAACTTTTAAAAAAAAAGATCTTAATTTTATTTCTTAATTACGATGACAGTACTTTTCTATATTGGAAAGATGGTGTCGAATTTAGAGATTTTTTTATTATAAATATTATATTATGTTTAAGAATTCATAAAAATTAATATTATTCATATTCACCATTTAATGAAATATTTGGATTACTTTTGTTAAGTTACTTGCATTTTATAAAATGAGGATTTGTGAATGTTTGTGCTACTAAAAAAGGTTTTTAGCCACGTAGTTGACTTCCAAAACCTAAGATTTAAATTCTTGCCAAATCTATTGCCACAATTGTCTATCTTACTTGCATGAGTGATCTAAGCCTATCTATGTTTATCAACAAGCTACTTATATAAAATAAACTAATAGTTATCACAAATTCCAAATCAAGGAATTTTTTTAATCATAGACAATTCAACGACTTCTCAAAATTTATAACGCACACAACAACAAGCCTCATATCTATTTTTATCAACAAGTTACTTATATAACCAAACTAATAGCTATCACAAATTCCAAATCAAGGAATCTATCTATCGTAGACAATTCAAATACTTCTCAAACTTTATAACACATACAACAACAAGTTGAGATCTGAAGAAAGAAATCGAACGATGTGCAAGAAATTTCATAATTAGTGAAACTCACTAATAAGTAGTAATTCTGTCCTACTCATATTGAAAGGAATATGATACTTCCTTCCCCGCATTAATAAGTAATAATTTGGTCTCACTAATATACAAAGGATGAGATAATTTGATTTATTAGTAGAAATTATATTTTCATATTTATAAATTTAATTTACTTAATAAGGTTCATTAGAGACTTTTGAACAAATACCATACATTAAATTGACCGTATGAGGCTCTTTTGCTTCGTGGGATAGGGGTCTTTGCATAGCAATTTGACTACTAAATTTGTGTTCGTGTAGGCCTCCACCTAGTGATTTTACTACTAAAATATACAAAGTTGTACATGCTTTTGGTGTATGAGACCCATTATTTGTGAGACATGGTCCTTTACATAGTGATTTGACTACTAAATTAGTGTACTACTAAAATAGACAAAGATGTACATGCTCTATTGGTCTACATTTAAACCTCATCTCTTACAAACTTAATATGTCACATGCCATATTTAAATGCTCTGTATGAGTGATAACATCATTTTTCCCAACCACCCATCCTCCATTTAATTAACATTTTAAAAAAATATCTATTAATATAATAAAAAAAACTATTAAAATGACTACAAAATATGAAAGAGTTAATTTATTAAATCTTTATGAGATGATTGGAATATAATTGTACCTAAAAAATTTATCTATATAATTAAAAAAATATTAATCTATACTTTTAAGAAGAGAAACTATTTATTAACATAATGATACTTCGATCGATAATTATAACTAAAAATAAAATTAATTTGTCCATAGGGTCTTGGATAGACGATGATCAAATGTTTTGTTAAGGCACTCCTCTCATGTGAAGTCACCGGTTCAATTCCCCGCTCGATCGTAGGTGATATACCGGACATGTTGAAGATGTAGTCTACCTAGCTTACAAAAAACAAAACAACAAAAAATTCAATTCAATAATTTTCAATATGTAACTTCCTTGTTTAGAATGGTTTATCAATAAGAGAAACATTATACTAGAATTTGCACCAAAAAAGTGCAAAGACACACCGATAGAAGTATAGATGAATGTAGAGTGACGTAGAGGGTAGTGCATTGCAAGAAACACGAATATGGACATGGAGGTCATCATGAATCAGTGAGGCAAGGGGTTGTGGAAATGGGAAGGAATTGGTAAAGTAAAGGGTTGTGTGTGGAACATGGTTGTGTTATCGAAATGATGGTGAGTCGTCGAGGCAATTGTTGGGGTTGTATTAATCACTATTGAATGACTAAAAACAAGACACATAAATTATCAATCTAGGGACGTCTTTTATTTCAATGAGCAACACGATCAGTTCTGGTGTCGATACACCCAACTAGAAGCAATTCCAAATAAAAAGAAATCGTTGCCGAAGTAAATGTTGGAAGTAAATCACTCAGTGCAGATATAAAATGAACTACAAGACTCGTAATCACACTTCAATTAACTGCTCTAGCGCGCCGCACAACAATTACCCACAAATCGGTGTCTCTAATCTCATATGTGTAACATCATACAAAGTATTAAAATTGGAAGCGGGATATATTCACATTTAAAATAGCAAAGCAACAACACTCTACCGATACATAAACCAAAATCACAAACACATATATACACAACTACCTTAATCACCGCAATCCCCTCGCTAAGAAGGAGAGCTCCTTCCTTCCGCAAAGGTGCGCAAGTAGAGAAAGAACTTAACGAAACTAAAATTGAATAACGCATGTAACAAAAATAACAGGATAATATGTATTAATATGAGCAAAATTACTTAATCCAAAATAATGTTGTTATCCGTATAACCTTTCGACCTCAAGCGGCCGATGAACTATATAGAGGTTACATCTCGTAAAAACAAGGGATAGATCAACCATGAGAATCTTATGATTCTCATGTTGATCGAAATAGAATACAGCTATGGTTATAACCACTTCTTAATAAAAGTAATATGGAAAAATTATAGATTACAATCAAAACCGTCCATAGGTCGTTATCCAAAAATACAATGCTTAATAACTTCTAGCACCTATCACGATAAGCCACGACCTATAGCGCAACAAAGTGATAGAGGATAGGTCAGCAATAGGATTTGACGAGTATCTAGCCGGTCGATACAACCGTATCGCAGTTCGCTGGGTCTCAGTACACGCAGTTTGCCGCCAGTGTTCGTAAATAAAGAAAGTGTAACATCATCATGGTGTAAAAATCTCGTTGTAACATCACACCCTTAACTTCTCCCGTATACCTTGTGCTTGGAGGATATTTGGGTGCTACAAATGACATCTCCGGAAAGACAACACAAAGACCATAGATCTTCTCCAAATATTCATCCTCAATTAGTCATAAAAAAAGGTACGATATATCAGTAATAATCGATGAAATGGCAAAGTAATGAAAAATAAGGTGAAACAAAGACAAGTTAGAGTTAGAAAGGTAGGAAAAAGAGGTAAATTGTAGAGACCAACCTCTATATTTTACTATGATGAGCACTAGGCTTTTATGAAATTGTAGAGACGGTAACTCCTATATTTTACTAGATGAGTTTTTAACAAGAACTAGGAATTTAAATCCATAAGCATACAAGTTTTGAAAAACCCGCAAAATTCAATCGTCTGATGTCAAATTCCATAAATTTAACTTCATGACACATACATCTATTTAACTTTGTTGATATGGGTACAATGAAGTCATCATAGAAAGACAATATAACTAACACATGTACCATTCACCCTTAGATGAGAGCCAAACTTGACTTGCCACTACTTGAGCTCCTTTGTTGTCGCTTCACCTCCAAGCCCTCGAATGTTGTCATGCTTAATCCGAATGTAATGACCCACCTGCTGACCTCCCAACCTACTCCTTGGGTACTCTCCTTCCCCCAAGCGACCCCCAAGCCAGCAATGGGGTCAGTACAACGAAGGAATGTGCTAGCCGATAGAGGTGAGCCTCTCTTGGCTCAAGAGTCCCCTCTCTATAATACTCTACCTCACCAAACTCAACTATAGCTCATAACCACTCAAAATGACATAATCTCCTCCATCCAACAATAGGGTATGGTCATTTTCCATTCCATTTCCCTTTCTTTTTATAGAAGGCTTCATAGGTGACACTCTGGAATTTCATACAAATAATTATTTTTTATTAACCCAAAATTTGATTATCTTCACCTCACTCATGTGTCACCCTCTCATCAAGACTCTCCAAAAATAATTTACTTAATTATTAATTTAAAATAGTATTTTCTCAACCCAACAAGACTTCCTATTTCTTCTCCTAGTTGTCTCTTGATTCCCCCTTTTCTACTCCTTAATTTGTGTTTATTGACCGAAGTTAAATGATAAGTCCTCGATTTGGTCCCCCTAACTACCCTCAATTTTCCTTTTCGATGAATATTCTTATGTTGGCTCTTGCGAAGCATGGAAGTTCTCTAAATATCTCAAATTTTAATTATTAATCTTATTTTTTAATTCACCACCCTCTTCTCTTAATGAAGTTTTTAATAAAATCTTTATACTTAACTCTATGTCCCTCTTTCCCCTTTTGCCTAATTAAGTTACTTATGTACATTATCCACTTAATATATTGTTTTAACATGGAAAGGGTAGAGTTATCATGGTAAATACTTTTATCTCTTCCTATTCCTCCCTTACCCTAAGTTTTATTATTGATTTAATTCCTTTGGTTCTAACATCATATATCACTTGATATGAATTAGTTGTATTGTCCTATATTGATTATATTTCTATTAGTTTCTTTAATGATGTCGAGGGTGTCAAGTTGGTCATGCTCCCTTCAAGAACTTCCATCTCGAAGTTCCAAGGGTGCCATGCCTAAGAATTTATTTCGATGCCGAGGGTGCCAAGTCAGTCGTGCCTCTTCAAGAATTTCTCTTGAAATTCCAAGGGTGCCACACCACTTTCCTCCTTCAAGTATCCAAAGTGGTTACAAGAGGAAATTATATGTGCAACGACAGTAGACCCCTATCATCTAGTATGTTGCCCGGCTATAGTGAGACTAACGAGAGCCGGGGATCAAGCGAATCCGCCTGCATGCGTGCCCCCCCCAAAAAAATCCTCATGAGTGAACCAAATTTGGGACCTACCCCCACGACATCGTGATCTTCAAGGCGAAGGTATTTCGACCTTTCCAACCCAAGTCACAAAGGTGAGTGCTAGTGGGTCGATTAGGAACAATGTCCCACTCCCTCCCATGTTGTTCCATCCAATTGTACAACCCCATCACCCTTATGTGAGTCATTCCTGGCCAAGCAACTAACATGTTCCCCGCAACCACCGACATATCATCGCAGTATATGTATATATATATAACAAGTTTCAAACCGAACTTAGAATTTCCAAGACAAAATATTAATTTCTATCAAACCTGATGTTGTCAACTCATCATATGCGAGTGTCTCTCGGTGGTTTCCCTCAGTACGCTCAATAATCATCAGCATAAAGTTTCTTAGTGTTAGTCATTATTATCATAATAGAAACATCAACATGACCTAAAGTCATTCACATCATTGTTTATTTTGAATCGTAACTAATGTAAGTAGCTAACATATGGGGACACATCTATCATGTTTATCATAATCATAACATCAATGGTAAATTAACATATCCATCAAAGTCATCATCATCGTAACATCAATAGAAAACATATCTATCCATAAAATCTATCATCATCATGATATCAATAGAGAACATGCATATCCATTAATGCTACAATCATCATAAAGATCAATAAAGCCACACATAACCATCAAATCCACTAATAATAGAGTTATGTCCGATCCTCAACCCGAGGTCCTCAAAGAATAAATCGTGGGTCTTAGGGCTAAATAATGTTAAAATTAATATCATCAAGCAATAACTAGAGTAGGGCACTACATACAATTTCTCTAATAGTGGACTTCTGCCTCGAAGTCCTTGAAATAGATAAGAAAAACGATGATGTATCCTTCGCATCCTCCCAAGTGGCCGAACTAGACTACAATTGTCCCACCGGACCTTAACCTGGTCCAATAATCATCGTCTAAGCTGCAAAGTTCGCCGGTCCAATATGCGAACCGGGTTCGGCCATCACCTCGCTCTCGTCCGAAACCCGCAAGTGACCTAAGTCAATAAAATGTGATGGATCCGAAATATAATGACGCAAAGCTTAAAACATGAAACACATCATGAATACGTAGGGGATGGAGGTAATGCAAGTTTATATGCTACCTAATTCTTTCTAAACTTAAAAGGGTCCCACAAACCGTGGAGACAATTTTTCTACCTTTCCAAATATTATAGAGCTCTTTGGGGCCTTACTCTCGGTGAACACCCTATCTCCTACTTCATAACTTCGTCTATTCAAGAGAGTCGCATAACTCTTTGTCGATCTTGTGCTTCTTTTGGCATCCCTTTAATCATAGCCATTTTTTTCTTCCATCTCTTGCACCATTTCCCGTCCTATTAATATTCTGGGTCCTCTAGTCGGTCCCAACTAAGAGGTGTTATGCACGGCCTTCCATACAAGAACTCAAAATGGTGCCACTCCGATGGAACTTTGATAACTCGTTATTGTAAGAAAAATTCCACCAAAGGTAAAAACTCCTCCCATTTCTTTTGTTGGTCCATCGCATACATTCGTAGCATGTCTTCGAGGATTTGATTAGTCCTCTCCGTCCGACCATCCGTTCCCGGGTGGTATGCAAGGCCGAAGTTCAATTGGTTCCCAAGGCTTCTTGGAAACCTGTCCAAAACCTTCCCGTAAACACTCGCTCCCTATCCGATATGATCTTCCTGTGAAATCCATGTAATCTTACAATCAAATCAATAAAAACTCTCGCTATCTCTCGTGCCTTATATGTAGTCTAACTGGTACTGGGCATTCTTTGGTCAACGTGTCCACCACTACAAATATGGAATCATGTCGTCTTTGGAGGTCATTGGTAGTCCCACAATGAAGTCCATTGATATAACTTCCCATTTAGATTCTCATATCTTCATGGGGTTGCAATAACCTCGACTGATAAGTCCGAAACATTTTACTCGCTAACACTCTAAGCATCTTGCTACAAAGTTTACAATGTCCTTCTTCTATTCCTTTCCAAAAGAAAAGTGGTTTCAAGTCCGCACTCATTCTTCTAATACTCGTGGTATGCCATGTATATTGCACGATGCTTCATTCAAGGTCAACTCGGCATATATCTTCATTTGGTGGCACATATATCCTCCTGCATCAAATCGTAGAAGTCCATCACTATCATGGGAGTATTCTTCATATTTTGGGATCCTCATTTTTTCCTCCCTCAAACTCTTGCTAACCTCCTTGTACCGTGTCCTTAAATTTCAAGTCAAGCAACTTCTCCTCAAATGTGTCTTTAAGGGAATCACCGAAAATATTTGAGACCTCCTACTTAAAGCACGCCCACCCTATTTATTGTTCCTTTTATGTAAGTAATATCAAAATCATATTCACCGATTAGCTCAAACCATCTTTGCCTTGCATTTAAGTGGTCCTCGAGTGAATATGTCTTGTAGCCCACAATGGTCGGCATTTCTAAGTTCAAACTTCCTTCCTAGAAGGTAGTGTCTCCAAATATTTCATCGCATAAACAATTGTCGCCATTTCTAGATCATGGTTTGCGTAGTTCTCTTCATGGGTTCTAAGTTTTCTTGATGCATATGCTATTACTCTCCTTCCTCGCATCAATACACAACCCAACCCTTGCTTGAGTAAGTATCGCGTGAAACCAAAAATTTTTGTTCCATATCTTAGCACTTTCAAAATTGGTGCCATCGTTAATAATACCTTCAACCTTTTGGAATGCCTCTTCACATTTTTCTACCCAAAATGAATTTTTTGTTCTTTCTTTGGAGCTCAAGAATGGGCTTCGCTACCCTCGAAAAACCCTTCGACAATCTACGTATAATACCCTACCATGCCCATCAAACTTCGTATTTCATGAACATTGAGCAGTGCTCTTTCGGACTGGCAGATGGGCTTCTTATCTTTGTCGAGTTCATCAGCGTATACCATCCCCAAAGATAATGTGCCCAATATATTGAATCTTTGATCGTAAAAGGAACACTTTGACATTTTTCCATACAATTGGTTTTCTCTAAGACATCGAAGAACTATCCTCAAGTGTTCGTCATGATCTTCTCGGGGGTCTTTGAGTAGATCAAAATTTCATCGATAAATACTTGTACAAATCCTTGTTTAAGTAATCCCGGGAATATTCCATTCATCAAACTCATGAAAACACCCTAGGGAATTTGTCATCCATAAGGTAAAACAAGCAAATTCATAATGCCCAAATTGCCTTAAAGGTCACGAGATATCTTCTTCCTGATTTTTAATTGATGATATCCTCGACCTCAAATCTATCTTTGAAAACATAGTTGCCCTCTTCATTTGATCAAACAAGTCATCTATCCTAAGTAAATGACATTGACTCTTTATCATTACCTTGTTCAACCGCTTTAGTCAATGCACAATGGGCCAGACTGTATCCTTCTTTCTTCTTAATGAAAAATCAATGAGCTCCCACCTGAGATATGCTAGGTCATATGAACCCCAATTCCAACAATTCCTTTAATTGTATTTGCAATCTCTTTAGTTCGAGCCGACATACGATAGGGTGCCTTTGCAATAAGCCTGCCCGGTTTAAGGTCGATGGTAAAATCAATTTCCTTTTGGGGGTAGGCCAGGTAATTTCCTCTTTTTCAGAAATGCATCCTTGAATTCAACAAGAACTCGGATGTTTATCAAAGTTTTCGTAATCACCCTTATCATTTAGAGCTACCACCATGAACATTTGAAATTCTTTTTGCCTATATTTCATTATTTTCATGGATATATATCCTTAGGGAGACCTCACTTTTTCCCTCAATGATTTTCTTTGTCCATCATCATTCGTGAAATATAGTAATTTTGTCTTTGCAATCTAGGAGTGCCTATGTCGCTCCAACTAATCCATTCCTATAACTATGTCATACTCCTAATATCGTAGAATACAAGGATACCTTGGTTTTACATACACCTGTGTCCAACTCACATCCTTTACCATCTTTCCTACATTTATTTTCATACTACATGCAATTTATACATGTCTAAAATCATGTTGAGAAATGGTTTATGTTTAATCCTTGATAATGCATTTAAAGAAATAAAAGAACTAGTAGCTCCTTGGATCTATTAAAATGAAAAAACTCATACCACTAATATTACGTGAGGTTTCCAACACAATGACTTGGTGGTTTTACCCGACGATTTTTCACCGCCGCATGGATGCGATGAGCTTCTCTCAAGTCCCCCACCGTAGTCGCTTCTCGAGTTGAGTTGGTATTCGTCTTTGAGGGCAATCCCCCGTAGTTAGCACCTTCACAAGTCCAACACCCCTCTTAGGAGCTTGGCTTCTATTATTGGATCGAATTGGGAGTTGGCCTAGAACTCAAGTAAGATCCGAATGGCGTGGGATCGAGGCCGAGGTGGTGTGACTTGGTGTCGTTGCATAAGACGATGATGTCGTTGTTGATGAGTTTGCCGAGGTACCCTAAGTGCTCGAGTTGGATGCCTATATGGTGTTCCGTAGACTACTTGATGATTGAGCAATGTGACCCCTTTGAAAATTTCCTACGTTCCGTACTATTTCCATCAAGCTACTCCCGATCCTCATGGGCATGTTTGTCTTACTAGCTCCGAATATTCATGACTCTCCCTCTGCGATAATTGCTCGTTGAACAGCCCTAGTGCAAGGTGTGAGGCGTTAATATCCTAACCTTGGGGCCCGAATGTTACCATTTAATCCATACAAAAATTTGTTCACCTCGAGTCTTTCGTGTTTAAGTGAGGGGCATAATCTGAGTAATTACATGAAACGAGCCCTATACTCCGCATCGAGCGACTCCCCCGCTTTAATGCATTGAATTCATTTAATTTCCTCTCAAGAAATTCCTCCGATAGGTAAAGGTTTTCAAAATTTTCTTCCAGCAAAACAATTCCCAAGTTACTTTCCGAGATATCCATCCCCAATTGGGGTGTTGTCTTCACTAAAGTAGTGTGTTTCCCTTTGTTTGAATATACCCATCTTGGCCTTCATGTTTGAGGTATACTCTCTCAAATAAGAAGTACATAGCCATGTTTTCTAACCATGCTCACAGATTGACCATCCGTGGACCCCCAAAACTCGGATATTTTACCTTTTCCAAATCTCGACGTACATCATTTCTTGTAGTGTTTCAGCTTCATTTTGTATGATCGGGTCCTCCATGATCTCATTCTAGACAGCTTTTATTAATGCCTCGCATATGCCGGAATGATTTCATTAAGTTTAACACTTCTCTTGCTAGTATTTGTTCTTGTGCTGAGATGTTTTCTCCTATCATCGGGTGGGGTAAGGTGAGTTGGCCGTTATGTGGTGGCGCCACGCTGCGCCCCCTAGCTGCCCCACTTCTTCTTGTACTTCTTCTAACCATGGTTCACCAATGATTCCCGCCAAAATTTAACACTTCCATTTTCCTTATAAGATAAAACCAATCAATTATAAATTATAAACAACCTAAGTGGTTCTATAAGATTTAATTCACTCATGAATTTCAAACCTTCTTGCATATTTAATTACATTGATGCAATTTAGAAAATTCATCATAATAGGCTTAGACTTCATTATGTCATGTAAATGATAGAGGTAGTTGGTAGCATTATTATAACATAACCGAGATTGTCATAGTAAAGAGAGAGAAATTAAGTTTCTAATTGTTTTATGATGTCAATAATGGAAGTACAACTTATTATTAATAATATGCACGTATAAATATCAAGTGTAAATACAAGTATTAATAATCAAAGAATATATAAGAATAAAGTCCATTGTTTATATAGGAAGTAATTAAATAATTAAATGAATGTAATGATTCTGAAAAATGTTAAATTAGTAGAATCACGTAATTGAGATGGCTGGAATGTCATAGAATTAATGCAGAGTTACTTTGGGACATTTTTTTTCCCCTTAAGGTAAATAATCAATCTACCAAGAGTTATTCATTAAAGGTGCAATATCTATAGCACATGCCACTTAATTTATTTTAATTAAAATTTTAATTTATCTCTTCCATAAACTCATAAATTTTCAAATCAAAGAATTTGTTTATTAATTTAATCAAAAATTCCAAATCAAATTTTAATTAATTCTAAAATCAATATTCCTTGAATATTTGTTTCATGTGTAAACATGAAATATATATATATATATATATATATATGTATATCCATCATTTAATAATTTAGAAATTATCTTTGAACATAAATACATTTTAAAATTTTAGACTACACAAGAGCATAAAAATTACTTTAATACAAAGTATAAATAAATTTAAATTTTAAAATACTACATCATATGAAAAACTAATATTAATACACACAACATAAATAAATTTAACATTTTAAACTATAAAACTATTACTTTAATACACATCATAAATAAATTTAAAATTTTAAATCGCAAAACTAATACTTTAATACACAACATATTGGGTAACACATGGAATTGAATAAATTTACCCATTTAAATTTATTATACCTTAACAAAATAAACTTCTAAAATATATATATATATATATATATATATATATATATATATATATATATATATATATATATATATATATATATATTTCATAAAATTTAATATTATCACACAAATTAAATATAAAAATATATATCCACTTCTAATCCAAAATTGTACCCATCATAAATTAAAATTCATTTGTGCTTGGCATAAAACTTAATTTCATAAGCATGTTAAATATAATGAACTAAAATTTGAGTAGAATTCAAATCTTTAGTGAATTAACAGACAAAGTAAAATTTGAAATTAATTTAAAAATGCCTTTTAATTATTAAAGATTGGATAAAGATATTTTTAGTTGGATTCAAAGTTTAATTTTCAATATAATAAAGAAATAGGACTGCCCCATTATATGAAGTTCAAAAACGTAGGTGGTTGATTAAAGAGGAGGTTATTAACTCTCGGGAGAGGAAGGGGCTTAAATGAATTTGTCGTCTACCTTCTCCTCCAATATTTTTTCCCATTTTCATTTGCTTATTTTAAAGAAAACTACAGTAAACCTAATTATTTAAGATTCTTTTTCATGAAATTAGTGCAAGAATATATTTAAATTTTGAGGTATTTCGACATTGAGATGATGAACAGTAAATTGCCTTTCGATCTCACTTCATTTTCTCTCGATCTTTCTTCACTCATGAAGTTTATGTAAAACCGGGCCGAATATAATCTCCGACCCGATATTTGGGGGCAGCTCGTTTCAAAGGCGTAATTCGTCTTGTAGCGTACGTCATGTCCGACCCAAAACCACAAACTCTAACTTCCGTCGTGGAAGAAGAAAGTAGATTTGACCAATCTCTAACTCCTACCACTAGAGATGCTCTCGCATTTTTTGCCAATATAAAGCCCATCGTAATTACAACAAAATGGCCTCGGGCATCAAGATCCGTTCTACTTTACAAAGACGAGAAAATTGGTAATAAGTATCGTCCATTAATATAACAATAACAATAGCTTCAGTACTCCACCCCCTTCCCAATGCCCGTAAGAGAGCTTTTTGGATGACACACAGATTCCCATGCCAAAATCATGCCTAGAACAATTTTTAAATTTAACAACAATATTGGGTGTTCACTACTCTTCCTAATATACCTCCTAGTAATGCTAGAAAGCTTTCGAAATAACACATAAATTCTTATCTCAGAATTTTCTTTTCAACCGAAGAGTTTCTTCATGTCAACAAAAACTTTCGATCAATATCGATCCGTTTTAGCAAACAATCTTCTACCGCGAATGGCTCCTTATCTCTTTTTCTCATCTATAAACTATTGATGATGGAGTGGAATGGAGAGAAGATATGGAAGAAGAACAGAATATATGGTTCCAAAGAAAACAACAATTGTGGATCTGCTATAAACTCGGCAATGATGCAGTAAACTAATAATTTCATACTAATAGTTGGCAAGACTCGTATATGAATATTCTTATTTACTTCGAAGGAAAAATTAAGCAGGGAGCTGAGAGCTCCGAGGGAATCTAGAATATAGAGGGATAGCATGGGGATATTTTTGTGTGATAATGCTTGAAGTTATGTATTGATACGTCGAGACATGGACCCCATGATTGAAGTTATGTATTAGATACGCCGGGAGATATGGAGTCCATGATTGAAGTTATGTATTAGATACGTCTCTGGAGATATGGAGTCCATGATTGAAAATCAGAAAGAAACTGGGGTGAATTTCGAGGATTTAGCCGTTGCCATTAAAGAATACAATGAAACATCCTACATTCTGAATTGATTATAATTTTAGATTTTGTATCCTTCTATTAAAATCACCGTATTATGTGGTGAATCGAATCATATCAACGATTATCTTCATTCAAAAAACCGAACTTCGCCAGGAAATACAACTACAAATTATCATGAGTTAAGTCTAATTTATTAATAACCGTTAAAAATGTTGGCATGAGAGAATTAAACTCTAGATATATATTAATTCCAGAACATGATGATTAACGGCAGATTCGCTTCTCTCAAATTGACAATATGATTTAGTTTCTCGCTAGCTAGATATTAGGTTTCAAGCAACTAGATTTCACTTTTGGTCTAGCTATCACAGATTGACTTTTAGATAGCGATAAAAGACTAAGAGAATAGGTCGATTCAAGAGGCCGACTAACCAGCTTATGAACGAGATCGAAACCCATAACCTTTATTTGTGATTCCTTGCTCGATCCATTCTCGTGGGAGATATCTCATTCATTCGTATCACTTCAAAGATTTCGAACTCCCCCGTACGTAGCTACACCAATGAACTACGTTGCCCTCGTTTTCTTTTATCCATTCTCCTCTTCCGCAGTAAAACCAGGAGTATTTTTATGGTTTTTCAACTAAATCCACCGTGGGAGTATTTATGGTTTTAATCAGCGTAAACCCCGTATCCGAGAATGGATTTTTAATTTTATTTTTATTTTGATGTAAATAGGATATGCAACGAAATGGAGATTTCACATCGATCGCGAAATTTTATCAAGGACTATGGCTCCAACGTCGGGTAAAGACCTGCTAGTTACAAAAGAGTACAGCTTCTTAAGGAGCTTACAAGAAATGAGATCCAACAATGAATCGCATAAACATCATTCAAAGAATGTGCAATGACTATGGAACAATATTCTATTATAAAAGGCCGAAATTGCAAAAATGTGCGTAAGTTTGGCTGAGAGAGGAATTTAGTTTTGTTGTTTCTCCAAAGGCTAGAGATAATAGCAATGCCTCAGACAAGAAACCAAAAGAAGGTTCCGTAGACCCATGTAGTATTTTTTCATTTTATTTTTTGAGAATTAATTTATCAGTTACTTTTAGAAATTGTAATATGATCAAATGGAGAGTTGGAAAACGTCAACATTTTTGTCTGAGATTTTATTTGACAGAATTTGACAGAATATATGGTAATGAAGTAGTTTGGGATATGATTTCTTCACAATGCTATAAAGATTGTTATGATTAAAAATTTATGTTCACTATGCACTTGGTATAGTAAAATAATAAGCACCGTGTGTCGTTTTGGCCTTTTAAACATTTTACATTCAATTATATATATTCCAATTTCCATGGTTTTGGCCTTTTAAGCATTTATTAATTATATATATATTCCAAATTCCATCACCATCTTTACTAAATGCAATATTAATCGTAATTAATTTTATATTGCTTATATCATAAATTTATTTTAGAAATTGTATTCATTTTATAGCCGAATAACTAGTTCTGAGTATATTCTTCATTTTTTTTATTTTTATTTTTCACCTTCAAAGGTAAATGAATTTCATCATGGTGCTAGTGATGGTTATGGATGGAGTCATAACTGTCAGATACGTAGTTTGATTTTGTCATAGAACAAAACATAATCAAGAAGGTTTCTAAGTCCACAAAGACTACAAAAACTCACGGTCACAAAAATACAAGAAAAATCCTTTAATACTTTATGGACTCATAGGTCCTAGAGGTTGAACTCCTTGCTCGATACCAAGTGTAGAGACCAACCCTATATTTACTTCGATGAGCACTAGGCTTTATATATATATATATATATATATATATATATATATATATATATATATATATAAGCATACAAGTTTGAAACTCAAAGGGAAATTAAATCGCTGATGTCAAAGTCCATAAATTTAACTTCATAACACATACATCTATTTAACTTGTTGATTATAGGCATAATGAAGTCATCATAAAAAGACAATATAACTACATATAACTGCCTACCCTTAGACTAGAGCCAAACTTGACTTGCCGCTACTTGAGCTCCTTTGTTGTCATCTACCTCAAAGCCTCGAATGTTGTCATGCTTAATTTGAATGTAATGACCCACCGGTTGACCTCCCGCCTACTCCTGGGTACTCTCCTTCCCCCGTACCCCGAGCTGCAATGTGGGGGTTGTACAACAAAGGAATGTGCTAGCCGATAGAGGTGAGCCTCTCTGGCTCAAGAGTCCCCTCTCTATAATACTCTACTCCTACCAAACTCAACTATAGTTCATAACCACTCAAAATGACATAATCTCCTCCATCCAACAATAGGGTAAAAAAAATCATTTTCCTTCATTTCTCTCTTTCTTTTATAGAAGGCTTCATAGGTGACACTTGGAATTTCATGCATAAATAATTATTTCTTATTAACCCAAAATTTGATTATTCACCCACCCATGTGTCGCCCTCTCATCAAGACTCTCCAAAATAATTTACTTAATTATTAATTTAAAATAGTATTTTCCTCAACCCAACAAGACTTATTATTTCTTCTCCTAGTTGTCTCTTCGATTCCTCCTTTTCTACTCCTTAATTTGTGTTTATTACCGAAGTTAAATAATAAGTCTCGCATTTGGTCCCCAACTACCTCAATTTTCCTTTTTAGATGAATATTCTTATGTTGGCTCTTGCCACATGGAAGTTCTCTAAATTTCAAATTTTAATTTATTAATCTTATTTTAATTCACCACCTCTTCTCTTAATGAAGTTTAATAAATATTTATACTTAACTCTAGGTCCCTCTTTCCCTTTTTGCCTAATTAAGTTACTTATGTAAATTATCTACTTAATATTTTGTTTTAACATGGAAAGGGTAGAGTTATCATGGTAAAATATTTTTATCTCTTCCTATTCCTCCCTTACCCTAAGTTTTATTCTTGATTTAATTTCAAGTTCTAACATCATATATTACTTGATATGAATTAGTTGGATTTTTCCTATATTGATTATATTTATTAGTTTCTTTAATGATGTCGATGGTGTCAAGTTGGTCATGCCCTTCAATAACTTCCATTCGAAGTTCCAAGGGCGCCATGCCTAAGAATTTATTTCCTCGAGCAGGGTGCCAAGCTCTGTCAGAACCCTTCAAGAATTTCTCAAATTCCAAGGGTGCCACACCACTTGCCCTTCAAACATCCAATGGTTACGAGTGGAAATTATATGTGCAATGACAGAGACCCCTATCATCTCGTAGGTTTCCGCTATAGTGAGACTAATTGGTGCCTGGGATCAAGGAATCCACCTTGATGTGCGCGCCCTGTGGTAAATCCTCGTGGAGCGAACCAAATTTGGGACCTCGCCCCCCATGACATCCCGATCTTCAAGGCAAAGGTATTTCGACCTTCAAATTTCAAGTCACTACAGAGTGCTACAGGAGATCAAGAACACTGCCCCACCCTCCCATGTTGTTCCATCCAATTGTACAACCTCATCACCCATAGTGGAGCCTTTCGCTAAGCAACTAACATGTTCCCGCAACTTACCTACATGAGTCATCAGTATATATATATATATATATATATATATATATATATATATATATATAATTAAAGCCAAACTCAACTTAGAATTTCAAAGACAAAATATTAATTTCTATCAAACCTATGTCATTAACTCATCACATGTGAGTTTCCTCAGTGTTTTCTTTTTCATAATCAATAATCATCAAGAATAAAAGTTTTCACAAGGTCAATATCATAATAGAAACATCAACATGACCTAGTCATTCACATCATTGTTTATTTTGAATCGAACTAATGTAAGTAGCTAACATATGGGACACATCCATCATGTTTATCATAATCATAACATCAATGGTAAATTAACATGTCCATCAAAGGCATCATCATCGTAACATCAATAGAAAACATATCTATCCATAAAATCTATCATCATCAATAGATATCAATGGTATATGCATATCCATTAATGCTACAATCATCATAGTATCAACAAAAACATACATAACCATCAAATCCACTAATAATAGAGTCATGTGTTCGGATTCAACCCAGGTCCTCAAAGAATAAAGTGCGGGTCTTAGGGCTAAATAATGTTAAAATTCACATCACTGCCGCCCAATTCAGAGTAGGGAACTACATAAAGATAGTCCCATTGGTTATAGTCATGAGGCAAAATAAGATAAACAAATGCAAGAAAAGTGTGAAAAACTCAAACCCAACATCTCCCCCTAATTAAAACACACAGACACACTCACATGTCCTCATGTACCCATCTCTCATGGGAATATCTCTTAGTGCAAGTTTCCAAGGAGATCATAAGCGCCACCGTATCTTCATCCGTGCACTGCATTCGATTAACCATCGCCCATACCCAGCTCCTCGATTCATACTTGCTCAGCTCTCTCATAATTACCCGATAATCCTCACCAAGCAAACACCAAAGTAAACTCGAATCTCAATCCGACCCACAAAGCACCAAGGGATTGTACTATTCCGTGCATATGTTGGTAGATGTGCAACAACAACCACGAAATTTGTGAATGCAATGGGTTCCTCTTCAGAGCTGGGACCCATCGGCTTATCTCGTGTTTCAATCACCCAAGCTTAAAAGCTCGTCTTCATCATTGAGAACTAATCGAGGCAAGTTCACAATCCTTCTTTCCGTAAGGGCAACAGCCTTATCCCGTGAGTACTCAACATTCTCCTAAATTCTCACCTTAACTTGGCAACCCGTCTCGATTCTCGTCAACCCATAATGTCATCTTCTCCTCGCCATTAGGTCCATATATTTTATGGCCAAATGCCACTCAATCTCGATTCTTCACGAAGGACACAAAAGCTCGCAATCGTAGATCCCCCATATAGGAGAATACTGCCACAACCATTTGCATACTCACATGCTCAAATGATATTTAAAATAATAATCAGCACAACAGGCTTTGTTCATCAAAAATCGTGAGGCACGAAAAAACATCTAAAATGTACGAGTGGAAGAACATAAATAGGCTCATTCTCCATAATGCTCTTTTCATCCGATATGAAGTAACGTTCCTATAGAAAAATAGGGACAGATGGGAAGGTCATTTGTCTCAAAATAAATCGAGGGCGAAATTCATGAATTTTTTCGTTTGTCTATGGTAAGATCCCGAACCCGTTCGCCGTAACAACAAGAACGTTCCTCCCGCTTTCTTCAAGGCTTCATTTTTCTTATAATTTTTCCATCCTTTCTTCAATCCTTCTTTCATCCATCTTTCATGTAGGGCATTTATCTCCCTCCTATGTGCTTTCAACAACCGTCCCCTCGAAGGGAGATTTCTTCCGTTTCCACCGCCGTAATCTCGGAATAGTCACATTTTCTCGTAATTCCATCCCGAGATGGGACTCCGACGTCTTTCCGCATTCAATATCAACATCAATAATGGGTGTAACAGCCTCTCGTTGAATGGGTTTGTTCCACCTCTGCCATCGGTTCGTGTGTAATGTACGCTCTCGCGGGGTTCTTCGTGTATCATCCTCGTTTCCACTCTGCAGTAACCTCTATGTCCATTGTTGCTTTTTTCTACAATAGAGCATTTCCCATAAGTTCTTGTTTATCGATCTCTAGGTCAATTATTATTATAGGGGGATCTACTTTAATCGTTGGTTTTTGTGTAACAACCGTATCCTTAGCAAGCTGTAATGCCTCTCGCCATCTCCGTTTATGTTTCCATTAGGCCGATGTTTTCCCTGGCTGCATCTTTATCCCGTTGTTTTTAGTTCTTGAAAACATGTCGTGAATATAGACACCAAGATTTCCTTCCCCTCGCATAATCTTTTCTTCAATTCTTCATTTTCCTTTCTTAGATTTTCAATTTCTAAAAAACAGACATGAGTTTCGTCCTTACCCGATGGAGGAGGTTTCCTTCTTCTCGATACTTTTGCTTTTGTCTCCGTTCAAATTTTCGTAGGCAAAGCTTCTATGGGTATGCTAACTTTCACCCTTTGTTTTTGGCTGCCTATCCCCAATTGGTTCATCAAGAGGGTTATTTCCCACTCACTTTGTAGGTCGAGTCTTGGTTTCCGCTTTTGCCCGACTTAATCCTAAAGGCGTGGTCTGTTTCTGCCTTCGGCCTCTTTCGCCTCGAATTCTTCCCAAGTCTTTCCTCGCTGGCCCGTGGCTCCAACACGATCAATTTGATGAGTCTCGTGATTGGTCACACATGCTTCAGTGTGTTGTTATCTTTATTGCTTCCACCATATGCTTGATGTTCCCTAAAAAGTAGAATGAAAGATTAATATTTTGTCAGGCCGAAGGTGATTAAGTAAATGAAGTGATAGTTAAACATTATCATAAATCTTCCCTCACAAGTGATATATTTGATTAAACCCAAGGCTTTTACATCTGCCCATGGTTGAGGGAGTGACAACTCCGTCAATCTTCCTCTCCCTTTCTTCTCCTTCTAGGAAGTCTTCTTTCAAGGAGGGGTCATTGATTTTTTCTCGTTAAACCACCTCCGTCCTTCTACTAGCAATGTAGTTACCTCTGGCAATTACCTCTTCTATCACCTCAACTTGCGGGCCCCTAACTCCTAGTATGATTATTGTTCAAATTCCGAGCGAATTCGATTGCCACCGCCTCGTCCGAGCCTTCTAGCTTTTGGAAATACTAAATCCATCCGGCGTCTATGAATATATGGTAGGCTTCCGGAAAATTCCCGCAAGGAATCCATAGAATCCACCATGCCCGACCGCTGCTCCACCCATCCCGGTGTTGTTTCTGAATTCACTTCTTATTGCTCAACCCACCGTAATATCATTGCACCGGCTTTCACTTCTTCTCTACATCCCCGCGTTTATCCCACCGATTAAGTTTTCAATGAGGATACAAGGCTTCAAATGAGGGAAGTTGATGGAGGCATTTACGTATATTACGCATTACCAAATTTTACTCACACCACTCTTCATAAATGTCTCGTTATGGAAAGTAATGGGTTCTAGTACACACGCTCTTTCCAATCTGGATTAGTCATCATTGGCTTTTGTGCTATTAATTGGGTGCATGTGGATTTGATAGAGGCCAAGTATCATTGATTTTTTTCAATGATTTCAAGACATATCACAAAAGAATATCATTGCTTTTTCCAATAATCACCAAATCATAAATGATGACGTTACCTTTGAATGAAATACCTCGAGGTGACGTGGAGGAAGATTTCAAATTGGCGGCGTACGTTTGTAGCGCTTATGTTGTTGCATTTGGATGGCACAATTATTGCTATTATGATGAAACATACGAAACAATGTTCATGGTCAGTTGTTACATGTGTAACAACCAAGAGATCCCTTAGATTATTCTTCAAAAAACATAATAATTAAGAGAAATTGGTACAAAATGAATACCATCATCTTATAAAATGGATCTAGAAGGGAAGATGATGTTTCTGGGAGAAAAATATGGTGTAACAGCTAACAGGAGGGAGCTTTTCAAATTGCTACAAACCGTTTGACCGTGCCCCGTAAAGAGATTTTCACAATAGATTTATTATTTTTGTTTTGTTATATATATATATATATTAAACAAGTGTAACAAATTTTCCACAAGGGTGGTTTTCAAACACGCACTTATTGGAATTTGAATTTAATCGCACAGAGAATGTTCCCTCGTTGTTGTAACATGAAGATCGTGAGTCCGCGACAATGTTAACAAATGATTCCTTCAAAGTGGATTGATGATATAACCTTAGATCTTGCCCATTAACCAAGGATTTGCTGTTCAGAACTCGTCAATGGCATCTAATTGTACAGCCTCATTGTCGAAGACCATGTCCACTTCGTAAGGACCTAGCCATCCGGTGCAGAGCTTGCCTTGCAATCCTTGAACCTTGAATCATACAAAAAAGAGCCTAATCTCCTTTCCGGAAATTTTTCTTCTTAATAAACCCATCATGCCATCTAGCTCTTTTCTTCTGAAAGATCTCTCGTCTATTTAATAAATAGTCATTAAGTTTCTCTTCCAACTCATTGAGTTGGTTCCGCCTTTTATGATGTGTTGTACTTAAGTCTATATCGACTTGCAATGTTGTTCTTAATGTGTTCTCTTGATAAACTTCTGTGAATAGAGGATTCTTACCATACATCAATTCATATGGTGGACAAGCTTGTAGTATCTCTCCATGTTGTCCTATAATCCATAGCATTCTCCGGGAAGTTTCTCGACCCGGCTTCTTCTGGTCACAATGCCGTATTCCCTCAATGACTTTATTGGTGCTTTCCACTTGACTATTTTCTGTGGGTGATACGGTGAAGTGATTCTATGATGAATTCCATACTTTTCAACCAGCCTCTTGATCAAATGAGATGTGAACTAAGGCCACCCATCTATCACTATCTTCCGGGTATCCCAAAGCTAACAAAAATATCTTCAAACTAAAGTCTCAAACAAACTTTGATCCGTTGCTCTAATTAGTGCCTATGCTTCAACCCACTTTGTGACATAACGGCAGACCAATATGTATGATTTTTTCCATGATGAAGGATTAATTGCCCCACAAAGTCTAGGGCCCATTTCTCAAATGGTTCCATCACTATCTAAGGTTGTAAATTCCGCATCTCATCTCGATTTCGCAGGGTGGCCCATCCTTTGGCATCTATTATATCCTTTCACAAACTTTTTGGCATCCCCGGAATATAGTTGGCCAGTAGTACCTCGTGAGAGTACTTTATATCCTATCCTTTGTCGCCGGCGCCCTCCACAATGGTTCCCTGCGACAAGCCTTCAAGATCTCAACACCATCTTCTAACACATCGCCTATTCCGAAAATTTGGCCCAGCAGGATAGGAGATTGCCTTCTCTAGAGTAGGTAGCACTTGTTGTATAATCTTCCTTCTTTCTGAAGACAATTGATGTGGGAATTTTCCTACAACAAGGTAATTGGATATATCTACATACCATGGTGAGTGAGTAGAGATGGCAAAAAGATATTCATCCGGAAAAGAATCCCTGGGCAAGGGCAAGTGCTCATCACTTATAGTTAATCCGTAAATAAAATCACAATCATTATCTTTTTTCTAGTTTATATAGGAATAGTAATATCAAATTCTTGTAGCATCAATAACCATCTTGTAACTCTACCATTAGTAACAGTTTGTTCATCAAAAATTGTTCAGAAACATGGTCAATGTGTACAAATACTTGATAACGCTGATGTAGTTTAAATTTGTTATAGCAGCCTATCGCTAGGAATTCCTTCCTCGCAATAGTGTAGTTGAGTTCTACTAGAGTTAAGTTCTTATTAATGTAATAAATGGTGTAAGGTTTCTTTCTCCTCCAGGTGCCCTGCAACAACACCCATAGCTCTTCTAGATAAGCACCAGAGGAAATATGACATGGCACTTACTTTGTCCTCGTAAAACAAAGCTACTATTACACAATTTTTTAACTTTAAGAAGGCCTACTCACACTTCCCCGTCCACAAAAATTCCGCATCTTTCTATGAGTACACAAAAAAAGAGGAGATGCAATCTTTGAAAAGTTCTCATAAATCTCCTATAGTATCCGCATGTCCCCAAAAACTACGTACCTATTTTGGTGTCTTAGGGATCGGATTTTTGAGATTATCTCAATTTTCAGACCTACCTTGATTCCTAATGCCGAAATGAAATATCCCAAAGACAATTCTGTCATCATCATGTGGCATTTCTCCGTGCTGTATATAACATCGCCTTTGTTCACAACATTCTAGCACTTTTTCGGGTTAGCTAATTCGTCTGCATCTCCGTAGGGTGTAAAACTATCCATAAATATTTCACATACTATTCAAAAGATCGAAAATGCCCAATATTTCCCTCTAAAATGTTGTTGGTGCATTACAGAGGCCAAAAGGAAGGACTCTATATGCAAAAGTACACCATGGGAAAGTGAAGGTTGTCTTGTCTTCGTCTTCCAGGGGAATTTGTATTCGATTATAGCCACTAAACCCATCTAGGAAAGAAAATAAATTTTTCCTAGAGAGAATAATTCAGACTCACGAATGGTAAAAAAGAAAATGGTCCTTTGACTAGCCTTGTTAATCCCTCTATAGTCACGTACTCTCCATTTGTCGTTCTTTTTTCGGAACTATGACAAGCGAAGACACCCACTGCCGTCGTAAATGGGGTAAATGTAGTAAAATTAGCATTAAGGAGCCGCAATTCTTCTTCACTATCTCCCAAGTGTGGGGTTCATTTGGTGCCTATTGTCTAACTCGGTTTGCAATTCTCTTTAAGGTAAATGCAAGGAGTGCATGAAGCCAAGATGGATTCCTTTCTATATTCGTATAGTCCCATGCAAATGCCTTTTTGTATTTCCTCAGAATAAATGTGTCGAAACTGCTTTGTCTTGTGGTTAGGGTTAGGATTGATGTTTAAAAATTTCCTGTGTTCGATTTCAATGAGACTACCGATAGTATGCGTTGAGTGGTTTTCAAATGTTCAATATTGCATCATCTACCTCATCTTCTTCCCCCCGCATCTCTAATGGAGGCAACAAAGAGTGAATTAATAAAACCACTAATGATATCGTCCTCTATTTCATCCTTAAAGTATCAGGAAGCTTTTCCAAGCATGAGAAGAGGTAGGGAAAGATCGTATTCGTGTGCAAATTTGTCCCACCAGGACGACGCTAAATCCATACGAGGTTTCCTATTGGGAATAAAGATTCGGTGTTCTTTGTGGCCTATCCATCCGAGATCACCATAGATCCGCATCTACATCCGATATATGTGTTTTGTAGTGGCCAACCATGTATCTTCCCAAGATTAAAGGATGACTTCAAAGTTGGATTCGTTTGTAAATGAGAAAACTAGCCGATAATTCCAAGAAGCCATAGTGATAACCACATCTTATATTATTATTCTCTAGCTTACCATCGACCTATCTACTAATTCAAGCACTATGGGTGTAGGTATATAAGTCCATGAAGTCCTAAAATGGATATGAAGAGGTCTTTAGTCATGACATTAATGGTCACTTCAGATCAATCAAAGTATTGGTTATAGGTTGATTTTCAATATGGATAGTGATCAGAGGGTTCCCTGGTCATTATATTTAGTCAACAAAGGTTGATCAATCATGAGATCTGGATAATTTCCATGACATGGATAGTATGCGGTATTATATTTCTTCCAGCATATGCACTATATCCTCAGCACGTTTTAACATAGATAAAGTACTTCCTTAAAAGCTTGTAACAACTAATTGTACATACAAATTTTGCAGCTCGAGAATTCGGATTTAGGTCATGGAGACTACCTCTAGCTTTTAGTTAATTGAGGGTATGGAGGATCAATTCTACCGGAATGAGAATGTTGTCATAGATGCACCAAATTTTCGTTCTTGGGATTGGTTGTTGTAGGAATAGCAAATCTTCCCAAGTCAGTTCACACAGATGTAACAATGGGTGTTGTATCAACTGTTACATGTAACAATGGCCTTTTAATCACCCATATCCTTTTCTAGGTGACTCACATTCTTTGGCAATAATGGGAGTATGCTCAAGTATGATTAATTTCCCCGATCGAAGTTGAACCTCATTAAGTCCAATAGGAGTAATAAGATAATTTTGGAGGGTAACCTGAGCATCCATGCTCTAGGTTGCCTTATTATTTGGATTGGGGTTAGGTTGCGTAGGTAATTGTAGGGGTCGTATAGAAGGTGTAGGATTTGAATGTATACAGTTGTAATCGTTGTTGCCGTATTGGTATTGGAGGGCGTACCGGACCCTAGCCATTACTTCTCTAGTTCTGGATTCCCAAGGATTGGGTTGTGATGGAGGAGGATACTGCATCGTGGAGGAGACGACCACCGGTTCCATAGTGAAGAAAAAATCGTGGTTGAGGAAGGAGTATGATGCCGCCATGGATATTGCTGACTTCATGTCGCATTCCAAGGATAAAAAGATGAAAAATATGAAGGCATACCCGTAGGTCATGGCTTCCATGGTCTCTTTGATCCGATGAAATAAGAAGATTGGACATCCTCGCTGATTCTTGAAGTACCGCCCCTCAATTTAGGCAATTTTAGGAAATTGATCGTAGAATGCACCAACTCACAAACATATTTAACACACCGACACTATTCAACTCCACATTCTCTTTCCAAATGTTTCTTTGCATCTGGGACAAAATATTGCTAAGGATGCTTCAAATTTTCTTCGCTTACGCTTTCTAATCCTGTACGATAGTGATCCGGGGCGGGTGAGAGGGTGAGAGGCTCTCGCTTTAAAACCCTAAAATAAATTTCTGATCTCTTCTCTAGTTACTCCTCCACTTGTGGACTTCTCGTATCTAGACTTATGGTCCCGAACCGAACTTTTTCCCTTGACCGATCCTCTTAGCTACGTTGCAAAGCTTCTCATCATTTCATCAAGTGGTTCTGCGATATGTCTCCTTTTCCTAATAAGTTCATATGTTCCGTAAAAATCATCTCTTATACTTTTTAAGATTATTGGCTTTAATTGGCTGGCCTTCTTAACTTCCCTTATTTCCCCATTTCTCAAAAAACAAAAGTCTAATATATGTACATATGGATTGTCGTATCATATCGTCTATTTAGCAATCAATAACACAACAATACTTTTATTTTCTCATATAAAAGACTAAAATAATAGCCAACTTCATAGTGTTATAGAAATGGGTCGTGGTTTTGGTTCATCGATGAAGTTGAAGAATTATCAAGTCATTTGTCTGGGCCTGCTTCCATTCTCATTATGGTCTAATTGACTTGAATTTAATGGAATGAATAAAAGGGATGAAACAAGATGCAACTTTGGTGATTTTTGCGTAATAGTTATCCCATAAACTTGGAAATTACACTGAAAGAAGTCGACAATGTGCTTTAGAATCACATAGAAGGAAAAGAATTAAAAGAATGTGCCAATACATTCCGAGAGAAGACAACTACTCTTTCGGTGCAAGAGAAGAGATACAAAAATATTTGGATGATCACCACCAATAGTTTACAAACAATTTTCAATAAATTTGCAACTAACATTTTTAATAATCTCGACACCGTATTGGTAAGGTCACCATCTCTCTAGGGCCAATACAGCAGAACAATGTAATTTTCCATTCCACCACTTCCCTCCTTCTTTCAAGTGACTTCCTTCGTTGGTTCTTGTGGGTGGTTTGGAGACTTTTAAGGGTGATCAAGATCGTTATGAGCGAACTTTAAGCAGATAGACTGATTTTGAAATTTTTTAAGTGCTCAAGGCAAATATCCTGCCATGATAATTACATGGGTACATGAACATCATGTGAGTTGCATTTGACCCTAATATTTTATTTCAAAAACAAAAATCCAAGCAATTGAACTTTCATTTCTTCCTTGAGCCTAAGATCCGTAAAACCAACGAATATGTTTCAATCGTTAGAATGATGGACCGACTTCGGTAGCAGTTGTAGAAAGTATACCGACCTAAGGTTTCATTTCTTCCTTGAGCTCAAAGATCCATAAACCAATGAATATATTTCAATTGGGTTAGAATGATGGAATAATTGTAGTTGTAATCCAGAAAGTATATTGACCTAAACCCATATATAGTGGAAATGATTTGCACCTTAAGGGAGTGAAACATAAGGTTGTATATCTCTAATTTTAATGATCGTTACGTTTTGTATTCTCTTCGCCGGTGCTGCGACAATATGGCCTTGTTGTAGAACCAAAGGCTTCCATGTCTCCCCATTCCCTATAGCACTGTGGCTAATACATTCTCTAATGCCTCCGCAAAGGGAAAAATCAAACATATAAAACTAAGCCCAATTTCAGCGTATAAAATTTGAAAACAACAAACTAAATGAGCGTAAAAAAAACAATAACATTACTTGTCCCTTCCTCCGATCACTTCCATTTTCTCCAAAATGAGCCCTCCATAGGAATTGCGTCTCATCCTCAAAGGCTTTGAAATTTCATGTTGTTATGTTTGGCAACATTTTTTTCTTTTTGCCTCTAGCTATTTGTGTTGGGTATGTGTTATATTGTATCCACGATTAGCTCTACGTGCGTTATTAGTAGAGGCTAGCCTTCTGTTTCGTCAGACGGTGCAATGTCACAAGGGGGCAAGATCAAGATCTCGAGGATGGAAAAATCCCTATAAGGATGCCATGGTTGATGAAATGGAATCCTTGCACAAAAAATGCGCATGATCCTCGTCGAGTTGTTGGCCGGAAGGAATCCCAGACGGATAAAATGGGTGTTTAAGAAGAAAATGAATGTAGAAGGCAAGGTGGAGAAATAAAAAGCTCATTTGGCAAGCAAAAGGTTATTCCCAAATGCCAGGAATTGATTTTGGTGATATTTTTTCTCCTGCTGCTAGTAATATTTCTATTAGATTACTTTTATTTGTTGTTGCTACATTTGATTTTGAGGTAGAAATCGTATGGATATGAAGACAAAATTTCTTCAATGATCTAGAAGAGGAGATCTACATGAAGCAACCCGAAGTATTTGGACTAAAGGGTAAGAAAGAACTAGTATCCAAAGTTAAAAAAATACTTGCATGGGTTAAAAAGTCACCATGGATGTGGTATCATAAATTTGATACCTATATACGGACTTGGCCTTTTTCACCCAAGCAAAAAAGAATCATCGTGTATTTTAAATTAATTTGTGACCATGTTATTTATTTGTTCCCGTATGTGGATGATATGTTTCTTATTGGAAATGACGAATAAATTATCCAAGATCCGAAGACCGAATTGTTCTGTGTAAAAATTCGACATGAAGGATATCGGGCGTTGTAAACTATATTTCCGGCATGGAAATTAAGAGAGATCGGGGAAAGAGAAGTTCGTTAAAACTGTGAGAATTATGTTGAGAAAATATTGCATACGTTCAATATGCACAATAGTAAACCTAAGTGAAGGTTCCTATTCATGTAGGTGTAAATCTATATGTTGAACAAAGTTATCCCAAGACCTAAGAAGAATGGGAGGATATGTTCCCGTGGTTCCATATGCAAGTATAAGTAGCCTTATGCATGCAAAGGTTTGTACTAGACTATACATTCCACATGCAAAGGGGAGGGATGGGCAAGTTTATGTCTAAACCAGAAGGATCACTGGACAAACAGTGGAAGCGGGTTTTTAGATATTTGTGTGGCACTAGTGATTATGGTTTGTGCTACCAGAAGACCAGGATTGGACAGACAGTTTTGGACATACGTGGTTTTGTTGATGCATCGGGTTGAGATCCGGACCAAGGAAGATCTAAAATTGGTATGTCTTTAGCATATTTTGAGGTGCATTTCATTGGATGAGTAAAAGACAATTTGTAGTGGCTCTTTCAACTATAGAGGCAGATACATGGCAACCACTCATGCAAGCAAGGGTAGCGCTTTGCTGCGTATATTTTGTTCAAGAATGGGGTTGGTGCAATGAGCTATAAGGATAGACTCTGTGATAGCCAAAGTGTAATGTTCTTGGCCATTAATAACTCTCCGTTTATCATCAAAGACAAAGCACATTGGTGTTCAATATCACTTTGTGAGAGATATGGTTGAGGATAAAAAAGTTGTTGGCCGGTAAAGGTGGACACTTTGAATAATGTTACATTACATTGATGGAGACTGTAAGCACTCAAAAGCTCTCTTGGTGTAGAGAAAAATGGTGTTGCAGGTTGGACTAATACTGTTTCCTGTAAGCCCCCAAGGAAAGAAAAACAACAAGTGGGAGAATGTTGGGTGTGTTATATTCTTTCCACGATTAGTCACACGCACAAGTTCAGGGGCGGGTAGCCCCCTCGCACGGGGTCCGCGCCCGAGAAGAAAAAAAATTTTGGTTATTCCACATGGGCGGATCCGCCTATAGTTTTGTTCATGCACTTGCACATGGTTTTCTCTCCTATGGTATTTTGCAGATCAGTCAAGGGAACTAACGTTATGTTCTAATCCAGGGTTAATGGATCAAGGTTTATGAATGCTTCTAAGATATATATATATATATATATATATATATATATATATATATATATATATATATATATATATATATATATATATATATATATATATATATATATATATACATATATATATATATATATACATATATATATATACATATATATATGTATATATATATATATGTATATATATATATGTATATATATATATATATATATATATATATATATATATATATATATATATATATATATATATATATATACATATATATATATATATATATATATACACATATATATATACATATATATATATGTGTGTGTGTGTGTGTGTGTGTGTGTGTGTGTGTGTCTCGTGTGTTGTAACACTAAAAGGAATATAAAGAAAACCAAGCTCGGTAGTCCCGGCTTTGGGATCTCGGGGAAAACTTCTTTGTATATTTTTTATGTTTTATTCCTCGATGCCATCGTTTATTTTCTATCTTTAAGAATTTGTTTGCGTATACTGTGACAGGGTTAAAACTTACAATTTGAAATTTCAAGAAAGTTTATGTGATAAAACTATGTATAAAAGTGAATGAAAAATGGCAAGCAAGTTGCCTAATTTTCCACTTTTTAAAACTATAGATGGAAAGGATATGGCATCTCGCAAAGGTAATTAACAATTTGCTATGAATTTTTTCTTTTCAAACTTTAAACAAACACTTACATTTTCTTCATAAAAACATGAATTGAAATTAAATATCATCTTCCCTTCACATATCTTCAAAGAGAAGCACTTACTTTGTCAATCCAAATTTTCAAAATACCTCTTGATTAGAAGCATGCATTGCTCACTCCTATCAAACACATTTATCTCAATAAAAGAAATAGATTAGAAAACTTAGTGCCATCATCCATAAAATCTAATTTAAGCAAATGATTAGTGTATCAAATAGTAATGATTGCCCCAATCACTACATTGTAGTTGCAAGCCTCTCGCTTTTCAAACTCTTGTGTTTGCCGATTTGGGTGGCATAATAGGGAGACACAAACACTTTCTCAAGCCTTCGTTGCGGAGATCCATATGATGTGGTCCGCAAGGTCCAAATATCGCACAAATTTTTGAAGATTCACCAATTTCAATGTGCAATACTTGATTAATTAATAACATCATGCTTGAAACTCTATGCCTAAGATATAAGCCTGACTAAATTTCGCTATAGCACCAAAGAATCAAAATTTGCTAGAGTTGAGAATGAATGTATGACTGCCAACGAATAAGAAGCAATGGTTGGGTGAAATAATTGATGTACATGCTAATGGAATGCGTGTTAAAGTAGAGAACACATTATCTTCCTCTTGCAAATATATAGAGGCAACATGTAGTAAGGAGAGATTGATCCTTTAAAATATGGGCATTAAAAGTTTTCAATGTGACATCAAGTATATAATGAGACTTTTAACTTATTGAATCAAGAAACCGTTCTTGAGGATAAGAAGTCCATGTCATTCTCAAGAGGCTCCTTACACCCATTTATGGTTATCTCACGTCACTTTTCCCATCAATATTTCTAGGTTAAGATCAGATTCAATAACCTATGTTTATCTCAATAATTATTATCTTAATAGAAAAAACAAATAGAGCAAAACACAATGCACTCGCACATTCCGAATTACCGATAATAACAATATACTAGACCATGTTTATGCACAAATTCCCAAATGTATATATATACTTACCCCTTATCCATAGTTGTAGACTTCATGAGACATCTTGAAGAAGAGCTATGGGTGGAAAGACTCTACCATCATCTTATCTTCCCCTCTCACCGAAACTGGGCATGAAATAATAACTGATAAGTTGTTGGGTGCTCACATTGTACTTTGAGAAATCACAGTAACCATCTTCTCATACCAAAATCCCGGAAAATGACCAATTAACCCCAATGAAATAGAATAAAAAAGTCACACATACATTTATGCTATCTAATCTCGGGGTTTAATTCAAAAAAAACTAATTCCAACAAACCCAAAAAATAAGTTATAGATTATCAAGGTGAAGATAAATTTTGAAGTCCCTACCTTAGGAAACATAGTGGATTTGGATTTTTCCAATACACCTAACCGAACTTATATCAAGGGCATTCTCGTATCTTGGTGAGGGGATGTGAGTGTGATTGTGCTGAGATGGAGAGGAAGCAACATGCACCTGCTAACCGCGACATGCTTGTTTTGCGCCTTATAAGAAGTCTATGTTGTTTGCCTAAACATATTTTTTTCTCCAAACTCACACCACACATATTCAGAACCTTTAAAATCTATAAACTCATCATCCAAATCCCATGAAATATTAGCCAAACCCACCTCGTTATTCACATATTATGAGTAGGCTTCATACAAGAAATAGTCATTTCATGAAGAAGAATAATAGACCTGAATAAGAAAAGCACGTTTACATGTGGATAAAGATAAACAAAAGACACAAACAAAAATTTTCTGCAATTGTTCTATTCTATTCACCATTACTACTCCTATTCTCTCGTTGTATTATGTTTATTACCTCTCTTTTACTAGAATGTCTTCTTCTTCTTATGCTATGCGCGTGAGGGGTGGTTCAGAATGGGTTTGTTACAATAACTAATCTTCCAGATTTGAGGCATTTACATCAATGTTGGATTAATAGTTCTCACATCACAACATGGTTTCCGTACGGGTTTGTTACAATAACTAATTCGCCATATCTTGAGCATATCTCGCACTTAATGTCGCATCAATGGGTGGGTGGTCTCACATCACAGCAAATCACTATATTCATTTTGAAATCGCGAACTAGGAACACCTATGGGTCTATGATTCATCCTATCGATTAGAATGGTGATGTTCCACCCGCGACACAAGTACTTCCTTCGCATGTATCCTTTAGATTTTAGAAGGAAAATTACTAACACATGTACAAAACAATTAAAAACCAAAAACATTTACACATGTACATAAAACAATCAGATGACGAATCTACTACAATGCTATGAGGAAGAACCTCATAATAAAAGGCTTATCGACTTAATTAATATATGTGCGAAAAGCCAAATTTCTTTGCTACGTTGAAAATTTGGTTAATATTTCAAAAATGAATTTGTGTTAAGTGCAAAACATAAAACAATCAAGAACCATACAATGAAATGAAAGTATGTTTCATATTTATACTACACCCTATTGATTTTCAGCGTATCTTTCTATTATTTAAATATTTATACCACGCCACACACTATTGATTTTCACAAATTTATTTATTTATTTATTTTAATATTTATACCACACCACACCTTATTTATTTTCACAAATTTACACTTTTGGCTTGTTCCTTTGAAATACAACTCGCTTAATTTATGCCTGCTAGCCATGGGAAGAATATCCCAACTTCATTTCAAATCCATTCCATGTGAGCTAAGAAATCATATGCAAATCTGCCTACATTATAATGTGACATTTTTATTTTGTGTCGAGGAATTTTAAAGTAATTTCTTTCACCTTTGCCTATATTACAAGGAATTGAAGCTCGAGTAAAAGTTATTTTAAAATTTAAAGTAAATATGATTTAGTAATTTGATGAAATTATATAAAAATAAACTGAATAAATTTTTTTATGTTATGTAATTATAAATATAATTTGATTTTTGTTTTGGGTCATTATTAAGATTTAGAGTATTGATAAGACTATAGATTAAAAAAGGATTTTATAATGCTTGTTTATTTTTTAACAAAGGTTTAATGCTTAAGAATATGTATTCTTTACTAATAAGTTATAGCTTTAATTTAAAGAAGATCAAAGTCGTATATTGCTTTAAACTTCAATAATTAAAGATAGAGTATGTACACATCATCGGAATTTTGCATTTATGAATGAAAATTTATAGCAATTATCAATAGATTCAATATTGTTATAATGAAGATTAATACTTTTTAATTAATATTAATAAATGAAATTATAGAAGCATATTTAGAAAATAGTTGTTATGGTTGTTCGAGTAAACTTGACTCAGCTGTTACTCGTGGTTTTTTGGCTCCAAGTACAGGTAACGTATTTGTTCATGGTATTCATGTTTGATGTAGCCTATTTATAGGCCAAAAAGCTCGATGATTATTCTTTTTGTTGGGAAGTGGAATCACAATAATTTCTTTAGAAACCACCACTTCTCTCGATGCCATGTGATCCTAACATCCGGCATTGGAGCCAAATGGTAAGGCTCACAAGAGCCAAAGAAATGACATGTCGTACAATGTGGTTACCACCAAGGACCACGCCATTGAAACGATAGAAAATAGGGACAGTGGTTTGGCTGAGAGGTTGCTGTTGCTGAGGTGTGTGATGAAGCAAAATCACAGAACAATGAATGTGTCAGGTTTTTCGAGGGATCTGGGACAAGATGTCAATGTAACCACAAGTCTCAAGATTTCAACCCTCAACAAGGTAAACCCTAACAAGTTAAACTCGCAATATACAACCCGGTTAATACGAACCCATAGAGGGAATTTTATTGGCACCGGTGGACAACCTATTGGTCATGGACTATGGTGGCAAGGTTGTGTTCGTGTTCGCTCGATTTTATCATGAAAGAGGAGAAAAAATAAATCCCGTAAAAATTATTAAAAAATTTGATGGAATTAGTAATAAAGAGTGACCATATCAAGGATGTCGAGTAGTGGCCCATTTCATAGCCTATACACACTCGTTTTTCGAGATGGTTTATAGTAGGGCGTTGAGGAAGCAACAAGCAATGAAGGCAACAAGAAAAACCATAGTTTTTTAAGTTGAAACCAGGTGGGGCTTCAGAGGGCCGCAAACGATGGGGTCAATGGAGCAAACCTTACAACGCACATCATATATTTCCCATGCTAGATGAGTGCAACTATTTTATGCCTACAAAGATTGTTTATAATTTGGTATCTAATGTGAATAAAGAGCCTAATGTAAAGATTAAATGCGACATGGGGATGAAGAGGTAGATTGAGTGCATGGAACTCGGAAAGTATAAATTATGTTATGAAAGGCACCCAATTAAAGTATGGATTGAGCAAGGTAAAGAAGCTAAGGGAGTAGTAGTATGGACAAGAGAAAGAAAATAATGGAGATGGAATCAAGAATGATGAATTTTAATGAAGAAGCAAGTGTATGATGAGTGAACACCCTAAGGGTTTTGGTCCAAGCTAGAAATATTGTCATAGGTAGGTGTATTCCCCCCAGGAAGTTGTAAGAACTGATGTTCAGTGGACATGTTACGTGGGAGCATGAATAGTTGTAAGGTATTAATAGATTTCCTCACATACATGCGTTGCATTGGCACATGGAGTCATCAAGCTATGGAATGGACCACCGGGATAGGTACCGTGGTGATAGGTGTATCAAAAGATCCCGTTTGGAGAATGTGGAAAACCTTGGTGGGATGTTAATAAATGGGACAAGGTCAATATGCCGAAAGGGGGATTGTTATGGTTTTTCGAGTAAACTTGACTCAATCAAGTTACAGGTGGTTTTCCGAATTCAATATATGGACACCCATGGTTATAGGCCTCGTTTATAGGCCGAAAACTCCATGATTATTTATCTCGCCAATGGGATCAAGCAAAAATGTCTCTTAGACACCACCACTTCTCTTAGTGCTCAGATCTTAACATGAGCTAATTTATAATATTTATATTTAAAAATAAAAAATAAATTAAATTTATATTAATTTTAATAATGAAGTGTAACGGTAACTCTACCAAATTTTATAATTTTGCAAACAATTTTACTTATTAAAATCAATTTAAAATGCATTTTTTCATATCATTCTTTTAATTATTTAATAAAACTTGTTTAATTATTATTAAATAGTCAAACAACGTATAATATTTCATACTTTAAAGTTCTATAAACATATTTCGTATTTAGAATTTTGAAGAAGTAGATTTGGATTACATAAATATGATTTAATTGACAATAAATTATTACCAAACAAAATTTGATATATGTTTTGAGTTTTATATAGAATATCAAAACTATTAAATAATTCACAGTGTTTACATTTTATTAAAGATCTATATAGTTTTAACATGCTGTGATGTTATATATTTTGAAGTATCAAGAATTCAATTTTATGAGAGTGTTTTAGTGGAGCATTTTTAATCTTTCATTAAAGATCGTATAAATGAAAATTTTGGATTCAAAGCTTTTAAAGAGTGAAATTTAATTATTTTATGTCTTGTCTTTTTACTAGAATTTGGTGATACAATTCTTGATAGATCTCAGTTTTCATTGTTTGAAATGCATTTTTCGAATACATAAATGGATTATGTTCTAATAAATCTCATTTAGATTCAATGACTCATTTTTTTCCATTCTAACAAATTTGATTTGAATTCATGTAAACCTCATATAAAATATTATTGCAAAGAATAAAACCATATAAGGATTAGTAGACTAAACATATATTATGAAATTGGAAAAAATTTGTATTATAAGGATGTCACTAAGTTATTCCAAAATTTAATTATTTCTCATCTAAAAATATGGAATATGTATAAATTAATATTTTATGAAAAATAAAATCATAACCACATATAAACAACAAAACAAACCAATATACTGCATAAAAAAGAAAAAATAATTAACAGATTATATGTAACTGATGTGTTGAATTGTAAAAATAATGTAAAAATAAAATAGAAAAATGAGAGAGGAAAAAATGTTTAAATTCGTGAGGTCACTATTATATACATATATGAACACATCTTGAATTAAACATGACCATGATCCGAATTTATTGCATTGGAATTGGCATTGGAAATTATCATGTCTTCCTCGCAACACGCAGGAAGGAAAGCAATGCTTAAGTAATAGAAGGTGAAAACCATGCATAAGTAAAGTCTTTAGACCACAACACTTGCCCACATTTGAATTTTACAAGGTAAATAATGTTGGTTGTTGTTGTTTCTTTAATCCGTAGGTTATTTCCATTCTCGTGTACAATAAAGAATGTTTGTTCGTCTAAAATAGCTTACTAGACTAGTCGATCGGAACAAGGTTTATTTGGTGTTGTTATTTCCTTACTTATTTATTTCAAATTAGGGTTGTTGTCATAAATGAAATTAATAATCAACATTGGTATTTGACAAAAATTATCCTAAGATCATTTAATGAAATAAATAGTAAACGTTGACTAGTATTAATGGACAACATGTATTGGGAAAAAAGTCATCCTTAATATATTCCGTGGACATATTGTTGGGAATCATTATTTTTTTTATTCCATATAGATTTTTGCCATAATTCCACATTAAAGAAAGTTTGTGTAATTTAACATAGAATAGAGTTCTAAATTACAACAAAATTTATTAGGTGGTGTTTCTTTATTTTAGTATAGAATATCGCCATAAATTTAATTACTAATAGGAATAGGTATTTGGTAAAATTTATCATAAAACATTTCAATAAAATCAATAATTGTGTGATATTGATTGACCAAGTATAATATATTGGAGTAGTCTAACTCTTAGACGTTTTTGTCTTATTATTTGAATTTCATAATACAAATTTAAGAAAATGGTAAATTTAAGTTGTTTAAATACATCTTCGAATGTATAAATGAACTCAACCTTGTGGAAATCTTTGTTATGATATAATATAACACAACTATCTAGCTTAAAACAAAAAAACAATCGTTTGAATAACCCCCTTTGTATAATAGGTAGATTATATACAAATATCTCCCATCAAAGTATATGTTAAAGTAGCATATATTTAATTGAACTTAAAGGAAAAAAATTTAACACAGCCTATAATACCATGTAGAAATTATATCGCTTGACTCAATCCGATCATGTAATGTACTAAAACAAGATATTGAATCCTTCTACATTATTGGTGGAATATAAAACATGATCGCTCAATCACATGCAAGCAAGAGAAATAATTAAATCAATACACAACAATTAAATATTCTGGGAAAGTAATTGCTCAAAACCCCTCCATATTTATTGGTGTAATCAACTAATGAATCATGAAACAATACAATGTATTTGTGATCACCACAACCTCATACACTCTACCAATTTTTTCCACATCGATCTAGGCAAAATTGGATAAACACATAGCCAATTATCACCACCTACTTACTCAATCCCCACATAATTAAACCCCTATTAAATAGGAAATTCAGCCTTCCTTGATTGCACAATTCATCATGGGCTTCTCATGGTTTTATAATCAGCATTCGGGCAAGCCATTTAAATAACATCGCTATTTACTAGCCTTGAACCTTTGTCTCAACTCTGGTATCCACCGAATTAGCATGCATGCAAACCTATAAATAGTGAATCATCAATTACTTAGTAGATCATTACCGGTGAATTAAATCTATTTTAATTTACTTGATCTTCCACTAGCTCATCAAATAGTTAGAACTAGTTAAACTAATTTAACTCAATTAATGTGAGTTAACTAATTCCACTCACACTCACACTAGTGCTACAACTGCAACTGACCTTGTTAATAATATAATCACTTCGCATGCCTATCATTAGACCCTAAACTCGAAATTATTGAGCCAACTAAGTCTATCACACATAGTATCTATTACAAGTTGTTATGAGATAAGATTACAACTAATTTTCCTATTTATTCAATAAATTGGTTACACACCAATGTATCACTAACCCATCACCGTGTGACTCGTGATCCCACACTAGTGTGTGTGTTTCATTTTCTTGTTGAATTTCAACACTCCCTATCAACAAGAAAGGGATTATCTACTACCCCAATCCCGCTCTTTGTGGTATTCGAATTTTCTCTTTCGCAAGCGCCTTCGTCAAGACATATCTACATCATGATCCTCCGTCGAATGTACTACAACAACATAATGCACCTTTGAACACAATCTATAAGATGGTGGTACCAAATTTCAATATGCCCTCGGACCTATCATGGAATACCGGATTAACCAAGAGTTTTATGCAACTCGGCTATCACAATGTATCACCGCTCTGATCCATCCGATGACCAAACAAACCAAAAAGTATCTTCCTCCTCATCCGCATGGCCTCATATGGAGCCTCGAATAGCTGCCATGTACTCTACCTCGGCTAAAATCCAGTAACCGATCTCTCGATTCCCGTTGTACCAAGAAATTTTTGCTCGATCCTATGCCGAAGATGCCCTCGATGTCCTCTTCCGACCGATGGACTACCTCGCCTAAATCGCAGACGAAGTGAAGCCTTGAAGCTTCACTCCTCCGTCCGTTTTCTTGTACCATAATCCATACTCAGAGTGCCCCCAAGATATGTCAACACATGCTTCCTTGCCTTCCAAAAAGAGCTTGGTATTTAATCATAACTTGACTAAGTCGGTCAACCTGGGTAGCATAAGTGCTCCGCCATGTGTTCACCAAATACATAAGTGAACCCACAAATCGCCTATAAATAGTAGTGTCCACTACTCAATTCGAAGTAGCATCCTCCTTCCTCCAAGGACTCGCAAGAGGAGTCTCCATGGTTTTGTTGCCCTCCATGTGGAACTTCCTCGAAATCTCCTTTTTGAATACTTTCCCCGACATACAAATAGCTCCCAATCTTCTTTGCGATATTTCCAAGCCTAGGAAATAATGCAAGGGGCCCCATGTCCTTCATCTAAAAGTATCATGCAAGATCCTCTTTGCAAGAAGTTATGAGTTGCTCATCACCTTCGCATAAGACCATCAACATAAAGTACACTAATCAAAAGCTTACCATCAAACTGCATTATGATATAGGTTCACATCCACTTCACTCTTTTCCCGGGCCCAACATGAAATAGCTATCGATCATGGTGTACCACGACGAGGTGCTTCGTTCAGCCCATACAATGGTCTCTTTTTGAGTTTCGCACACATGTGACTCTCCGGGAAAGGTCTCAAAATATTCTAGCCGCTCAATGTACACTTCTTCCTCAATAACCTATCGATAAAGGATGTCTTTACATCCATATGATGTATCCGCCACCCCATCTACGTTGAGAGTGCAAGGATAGATCTAATCAATGAGTACCTTGCAACCGGTGCAAAAGTCTCATTATAGTCAATCCCCCACCCGTGAGAATCCCCGTGCCACAAATCTAGCCTTGTATTTCTCCACACTCCCATATGCCGCCCTCTCGTTTCACTCAGATCCACTTGGATCCAACCACTGCCTTCCCCACCGGCCTCAGACCACTTCCCATGCATCAGTTTCTAATAATGGAGTCATACTCCTCAACCATGGCATCAACCTGCTGGTTGTTGCACTCATTTCCTCAAAAGAGAATGGTTATGTCACAATACATTCACTAATAAGAGCCATGTATCCAAAGTGGTACCTATCCGGGGGACCTTCCAGGTTCAGCAGATGTGGTGCTCCTACATGCTATGTCACATCTAGCATCAATTTTTTAGCCTCTCTCCGGTGTACTTCCTACCATTTCGGTGAATGGCTCCGCATGAGTGGTTTTTGCCACCTACGCATCCTCATCATGTGGTCAAGCCCACATCCCAGCCAGCATTTTCTTGGAACTAATAGTTCCTCATCTACATGAAAAATAAAGCTCCTCGCGGGATAATCGCATGGGTTTCTCCTCATCAAATATAACATCTCTCCTAACAATCGTCATCCTATTAGCCGAAAATACACTCGATGGTTGTGGGGAGTATTAGTGTACCCACAAATATCCCAACTTTGTTTCTAGTTCTAGCTTCTTCCGGCATCTTTGGCTGGGTACAGATAAAACGAGCCAAAAATGGTAAGAGAAACATCCAGCTTCTTACCTCAAAATCCTCCTATGGTGTACTCATGCCAAGTGTCCGATCGCATCTCCGGTTCTCGTACAAATACCATTGTGTTGCATGCCTCCGCCCACATATGCAATGGTAGGCCCCGATCATGTAACGTAGCTCGTGCTTCTCCAACAATTGATTTGTTCTTTATTTTTTCAACCCCATTCTATCAGGTTGGTGAGGTGCAATCAATTCTCTCTAAATTCTTTCTTTGGCATAGAATTTCCTTGAATTCATTAGAGATATATTCACCACCATTTTTTGCTCCTTAGAGCCTTCACCTCTTCCCCTCGTCAGATTTTTCTACCAAGTAGTTGAACTCACAAACTCACCTAATCTTTCTTTTGCAAAGAAGATCCAACACTTTCTAGAACATTTACCTAAAAATTCTACAGCAATACATGTGCTTTGTTTTGGAAGGTGTAGAGAATGGTTCACACATGTCCGAGCAACTTTGAAGGATTTTTTTTCGCTCGATTCTCCTTCTCATGAAAGGTGGCCTTAGTATACCTCCCCATGGTACATCCCTTGCATGTCTCTATATGCGCAAGAGTACCCTTTGCAAGACCCGTAGAAATATGTTGCATGATCATCAAAGCATCATGGGTGTAGATGGCCCAATCTCATGTGCCATAACTCACATGTATATCGGCTTACCACCTTTCCCTACTTTAATATCGCTCAATGTTGCGTTGTGCCCATCTACATCAAGTTTGTAGAGGTTCTTTACACGAACCCCAATCTTTACTCCGTGATGTGGTTTTGTGACAAAGGAACACCTTTCCTTGACCGAAAACCACATCATATCCATGATCCTCCAACATAGCAACCGAAACTAAATTCTTTCTGCTCTCCGTACATGCATGACATATTAAAATAAGAAAGGTTTACCCGATCGTCTCCGGAAAGTAATCAGACTCAATCCCCGAGCGTTATACCTCCCGTCATCACCGATCTCGATGTGCATCCGAAGATCCTTCTCCTCCAAGCTAATAAAGATTTATTTGCCTCTATTATGGAAATATGCCTCACTATCCAAGTAGCACATATATCTCATCGTCGCTAACACCATGCATGCGATGAGAGAGAAGTACAACTCCAAACCGTGAGGCCAAAGTTTACCCGTTGCGGCCTCCCGGAGCCTTCTTGTTGTTCTTCTTCTTTGTGGACAATTTGTGGCATACGCCTACGATCATGACAAGAAAACATTCCACCTTTGTCATATCACACTTCTCCCTTATTTTACTTACTAGCCAAGGCACAAGTTTCCTCATCACTAGTCTTGAATGAGGATCCATCACCGTTATCTCCGCCGAAACCTTCCCGTGTACCAAAACCGACCAAAGTCGCTCCCAATATGGTAACTTCTCCCTCCCATTCACAGTCCTCGGTAACCAGCTTTCAGCCTCTCGGGAAGGCCTAGAAGTGTTAGGGGTTCACCAAGTCAACATCAACTACAAGAATCCCAACACTTCCAAGCTCATCTCAGCATTGAGGAACTGGTCACATTTCCGGATCGTGCCGCCTTTCTCCATTTTTATTTTCTTGAGCTTCGTCCTTGAGTGCAAATTTTTTGTGGTCACCGCTACTTTGAAACAAATTTGTCAAGGCTTTTCCACATAGCATATGCGTGGAGTTTCATTTCATGGAGACTCGAGACAATATGATCTCGACCCTCTAACAAGATCCTCCTCTCCTTTGATACCTTCTTCTACCATGCATCAAGAAGTTGGGCATTCATAGGCTTGGGAATATCATTATCTATGAATTCCTTCAACCCATTGTCCTCCAACACGCTTCTCCATACTGTCTTTCCATGCAAGACAATTTGAACTTCCTTGAGTGCATATTCGAGTCTCAAGCCATTGAAATACATCTTCATCTACTTCTAGCTCCAAAGAAAGTACTTGCAAATTTAAATATTGTTCAACACACAAATCACTTCTTCTCGCTCCACTATTCCGATTCCCCGACGCTCGATACCATGTAGAAAATATATAACACAACTCTAATACCATGTATAAATTATATCATCGGACTCAATCCGATCATGTAATGTACTAAAACAAGATATTAACCTTCTACAATATTTGCGAAATATAAGACATGATCGCTCAATCACATGCAAGTAAGAGAAGAATTAAATCAATACACAACACTAGATAGTCCCGGGGAAAGCAACTTCCCAAAACCCTCCATCTTTATTGTATAATCAACTAAGGAATCAAGAAACAATATAATGTATTTGTGATTACCACAACCTTGTACACTCTTACCAATTGGCCACGTTGATATAGGAAAAATTGGACAAACACATAGCCAATTATCGCCCTACCTCGCTTACGCAATCCCTAGAGAATTAAACCCTATTAAATAGGAAATTCAGACTTTTGATTGCGCAATTCATCATGGGCTTTCATGGTTTTATAACCGCACCTTGGAAGTTTGCCTAAAATAGAGTTGTTAGTTTACTAGCCTTGAACCTTTGTCTCAACCGAAGTATTCATCAGACTGATAGAAGTAAGTGCTATAAATAGTGAATCATCGCTACTTGGTAGATCACTAATGTGAATTAAATTCATTTTAATTCACTTGATCTTCCACTAGATCATCAAACAATTAAAAACTAGTTAAACCGATTTAACTCAATTAATGTGAGTTAATTGATTCCACTCACACCTACATTAGTGCTACAACCGTGAATCGGAACCTATTAATAATATAATCACTCCACATGCCTATCCTTGCACCTCAACTCGAATTCTTGAGCTAACTAAGTCTATCACACTTAGTTAACTATTACAAGTTGTTATGAGATAAGATTACAATTAATTTTCCAATTTATTTAATAAATTGGATGCACACTAATGTATCGCTAGGACCCATCATTGTCCGACTTGTGATCCCACACTAAAGGTGTGTGTTGCATTTTCTTGTTGAATTTCAACACTTTAAAACCTCATCTTTTTCAAATTAACTTTAATGTAAAGAGTAAAATGATATCTCCGGAGGAAAAGAGAAATAACCAAAATCAATTGTAGCCATTAAAATATTTAAGAGTAGGTTTGTTATGAAAACATTAATAACTATTCTTTCATTATCAACATTAATTGAATATACAATAATTCAATGTACAAATAAGTATCAATAAAAACCAACAAGAAATAAATGTGTACTTCACTTCATTATACTTTGTGAAAAATACAAATAGACACAAATTATGTAACTCTGAATTGAATGATTATTAGCTCGCATAATAAAAATGTTTAAAGTAGATGATGGATGACCAAAGAAATTAACCCACAACTATCTAAATAATTGTTATACATTGGCCATTTTTATTTTTTTTATAAAAACATTTTTTTTACAAGCAATGACTATATGATTCATATCTTAAGACATGATAATAATTTTGTGTTTGTGAGCATGTCAATATTACATTGATAAAAATACTAATTATATGAAATTTCTAATCAATTGAAAACAAATCCTTTAACATATAATCTAGGATTTATTTTAATATTATTAAGAACACCACATTGGATACGTAATTTAAGTGGAAAAAATAATAAAGATAAAGAATATTAGCATGACAATGATAAAAATAAAATAAGATAATATAATTAAATAATAATAAAAATTAAATAAACAAAACAAAATAAATTAAATTAAAATAAAATAAAAATAAAAATTACTATTAAATAAAGATTTCGTTAGTATGACAATGATTGAGTTATCAAAGAAACCATTGACGTCTATTCTAAATCTTTCTACAACAAGAAATATATTATTTGGCTTGTTAAAAACATAAGGGGAAAGTATGCTTTATAATAATAAAAACTTTGCTTTCTCCTCCATGTCTACTAATAAAAAAATGAATTAACTACATTAAAATAAAATAAAACGTTAACCATGTTACATAAAAAAAATTATTTCTTAATTATGATGATAGACGTGTTTATATTAAAGGAGGGTGCAAGATTTAAGAGTCTTTTTATTACAAATAGTATGTGTATGTGTATGTTTAGTATTTCATAGTACTCTTTGTCATCACTATTTAATGCCTAATGAAAGATTGTTATTAAATTTTAAAGTTAAATTACTTGTATTTTGTTTGAGTTATTAAAAGGTTTTTTTAGCCACATATCTGACTTTTATCCCTAAGATTTAAATTTGCTACCTCTATTGCCATAGTTGTCATCTTGCTCGCATGAGTGTTCTAAACCTATCAATGTTTATCAATTATTTAACTTGTATAGCTAAACTATGAACTATCACAAAGTCCAAATCAAGAAATCTATCCATTGTAGAAAATTCAAATATTTTTTGGATTCTTTATAACACATACAACATGTTGATATGTGAAGAAAGAAAGGAGAAAATGTAGGAAGTAAATTTCAGCAATCCATGAAACTCACTAATAAGTAGTAATTTGGTCTTATTAATTATGGAAAATGACATGAATATGGTAATTTGATCTACCAAAGGAACATTCTCATATCTAATAAGTGGTCTCACTAAATATACAATAGATGACAAGAATATAATAACAAGTCATTTGCTAGGCAAAAATAATATTCTCATATCTACAAATTTAATTAACATAGTGAGGTTAATTTGGTATATTTTAATAATAATTTTATTTTAAAGCCGCATAATAAATTTGTGTATGAGACCCTTGCTTGTGGGATAAGGGCCTTTATATAGCAATTTTACTATTAACTATGTCTTCATAGCAAATGTATTTCTAAATTATACTAAAAGTGTACATACTTCGTGTATGAGACCCCCTTATTCGTGGAACATGAGCCTTTACCTAGTGATTTGACTAATAAATTTGTAGTACTAAAGTATGCAAAGATGCAGATCTCTATATAATTTGGATTGGAAACCAGAGATTCACAAACCGAATATTTCACATAGCAGATTTGAATGTCGTTAGTGAGAATAACAATATTTCTCCCCCAACCACCCAAACTCCATCTAATTGACATTAAAAACAATATATATATATATATATATATATATATATATATATATATATATATATATATATATATATATATATATTTGTTCATCAAGTGTTCCGAGTTCATCAAATATTACATCGTGCTTGACATGTGGCTCGAGCAACCGCGACCCGTAAGTACTTCCTCCAAAGCGGCCAAAATCATTTGGGGATCACACCCAACTCCGTCACGCTAGTATAACATGACTTGATTTTTTCCTACGTAGTTTTGAACATGTGACCTTCACATCACAAAGTGACTTAATAGTACACACCATTGCAATGTACGACCGGTTAAAATTTCATGTATAAAAATTAATAAAGGAAAAATAAGACCACTCGTTAAATGACACTTATTTTGAGTTGAATGTTGTGGGGAAAATATCTTAGTGGGCATTACTTGTTGTGTTTTATGGCTAAGGGGGAACTAGAAAAGTCAATGGCTAAGGCTTTGGAAAGTAAAAAGAGAGTATTTGGTATTTATTTATGAAAAATAAAGGAAATTGGAAGAAAAGGAAGGTGAAAGTAATACAAGTTATATGTGAGCAACTTAAAATGAAGGGAAATAATGCAAAATTTGAAGAAATTAGAGGCATAATCACAAAAATTCCTCAGTGGCATAAGTTGGTAGCCATTTGTCAATTCAAACATTGAATTAGTTTGAGACAAGAAAAGACCACCATGAGGAGAAAGAGAGAAAGAAATCAAAGGAAGGACAAGCAAGAAATGAAAGCAATGAAAGCAAGGATCAAGCAAGGAAAAAGTTGGATCAAACAGTCTTTAGTAGAACTACTTCACAGTAACAAGTTGCATGTATGATTTCCTAGTGGGTTTTGACACACATGGTATGTGCATGTTAGTATTTGGTTCTTTTGTTGTCATTGGCATGGGTGTTGTCGTGGGTTGGACATGTATTTGTGACCTAGCCTTGTTACTGCATATATCCATGGTGTGACAGATTGTTCTCTCGTTTGAGATTTGGATTGCTCTAAGATTTTGATCTCAGTGAGGTGGTCTCAGGAAAATTCTCAAAGGCCTAGAATCCCTTGATCGATAATGGTGGGATACACAAATAAAGCCTAAGGGTTGAGACGGGAAAATTCCCCGAAGGTATTGGAGAAGAAATTTTGAGGCATCAAAGCTCGTTAAATTTGTGATCTCGACACAGGTTTAGTGGAGATCGTGGTGAGGGTGGAGGTGGTTTAAACTCTATATTCCCTTAGTTTTTTTTGAATTGGTTCATCCTATGAAATCCCACATTCATGCTTGAATATGGCACCTGGGTGATCAGTCGAAAGAAAGATTTGGTTCAACCAATCTATGGTCGAGTGGCACGTGGAAGTCTCGAACTCCGGTTGTCTTTTACTGCACTAATAAGAGACAAGTTTATCTGTTATGGGCAAATCACTTGTTATTATGTGGCTTTAATGGCGGTTTCCTCGTCGTTATTATCTAGTTATATTTTTGTTATAAGCATAGTTATATGATAGTTCTCATTCATGGCTCTTTTCATGTATTTATTTTTGTAATTGAATGAATTATGAATGAAAGACCCAATTGGCTAATGTGAGAAGGTAGTGACCTTGTGCTAAACCCCGTATAATTTTCCACTTCCTTATGTTCATACTTGCATTCATGACCTTTAGGTTGCATATTTACCAAGTGTTTCGACGAAATGTAAGTCCTGGGGCCAGGGAAGGTCAAGTCAAGTCCTGGTTTATGTTTTGGTTTACAAGCATTGTCTCTATTTCATTTATCATCTATGGAAGTTTCACCGAGTTCGAGTAGGCTCTAGCCTTGGGCTTCAAAAAATGGCTAAGAATTTGAAGTCGTTTCGTATAGAACTAAGCAAGAAAGTCCATAATCATTGGGAATCATGCATGTGGGAGCGACCGGAGACCCATATTCACTGAGGCCTTAAAAATGGAGTGACTAGATCTCTAAGTCTAGGGAAAAGAGAGTTGTCTCCAGTGGTTTGACACCTAGAGGGGTTTGGCTGCTCCCTAGAGATCTTTGTGGCACCCGAGGGAAGTCAAGAAGGTCTTAGGTTGTCAACTCCATTTCGAGGCCATATAGGAGGTTGAGTCTTATCATAGTGAACCTCGCATAGTGTTTAACCCAAGCAAGTTGGATCAAGTGGGTAAATGTGAGAGAGGAGGTGGTTATAGGGTGGTATCAAATCCAAGTTGCGTTCTCTTTGGGTAAATTCTAATGTTAGCATGGCTTTTTGTTATGGGGTCATGGTATACATTTGGTATGGTCATGCATGATGTTCTTATGTTATTACATGAATGATCTTATGATTATACATGTACATGCTAATGTGGACTCGGTCTTTCATATGAGATAAGCCTCCCCGAACATCACCGAGGCGTGGATTTGATTTTTGCATCTCCGTTTGGTTTATCCGACATGGTGCACGTGTAGGAAGAAGATACTTCAAGATGACAAGAAAAATTGCACCATAGCCTCGCGACTCTCCCTAAAGATCGTTCGGGAAACAAGGAGAAAAGTATTCTCCGTTATACAGAACACATTTAGGAGCTTGAGGGAAAATATCGAAGTTGCAAAGAAGACAATGACATGTTGGTTGAGGCTTGGGGAAAGACTTGCAAGGGCTCGTAAGAAGAAGGTATAGGTTAATGCAAGGATTGTTCGTACCTTTTTAGAGTGGCGAAAATAGTGACAGATGAGGAATAGTCAAGAGACAAGAGAAACTACGGGAGCCTATGGTAGTGCACTTCGTCCGATGCTGCATGGGAGAGAGGGCGAAGTATTTAGAGGTGGAATATCATTGGATACACCTAAAAGGAGGACTTGTATGTATGGGAATAATTCTAGTTCCCCATCCAGAGACATCATCAAGGTCATTACCACCATCATCCTTATAGGAGGAGGAGTATTTATCCGAGTAGTTCAAGAAAGTGAAGCTTCCTACATTTGATGGAGAGATGAAGAAGTCATAATATGCAGAGGCATGGTTTCTGGGATAGAATATATTATTCATATTGCATAAATATTCGCAGAATATGAAAGCCAAGATAACCACCTTCAATTTTAAAGGGAATGCATATATATGGTGGGAAGATGTGAATAATATCAAGGGAATTTGAGAGGAAGACTTGATTTTGGATGACACGTAGGATCTTCTAAGAATATATATCTATTGTATGTACTACAATGATAGAGCTAAGGATTTTTATGAGCTACGTATGTGTGCTATGACAGATGATGATTATATATGCTTGAGTTATTATGTGCCATCTCAAGGAGGATAAGGCTAAGATTCAAAGATTCATCGTTGGATTTTGAGTAGCATATACAGAGACCGGATTTATTTTGATGAGCCTATATCGTTAGAGGAATCCATCCGGAAAATGAAGCATTATTATGAGTATTCAAAGTCCAAAGTTGAGCCTAAACCTGGACTTGAAGGGAAATGGAAGTGGCCACCGAAGCGAGAAAGACCTCAAGATGAAGGTGAGAAATAAAATGTGGTTCCTTACAAGAAGTTCAATACAAGTGAGAAGCAAAAGGGCTACAACCCTGAGAGCATCAACCTAAAATTGATGGTAGAGCAATCGCGTGCTATATATGTGGCAAATATCATCATAAAAAGGATCGTTGATTGTACCAAGCAGTAGGACTCGCATCTATATGTCAGAGGTGCGTAAAATTGGGAATATTGAGCCATAGTATTCTCACATTTTTATGCAAGCCAGGGACAACATGAAAATCACCAGAATCTATTATTGAGATGGATGATAAGATTTGTGATCAGTGATGGATGAATTGATCCTGGATCTAATTATATTTATGTTAATCCCGACCCGGTGGATAAGTGTGGGTTGAGAAAATAAGTGCATGCAAATAGTTCCTGTTTGGTGCGCTATCGCAAGTACTAAGAAGAGTACATCATTTGGGTAAGACTATAAGATTTGAGTTGAATGGTATGCCTACAACAACACATTTGAATGACTTCCATTGGGATCATATAGTATGATTTTCGTGTATGTATCGGATATACGTTCACCACCAAATTATATTGTTATGACAAGGCTATTGATTTCAGCGGATGATAATGGGGAAAAGAGAATCTTGCATAGAAATAAGAATCCTACATCAAGAGGATAATATAGTTATCCGAGTTAAGCGTTGCATGTAGGAAAGGGTGTGTGATGTTTGCAATTCATATTTCCAATAACAAGAATAAGGATGTTAAGGATAAAAAAATATTCAAGAGGTATCTAGTATTGCATAAGTTTCAAGATGTGGCTTTAGTGACTCCAAATTTTCCTCCTCATAGAGAAGTAAACTTTTCCATTAAGTTAGCAACTGTGTAAGCAACACCAAGATCAATGACACCTTACAATATGAGCACACCTGAGTCGGGTAGAGTTGAAGTTGCAAATGAAGGAAATGTCGATATGATACATTAGGCTAATTGTATCATCTTTGGATGCAATCTCGCATTGTTCGTGAATGTAAGAAGGATGGTACCATTTCAGTTGTGAATTGATTACAGCAACCTAAAGAAGGTGACGATCAAGAACATGTACCCATTACCGAGGATTGATGGCTTTTTCGATCGCTTGAGGTAGAAACAATGTTCTAAAATATTGATCCGGGATCGTGATACCATCGTGTACACATCAAAGAAGAGGGCATCTACAAGACTACCTTCATCACTGTGTATGGGAATTATGAGTTTGTTGTATACTCCATTCGTTTTGACTAATGCTCCAACTACTTCTTATTTTCTTGATTAATAGTGTGTTGCATCATTATCCGGACAAGTTTGTTATTGTACACATTCATGACATCTTGATATATTCTAAGAATAGGAAGAGGACAAGCATAATTTAAAGCAACAATGTTGATATTTAAGAGAGCATCACAGCAGACAGCAATTTCATTTCTTTCTGCATGTGAGGTACATTACTTAGGACGTGTTGTTTCCAACGATGGCATATCAATAAGATCCAGAAAAGATAAAATCTAGCACCGTAATGGGCAAATTTCCTAGAAATGTGGATGAAGCAGAGTATCATTCAGTGGAATAGCAGGCTACTACAAGAGGTTAATTAGGAACTTCTCACTACTATCCTATTACATCATTTTAAAGGAAAGGTATGAAGTGAATGGACAAGAGAGTGCAACCACTTGAACAGTTGGCAAGCTTGTTGACCAATGTCTGTTAAAGATTACGTATCCTTATAAAGAGTTTGTATTTGTACAAATGCTTGAAAGAGAGGACCTCTTGGTCCTTATGCAAGAGGTACAAGTGATATGCTATGAGTCCAGGAAACCGACTGAAGACGAGCATAACTACGTGACTTCGATCTTGAGCCGTAACATGCCATTCCTGTTATGTGGAGACATTATATTCTTAAAGACGTTTGTATTGATGAGTGATCAAAATGGGTTAAGATATTTGTTTGGACTGGAAATTAAAATTGAATTTTAGGCAAGTTTTGTTGCTAGATACTTAGTAAGTTTGACTTTGAAATAAGATACATTAAGGGAAAGGAGAACATGGCTGCAGATGTTTCTGTGAGGAAAGTGTAGGATAACCATGTTGCAAAGAAGAGAGATCATATGGGATAGATTTGCAAGATTGGATATTACAATTAACAACAGGATGGCAGTACATGGAGCTTATCCAATGTGTTACAACAGTATATGTGATAAATATGTGGATTATCGTCTCACGAAGATGGCTTGGTGAGATCTCAGACAAGATCTATGTGTTGATGAAATTGGAACTCATGAAGATTATCTTGAGGGAGTTTCATGCCAAACCATATTCAAGTCACCTAGGATATCAAAAGACGCAAATTAGTGAATAAGTTCTTATTATTGGCTTAACTGAATAAAGAAGTGGGAAATTTTTCTCGCTAGGTGTTTATATTGTCACAGTGAAAGCATAATGTAAGCATCCAGGTGGAGCGTTCAACTCATTCCCCGATTCTATAATGGAAATGGGAGGTCATTTCCCCATGCATTCTATTACATTTATTCCGAGGAAATTGAGTAAAGATGATTCTATCTTGGTCGTGGTAGACAAAAGTTGATCAAGGTAGCTCACTTCATTCCATTGAATATCACTATCCAACAGGAAGCAGGCGAACTCTTTTCATGGGAGGATGGTCAGGATATTCTCAAGGCTATGTTCTCAAGAATATTTTGTCGCATGTGGATTCTAAGTTCATTTAAAAGTTTTGGAAGGATATGTTTGCAAGATTAGACGATTTGCCTTTTATACAACTTTTTCTGGAGATTAATTCATGGACAGATGAAAAAAGAGGGTCAACATGATACTAGAGGATATGTTGAGTATGTATTTCATGCATCAACAGAGATATGCAGAGTACCTTCCACGGTCAAGTTTTCTTACAAGAGCATATCAAGGTCACTGAGATGAGTTTGTTTGAGGCACTGGTAATAGATTATAAAGAATTTAATTAATTTGCTTGATCCAATGAACAAGTTAGTTATTGGACTAGACATGTTGGTAGAAATGGAACAGAAATGTAGTTTATAAATAAGAATCTAAAGGCATCATCGGACAGAAGAAAATTTATGCATACAAACACAAATGGCATTTAAGGAGTTTAAGTTGGGGAGAATGTGTATTAGTGATCAAGCCTAAGAAGACCTCCTTGAGGATCTGATAATGTTCCAATTTGGCAAATTGACAAGATAGGTCTTTATATCTCAGAGGATTGGACCAGTTGGCCTACGTACTTGCACTTCCTCCCACAATGAAATTCCATGATGTTTTTTATTTTTCATTTCTTAAAATATATGTAAAGGATTTTGATCATGTTATTGATTGGTTTGTATTTCGTGGAGCAATAAAGAGAATTCCACTTAACCCTGCATATTGTAGTGGAAACATTCATGCTCCTATCAACAATCGAGCAAGTTAAAGTGCAATGGAAGCCATTTGGGCCCGATGGAGCTACATGGGAGATGGTTCATTGATGTGCCATGTATCCTTCATTGTTTGTGAGTGGAGGCAAATGAGTTTTGGTATTTGTGCATATTTATGTATGGTTGTTATTGTAAATACTACAATGATCTATGTTTTAAATCTCCAATAACCGATATGGTTTTCATATTGTCATGTTTCCGATATGATGGTTTTTCTTTTGAGCATGATGTTATTGTAAATACCGCATCGATATGGGTTATAAAGCTCCAGAGGAAGTATGTTTTAGGATTTCATCGGTTTTGTTTGCTGTAGGTGTCACAAAACACCGAGGACGTGTTCCCGCAAGGGGGAGGGGTCCGAATCAGCCCCAAGTTAAATTTCATGTAAGAAAGTTAATAAAGGGGTAATATATTCAAGGTTAAGGGACATTTATTCTTGGTAAGCCGAATTTTGGGAAAAATATCCTAGTGGAAAGCATCACTTGTGTTTTATGGCTATAAATTAAAAAAGGAATGGCTGGCATGTGGAAAGGAAAGAGTATTTTTTGCATTTATTTATGAAAATAAAGGAATTAGAGAAAATGAATGAATGTCACAGGTTTCATGAGAGGAGGAAAAATGAAGGAAAATGGCAGTACTGAATAAATTAGAGGCCACATCAATAAAAAGACTCGGAGCATCGCTAGTAGCCTTTGTCACTTTTTAGTTTTAATTATTCAGAGAGGAGAAGAGTACCAAGAGGAAAAGGAAAGCAAGCAAAAAAAGGAAGGACAAACAAGGAAAGGAAAACAAAGGAAAGCAAGGATCAAGCAAGGATAAGTTGCATCACAGCTTCAACGGAATACTTGGCAGTAATAGGCTTATTTAAGGATTTCTTAGTTGGTTTTGACATGCATGGTATGTGCATGTTGGTATTTGATTCTTTTGTTGTCATTAGCATGGGTGTTTTCATTGGCCTAGCCTTTCCATTTCCAAGAGATAGCCTTGGTGTGATGGGCTGTTTTGGGTTTGAGCTTTGATTTCCATAAGATTTTAGATCTAGGTGAGGTGGTCTTAGGAAAGTTCCCAAAGGCCTGTGTGAATCCCTTGATGGTTAATGGAGGGATACACGAAAAGCCTAAGGGGGGAGACTCGAGTACCTCGAGGTATTGGAAAGAAATCGAGGCATCCAAGTTCGGTTCTGGCTTTGTGATCTCAAGACCGATTTAAGTGAGATCATGGTATGGTGAGGGTGGAGGTGCTTTAACCTTTGTATTCCTTTGGCTTTGGATTCCCTTTGTTGTTTTTGGATTGTCTTATCCCATGAAATCCCACATCTGCTTGGAATATGGCATGAGGGTGATTGAATGAAAGAAATATTTGGTTTAACCAATCTATGGTTAAGAGGTACATGGAAGCCGCGAACGTGGTTGGATTTTGCCTATGTTTAATAAGAGCTAATTTTGTCTTGATTTTGATAAGGAAATGTACTTGTTATTATGTGGATTTAATGGTTTATTCTTCATTGTTACTTATCTAGTTATATGTTGGTTATAAGCATGGTTATATGATAGTTCTCGCTCATGGCTCTTTCATGTTTTTATTTGTAATTGAATGAATAATGAATCCAAGACCTAATTGGTGTTATAATGCCTATGTGAGAAGGAAGTGACCCTTCTTGTTAAACCTAAAATAATTTTTCATTCTTTATGTTCATATTTTCATTCATGACTTGTAGGTTGTGATATTTACCAAGTGTTTAACGAAATTTCGCCTGTTGGGGAAGGTTAGGTAAATTCCCGGTTGCGCTTATGTTTTACAAGCATTTTATCTATCATTGTTTCATCTCAATGCAAGTTGAGCTGCGCAGGCCTTGTCCGTCCCAAAAAAGTGGCTCAAAATTTGGAGTCGCTAGCATAGAACCGAGCAGTAAAAGTCCATAGTTGTTGGTGGCACCTGTGCCCGTGGGAGAGACCTGAGACCCATAGTCGCTTGGAGATCTTGGCAAGGAGAAATCGGTGCTCTAATCCAAGGAAAAACAAAGTTGTCTCGTGGCTGGGATTGCTCCCGGAGGTCTTGTGGCACATAAGGGAATTCAAGATATGGTCTTAGGTTTTCGACCTTATTTCCTTAAGGTCATATAGGATGTTGAGTCTTATCATAGTGACCCCCACTTGGCGTTTACCCCAAGTAAGCTCTGAAAGTCGGTAATTTTGAAAGGAGTACAAGTTACAACCATTGCCATCTATTCTACACCTTATGGGAAAAACAAATTATATTAATAATAATAAATATATAAATCTAAAAATGTACACACAAATTACAAAATAATAGAAAGTTAATTTATAAGATCACACATGTTGATGTATCGGAGATAACTAACATATATTTGTATCTACCAATCTTATCCATCAAATTAATATGTAGAATTAAATGTAAGATTAATTTAAGGTATAGAATTAATTAAGAAAAAGTGCTTGGAAAGGCTTTTATGAACAACCTAAAACGATTGAAAAGAACTAAAGATCAAGTTATTCAAAAGTCACTAAAGGAAGATGAGGAGTTTGGAGGGCTACAATGCAGACTTGATCTTCGGAAGACCAAGGGGGTGGCTATTACCACCTGGCTTCTAGAGGCACTGAACCTCTAAGCAAAATGTATGAAAAATTCTTCCAGTGAAGGAGGAAAGTTGGCGATTAAAGAGCAGGCTATCTAGCTACAAGCAGGGGACGAAAATACAAAATTTTTCTAGCATTATGCTAAAGAAAGGAAAAAATTTAAACACCATCTCGGGAAATGCTAAAAGCGAATGGGGAAAAGGCACAAGCCTTTTTTTGAAGAGCTTGCCTCTCTAGGGGTTGCCTCCACTTCAAAGACTTTTCGTAGCCCCGTAATAGCTTCCATCAGCCGGGTTATAAGAGTAGCCTTAATTCTTCCCAAGCCTATCATGAAGAAAACAATGAATGTCCATGTTCGGCTCTAAAGATGAAGTGAAGCTATTCTTAAGTCGATGCAAAAAGAGAAAGCTCCGGACGGGATGGTTGGACAATGGAATTCTTCCCTCCACTTTTTTGACTCCCTCGATGATGACCCGACCGCGTGGTGGAAGAATCAGGATCCTGTGGTTTGGTCTACCAAATTTCAATGCCACCTTCCCGACCTCATCCCTAAGCCAGGACCATCTGCATTTCCTTTAACGATTTCCGCCCCATATCCTTGTGCACCCGCTTATACAAGGTCATTGCAAAGTCATCGCTCCAGTCAACCCTTCCTCCAAAAAACATTCGTGGAACAATTTGGCTTTTTGGATGGTCGAAAAATTCATGAGGTTGTTGGTAGCCCAGAAACTCTTCACAAACTCGAAAAAGAACTGAAAAAAGGAGCCATAATCAAAATTGATCTCTCTAAGGCCTTGATAGAATCAGCCGGATGTATTTAAGGCTTCTCCAATGCATCTCTGCTTGTGTATGACTTTGTAAGATGGATCATGGGGTGTTTTTCTTCAACCTCGATCATGGTCCCGATCAATGGTGCTACTGGATTTTTTTCAATCCTCAATGAGGCCTACGCTGTGATGCCTTTCCCTTCGCCATTGCTCTGCCATGAAAGCAGTATGAATCGCCTTAATGATCAAAGAGGCAAAGAGACAAGGTGAACTGAAGGGATTGAAGTTGGGTTTAACCTTTGGGTGACTCACCTCCTCTTCGTTGATGATATTCTCTTGTTTTGTGATGGGAGTCAGATGATTGTCGTTGTCCGAAAATAATTTTAGATATCTTCTTAAAAGCCACTAAATCAAGTTATAAATGCATTTCAGAATCCTCCATCACTATCATAGGCTCTCGATTTTGTATGAATGTAGCCAAAGAGCTACTCTCTTTGAAACAAAGTCCCTTCAGATCTATTCAAATATCTCGTTTCTTTCTCAAGCCCAATTCTTACAGGTGGTTCAAGATTGGTCCTGCCCCGGGAAAAAAATTGGAGGACAGAATGAAGCATTGGGAGTTTTTAAATGGATGTCTAGGCAGGCCGCTTAGTCCTAATCAAATATGTGGTTTTGGCCATCCCGCCTACCGGCTAGTCTCATCCGGGTGCCGAAGTGCATTCCCGTTGAAAATCAATAAAATCCGTAGCAGATTCTTATGGGCTGGTTAGAAGAAGGACCATGTCACTCCCCGGGCCGCATGGGACAAAATTGAGAGACCAAAACGATGGGGTGGATGGGGGAGAAGACTTTGTATCCTTTCTCTAGGTCTGAGTTGCTAAATTAGCTCCGGAGACTGGTCTTTCGACAATATTTGGATCATTAGAATTCAAAATAAAGTACATCGACCCACTCCGCCATTGGAATGGATCGATCGCCTCCAAAATCATCAAAATACTCCTCGCTGGTATGGAAAGCCTCTGGTGGCAGCCGTACGCATTATCAAAAGGCTTGGCATGGAATGTGGGTGATGGTAGATCAAGAAGGCTCGTGCGTACCCTAGGCCGTCTCCTAGATCACAGCTTTCCCTCTCACGAGATTTGATTGAACATCTAAACAACAAAGGGCTCTTCTCTCTCCACCAAATTGCCGACCCCGCAAACTCTTCAACCCGGCGACAGAGTGGCTCGGGGAAGCTCTTGTCCTAGATGAAAGATGGCAAGAGGAATGGAGGGCCTTCCAAGCATGCTTGCTGAACTTGGCAGACGCATTACTAATGAGCCGGTATGAGCCGAGATGGGTGCATTTCCGACCAGTTTCTACTCTGGGTGTACTGGGATATAATCGGGACGATGTCCCGTGCTAGCAGAGGAAACTGCCGGTGGGCCAAGCCACCGTGGAAATTGAAAGGGCCATCCAAGACCCTAAAATGCTCTCCGTGTGTTCTTCAAAAGAAATTCCCCGCATGGGATTTTTCTCCAAAAAAGGGGGAAAAAATGGATTCGGGTGGTGCCCTTTGTGTAAGGAGAGCTGCAGGAAACCTCACAACATATTTTTCCTTTCTTTGCTCTTTTTCTAAAAAGCCTTGGAATGAAATGCTAAGATTGATCAGCTGACCCCTTAGATGGGAGGGGGAGGAGAGATCCGAGGCTTGGAAAAATAGGTGGCAACATGCTCCCAATGATAAAGTCGTAAATATCTAGCACCACTCAAACAATCCATCAATCCTCAACTCGGGCAAAGGGAATCTCGTACCTCGATTGCGGATCTTATTGATTGCTCGGGAACGCATAATATCCTCCAAACTCCTCCCTCTTTCTTTGGGCTCAATATCACAAGTAATCGCACATGGACTCCAACTTTCTCTAATTAGTCCTTTGTCCACCAATTCCTCAGACTTGTCTCCCGATTTCCCTATCTGGGAGTCATTCTCAGATACGCCTTATTTGCGCATTTGGAACTGAGGATAAAATCTATCCGATGGCCGATCTTTCACAAAATGGCAAACACACGTAAATCATCCACAATAATGTCACAATAATTGTCTAACATCTCTGATTTCTACTCGGCAAATCGAAATCTTTGTAGAAGTAAGAACTACCCAGGGCTCAAGTAAACTAAAGCAAAGTTTACCTCTTCTTCTTCTATCTGCCATATATTCCTTCCCGCTCAAAGAACAAGGTCTTCGACAATCACTCTCCTCGATGGCTCTCCTTCTTCCATGGGTATCAATGTATGATGTACCCCATCCTCAAGAACTTGTGTGTTCTTCTTGCCATCATGCACCGTTGCTCATTAAATCGCTGTCTACCTAACAAGATATGACACACATCCATGGGCATTACATCACACAGACTCGATCTTTATATTTTCCCATTTCGCTCTATCTCACATCGCTCTTACAACCACTGGTGCCCTTTATGCCCAAGACACCCCGTAGGGAGTTGGATGCTCCCTTGTCTTCAACTTCAACTTTTCTATTACCTCGCGGGAAACTAGATTGTCCGTGGCCGCTTTCACTATCAATGACTAGGCCGCGTAATTTCCCTTGGACTTTGCATATGCCCCGAAACAAAGCCTTCGAGGCAGCTCGGGCACCTCGGCTTGCTTCAAATGTGACCTTATTTACCACCAAGGATTCTCCTCTCGAAGAATTTCTTCTTCAATTTCTCTCGCCTCTTCTCCAAACTCGGGCAACAACGTATTCCTTGACCAACACCCACATTCTCCGGATATTCATAGTGCTTATGTCCCACTTCAGCCGACATCTATAACACCTCAATCCTCTACCTCGCCTTTGTCTCTCGTCTCCTCTTCCCTTTCCTCTATAAGAACCCCTTCTCGCCCTTTGCATCATCCTCCGTAGATGCATTCCGAGGTGAGCTATCGTTGTTCCATCCTTGGGTGTAGTAGGCTTTCCTCTACCACCTCGACTTCCCCTTTCCCCGTAAATTACCTCTTCGGGCACGTTTTCGTGGGAAAGCTCGCTTTCAAGGCCATCTCGGTAGGCCTCTTCCACCGTCTTAGAGCATTTAAGAACAATCTCGTCTTGATCTCCAAATTGAGACCATTCACATATCTGCGTATTCTCTCGGTGTGTCTTGAATTGCCCAAAATTTATGCTTACTTTGTAGAATTCATCCGTGTATTCCTTGTCACAACCTCCGTCTCGTGCTCCGCATTTTCATAAAATGTTAGTCGGGTAATCACTAGGCAAGAATTTACCTTAATTTAGTCATCATTCGTCCAAATTTTGATAGGTTGCTTTCAACCTCTCCTCCTCTCTACCCGCACCATCCCACCAAAGTGCAAGATGTCCCTTCAACTTGTTACCGCAAACTCGACCTTTTTATCCCTCACTTATTTCTTCATAATCAGCACTTATTCATTTCGTTTATCCACCCACCAGCTTCCTCTAGATTCAAACTTCCCCGCATAACTCGACACGACTCGCTCTAATCAGAGACCCTGCACAGTTCTAAGGAGCCTCAAGTCGAGGAATTTCAACATTTTCTTCGCCTTTCCTCTATCTCACAGTTCACCGGTGTCTTCAGATCTCCGGGCCGTCTTCGCTCTATGACATCCATTCCGACCTCGACTCCGTAACATCCCCAACACTCGCGTTGGTACGGGCCTCCCTTCTCGCCACATTCCCACACGCGGATCGGCCATGTCACTTCCTCTCGCAAAAACAACTCGAAAACTTGGCTCCGATACCACAAATGATGCAAAAACCGAATTCGACTCCTCCAAGGAGAGATGGTCTATCGTAGTTGTAGCTCTATCAAAGATTTCCCCTTTCGTTTACCCACGTGACTCTTTATCTTTCTTTTTAATTTATTTATCAATTTCCAACAAATTGACAAATAAATATTTTTCACAACTTCCGAACGTTAAATTCTATCTCCCAACTTATATATTATCTCCGAACTTTATAACCAATGTTTAACTTTCAAAACTTTGTATTAATACTCCACGCCTTTAAACAAATGACTTATAATAAACCTTAGCCTCGGACCCCACCTCTACGATCAATTGGCCAATGGCGTCATTGTGAGACTCTCGCAGTACGGCGGCAATCCTCGGTTCGTCCCCCTCCCCACAATGAATCTACATTGTTGATTCGTATTTTGTAAGATTCGGGGTTTTATTAAACTGGGCAAGCCCGCCGTGCGATCACCGTTCGATGGCCCTTCCAAAATCAACGGCCCACGCAATATCGCTTGGCGTCCCGGTACGAACGATAATGTGCGATGGCACGGCTTAAACGGTGGTTTTCCGGGGGTCCACTTCTTCACGTGTCGACAGATCTATGGAATCGCTCGCGTTCGTAAAATACCGCCATTCACCCAAAAGCGGTGCGATATGGGCAATCCGCCTGCAAATCCACTCGCGGTTTCAGACAAAGGATTAACTACGGTTCACGCCGGTTGCACTATCCTTCTCGTTCATTAACTCACGTCTAAGCCTCGGTCTCGGTTTCGAAAGCAACAACTCTATCTCTTTATAAAGTAAGTCTACCACTTAAACAAATCTGTTCACGACCACAATCTCCTTCCGCACGTGCCCGCTCGCGAGTAGTATTAATTCAACAGTAGTTTGTTCAAATAAATTAAAGAGAAACAACAGACAGAGGGATGCGTAGGCCGATACAATGGCTCGACTCGGTAATTATATATATACACGTAATTCAATTGCTTTCACAATTAAACAATCTCTCTTACGTACAAAGGTTCGAGTCAATCCAATGGCAACAAGCTTCGAAATCATTTAACTGAAACAATCATGTGAACACACAAGAGTTTATCGTTAAAATATCTCTATTCCTCCTCTTCTTTTCTCTCCATTAATACATCCGAGGGATTACATTTATATACATAAACATATGACTTTTCTGCCTTCCGAGAGGACCGTTCTAGAAATCAATGGTCTAATTACAACTCGTATTAACAATCGAATTGTTCGACTTCTACAACTCTAACTAATCTAAAATGAAACAAGCATTGAGGTATTGACACCTAGCCGTTACAATTCAAATGTTCTCGAACCCTCGTAGCCACAACATGTGGACAAAACCTCCCGCATTGCCGGCTAGTGTCTAATGCCCCCGCATCGACCGAAGGGCAATCTTCTTCATGGGCTCCCGTCCATGAGCTCTTCCACTGATTTGCTCTTATATTCTGCAACATTCCTTCACTATCCAAGTGGCATCTTCCTCTCGTCTTGTCCTTCCATTTGATCAAGTACCGAAAGTACTCTCGTCCTCCGGGTCCTTCCGAATGGTCTTTTATCCAATATCTTCTCCGGCTGCGTGGGTTGCGCTCGAGGTAGTTGTTCTCTCCACTCAATATGTTCCTTGTCCGTCGCTCTTTTCCCGCACCATCATCTTCATACTTGTACAACCGCAACATTAAAAAATGGGAGATATTCCAACATCGGGAGGTAATTCAATCTCATAAGCATTTCCGTTAAAACTTTCTAAGTATCTTGCATGCCCCAATATTTTTGAACTTCAATTTGTTGTACCGCTTCTTTGGGAATCTCTCCTTCTCAAGTGTGCCAAAACCGCATCTCCTACTTCAAAATGAACTTCTTTTCTCATTAAGTCCGCCCCGTTTTTGTATTTGATGCCGGCTACTCGTATTTGATGTTTCACTTGCTCATGTATGGCCCGGATCTTCTCACAAATCCTCACCATCCGCACTTCTCGCCCGCCCTTCCCGTACTCCTAACTCGGGATATCCCTCTGGGGTGCATTCCATAAACACATGAAATGGACTCTGCCTGCGGTTCTTCGTTTGGTGATTCATTATATGCATATCTCCACTGGGAAAATATGATCCCACCGGCTTGGGATGTTTCTCAGCAAGACTTCTCAACAAATTTCCTGAAACTCCTATTCACCACCTTCAGTTTGTCCATCTAAGCCTAGGGATGATAAGATTGTTTCGAAACTCAGCTTGGTACCAAGTTTTCCACAATGTCCTCCAAAAGTGACCCACAACTCCGTGTCTCGTCTCCGAAACAATGCTCTCTGGGCACCCATGCAATCTAACAACTTTGAATAACAAGTTAGCAACATGGGTGGCATCACTAGTTTTATAGCATGGAATAAAATGTGCCATTTGAGAATCTGACCAATTAAGAACAAATACCGCATCATTCCCTCTCCGAGTCTTGGGTAATCCTAGAACAAAATCCATACTCACCATGTCCCAAGGTCCGTCCGGAATAAAGCAAGGGAGTGTACAATCTCGCATTCCCGGCTCCTTCTTTTGGCATATTGACGATTTTGCAATTCTTCACAAACTTATCCACTTCGTTCTCATCCTCCGTCGCACAGAAGTGACTCACTCAAGCCATAAGTCTTATTAGTACCAAAGTGTCCAGCTAAGTCCACCACTATGCTTCTCTTCGATCAAATTTTTCCCTCATGGAACATCTTGGTACACACAATGGCTTTTCCGAATAACAAGTCTTCCCCGCAAAGAAATAATCCAGCCCATCGGCTTCTATCCGTTAAAACAGGTTTCGCATGCCTCAAATGCTTCCTTAAAATTTGGATCCGTTTTTATACAATTCTTTGAGAAAATCAAATCCTACAACTTCAAAATTAGTTCTTTGGACAAGCATGTGCCTCCTACTCAAAGCATCGCCTACTTTATTAGCTTGGCCACTTATATGTTTCAAAAAAATTAAAACCTTGATATACTCAACCCATTTAGCATATTATGTTTCAACTTGGGTCATAAAATATACTCAGCATGATTGTTAGAATATAATACAAATTCCCTGACATCAAATAATGTCTCTACTTTTCACTGCCTCGTAAAAATTGCAGAATTCTTCTCAAGAGGAATACTTTCTTCGGTTTCATTCAGCTTTTCTGCTCAAAATATTCTAGCTGTGCCTATCATCCCGACTCAACACATCTCCAATGGCCTCTCCACTCGGTACCATTTTACTTGAAATGGTTTAGTAAAATTAGGCGTAATCAAACAAGCCCGTTATCTTTGCTTCAAAACTTTAAAGTTTTTTCTGTCATTACCCACTTAAATGGTTGTTTTCTCTTCTTTATTGTCTCAATTATGGGTGCATTGATCTTACCGAATTTTCTTATAAACTTTCTCACAGAAACTAGCAAGTCCATGGAAACTTCTTACCTCAAAAACATCCCCGGGTGAAGGCCACTCCACAATTGCCTTAACCTTTTCCGGGTCCATCTTCAACTTTTCCGCAAAAACAACAAACCCCAAATACACCAACTCTTCCTTCATGAATGAGCATTTCTTCAAATTTATCAAATAGCTCTTGGTGTAGCTTCTTCAAGACATGATTAAGATGCCTTAAATGTTCTTCTTTAGTTCCCATCAAAACTAATATATCATCCAGATACACTATCACAAATGTTTACGAATTCTTTCAATACTTCATTCATAAGTCTCATAAAAGTGCTAGGTGCATTTGACAACCCAAAAGGCATTACCATTCATTCATACAAATTCTCATTTGTTTTAAAGGTAGTTTTCCACTCATCACCCTCTCTTATTCTAATATGATGGTATCCACTCTTTAAATATATCTTTGAGAAATATCTAGCACCACTCAAACAATCCATCAAATCCTCAACTTGTGCAGTGGAATTGAATTTGACAGATCTATTGATTGCTCGAATCGCACATCCTCCACCCTCCATATTTCTTGGGCTCAATATTGTCAGGTACTGCATAGTGACTCAAACTTTCTCTAATCGGTCCTTTGTCCACCAATTCTCGTACTTGTCTCTCATTTCTCATTTTCTTGGGAGTCATTCTCAGAGGGCCGCCGTATTGGCGTATTTGAACCAAGGATAAAAATCTATCTCGATGGCTGATCTTTCTCACAAAATGGCAGCTCATCAGGTAAATCATCCACAATAATGTCACAATAATTGTCTAATATCTTGATTTTCTACCGAAAATCAAAAATATTTATGTAAGTAAGAACTACCTTAGGTTTGAAAACTGTGCCAAAGCTATCCTTCTTCTTCTATCTCGCCGCAAATATTCCTTCCCGCTCAAAGAACAAGGTCTTTGGATCAATCACCTCGTTGGATGGCCCTCCTTTTTCCATGGGTATCAATGTATGATGTACCCCATCTCAAGAACTTGTAAGTGTTCTTCTTAAGCATCATGCACCGTCGCTTCTCCGTCAAACTTCCAAGGTCTACCCGCGTATATGACACACATCCATGGGCATTACATCACACATGACCTTATCTTTATATTTTCCCATTTGCAAACTCTATCTCAATCGCTCCTTTACAACCAAACTCGGTGCCCTTTATGCAGCCAAGACACCCCGTAGGAGTTGGATGCCCCTTTGTCTCTAACTTCAACTTTTCTATTACCTCGTTGGAAACCAGACAGTTCATAAGGCAATACTAACACATCAGAGTCTGCATCATTTCCTTGGACTTTGCATATGCTCCTAAACAAATTCTTCCTTTGTAAGTGTGCTCAAGACCTCTTTGGCTTGTTTTCCAATGACCTTATTTACCACCAAGGATTCTCCCTCTCTCGGAAGAATTTCTTCTTCACCCTCGCCTTCTCCAGCCTTGGGCAACAACAAGATTCCTGAACCAAAGACCTACATTCTTCCGGACATTCATAGTGCTTATGTCCTACTTGTCGACATCTATAACACCTCAATCCTCTCTATGCCTTTGTCTCTGCCTCTTGCCTTTCCTCTATAAGAACCCCTTCTGCCTTTGCATCATCCTCCGTAGATGCATTCGAGGTGAGCTACCGTTAGCTCCATCCTTGGGTGTAGTAGGCTTTCCTCTACCACCCTCGACTTTCCTAGCAATTCTTCTAAGTGCATCGTTTCGGGGGAGTTTCTCCTCTCGCTTTCAAGGCCATCCGGTAGGCCTCTTCAATCGTCGTAGGAGACAAAAGACCAATCTCGTCTTGGATCTCCACGAGACCATTCACATATCCGGCGCTCTTCTCTCGTGTGTCTTGGAATTGCCTGTACCTTATGCTTACTCGTAGAATTCTCCGTGTATTCCTTTACCGCGCAACCTTGTCTCGTAGTTCTCTATTTGCTTATACAATGTCACCGGTAATCACTAGGCAAGAATTTACCTTTTAATTTAGCCATCATTTTGTCCAGTTTCTCTTGATAGGTTGCTTTCCAACTCTCCTCCTCGTCACCGCACTCCATCCCACCAAAGTGCAACAAATATGTCCCTTCAGCTTTGTTACCGCAAACTTGACCTTTTTATCCTCACTTATTTCTTCATAATCAAAGCATCATTCATTTCGATTCCAATGCCACCGCTTCCTCTAGATTCATTCCCCCGCATAACTTGACACTTCAATTTCAAGCGAATCGCAGACTCCCGGTAGTCGCTCTAAGGAGCTCCCAAGTCGAGGAATTTCAACATTTTCTTCACTCTTCCTCTATCTCACAGTTCACCGGTGTCTTCGGATCTCCTCGTCGGCTCTCGCTCTATGACATCCATTCTCGCCTCGACCTCCGTAACATCCCCCAACACTCGCGTTGGCAATGGGCCTCCTTCGCCAAAGACCTCTACCAACTCGGATCGCCAAGGCCGCCCTTCCGCAAAACAACTTGGAAACTCGGCTCCGATACCACAAATGACGCAACAAAATCAATTCGACTCTAAGGAGAGATGGTCTACTATAGTCGTAGCTCCTCACAAGATTTCGTTTACCCACGTGGCTCTTTATCTTTTTTAATTTATTTAATAATTTCAAAGAAATTGACAAATAAATATTTTAACAACTTCCGAACGTTAAATTCTATCTCCTACTTTATATATATATTATCTCCGAACTTTATAACCAATGTTTAACTTTCAAAACTTTGTATTAATACTCCACGCTTTTTTAAAAAATGACTTATAATAAACCTTTCACTCGACCCCACCTCTACGATCAATTGGCCAACGATGCCACCGGGCAGAGACTCCTGTGGCATGTCAGCAATCCCCGGCTCATCCCCTCCCCGCAATGAATCTACACCGTCGGGACGAAGTGTTTAAGATCCGGCTCTTTTATTAAACTCGTGCAATTCCAAATGCGTGCGATCACCGTTCGATGGCCCCTTCCAAAATCAACGGCCCATGGCAATATCGCTCGAAGGCTCCGGTACGAATTATAACGGCAAGGCGATGGCGTGGTTTAAATTGTAGTTTTCTCGGTCCACTCGCCACGTGTCGACAAATCTATGGAATCGCTCGCGTTCGTAAAATACCGTATTCACCCAAAAAGAAGCAAGTGTCATGGGCAATCCGCCTGCAAATCCACTCGCGTTTTCGGCATGCTGGATTAACTACGGCTCACGCTCGGTTAAACTATCCTTCTCGTTCATTAACTCACGTCTAAGCCTCAGTCCAAATAAAGCAACAACTCTATCTCTTTATAAAGCTAGAAGTCTACCACTTAAACAATGTTAACGACCACAATTCCTCTACACAGCTCGTCAGGTAGTATTAATTCAACAGGTTTGTTCGAATAAATTAAAGAGAAACAACACAAAGGGATGCTATCGATACAATGGCTCGACTCGCAATTATATATATACACTGCATTCAATTGCTTCACAATTAAACAATCTCTTTCACAAACAAAGGTTCGAGTCAATCCAATGGCAACAAGCTTCGAAATCATTTAATCGGGAAACAATTGTGAACACACAGAAGGCTTATTGCAGAAATTTATTCCTCCTTTCTTTCTCTCCATTAATACATCGTAGGGATTGGTTTATATACATAAACATATGACTCTTTCGGGGCCTTCCGAGAGGACCGTTCTAGAAATCAAAGGTCTAATTACAACTGATCGAACAAATGAATTGTTCGAATTCTACAACTCTTAACTAATCTAAATGAAATGGGTCAAATACAGTATTGACACCTAGCCGTTACAATTCAAATGTTCTCGAACCCTCCTAGCCACAACATGTGGACAAAACTCTACATTGCTAGCTAGTGTCTAATTCCCCCCGCATCAAATTGTCAAAGAGATTCAAACCAACGTGTTGTAAACAAACAAATAGTTGGTTTTGATACTAGCCGACTATCATATTTCTCTTTCGATTCACAATTGTTCAAAGGCATAATAAATTTGGATCGCAAAAAAACCTTCGAATAATCAACTATAAAGTCATGAAAAATATGAGAAATTTGTTGCAACATTGGGGGGCCATCACTGTTCTGGATTTGATTTACAATGTTGTTCATAATCAACAACATCAATGTGAGGTTGTTGATTTATAATACTATATAAATTAACCCTAATTAATTGTAACAAATAAAAAAAACAAGGGAAAGTTCCTTCACCTTGATCTAGTACTTTCCTCATGTTCTTCACTATGTCATGAATCGATATATGCAAGTTGAATGCTTTCTTTAAGCCGTGAAATCAGACATTTTCCGGAGAGAATATGCCTTGCCGCTTCAAGAGGATTCAACCTCAAAATTCGTTAATATTGTCATCATGTCATCATATTCATCATGCTTGGGCAAATCAAATACATCCGTAATGTCATCAAACGTGAAAATTGGAACAATAACTTCACTACAGTTTCAATCTTCCAATCACCTCAATGATCGTATTCTCGTGAATATATAAAATAATTAGTTTTTATCTCATGGTCAAGCATGAATCAACAACAAAATAATGAAAGCAAAGAATTTATTTTAAACTCTTCATCTTCTACAAAACTTTCTGAATGAAGTCTTATTTGAGGGGTGATGTTTTTCTCTAACGGCAATTTTTTTTCCAAAGTCAAGCATAGCTTTTATATTATTTTCTTTACCATAAACTAATTTATTATTCGGTGATGAAAATGGCTCCTCCTTTACACCTCCCCTTCTTTCGCCCATTTGCATTTTTTTCAACAACCGCCTTTCCACTCCAATCGGATGCCGCATGTCCTCGAATGTGCTGCTCGTTTTCGATAGGAAAGCTCGTGGATTAACCATATGGGTAATGAAGAAAATCCAACCCTAGGGGGAGGTTTTTATCTCATCGGGTATTGAGTTGTATACCTTGTTAAATATGGATGAAAACTCTTGAACTTATTCTCGAGGACCTCTCTTTAGGTTGTCAGTACGCAACAAGATCCGCAAAGGGTTCTTCTTTCGTCTCCCATATGGCAAGTAAATTTTTCTCAAGCCGTTGAAAATTGAAATGCTTCCACTCGATACTTCTAAAACCATTTCTTAACTTTCTCCTTGCAATGATAGAGAAAAAATATCTCATACATACATAATCTTGTTAAACTTCGAAAAGGTCATGGAAATGTTCAAACCCCGGATGTGTTTTTTGAGCTAAAATCTTGTCAAGTTCTCCATCAAACACAGAAAATAATTATAGTGCTTCGCCGGAAAGTCGTGAAGTATAGAAGGCAGCTTCAAAGGCCTATATCTCTCTTTGATCTTGGTAAATTTGGAAAATTAGTACAAGAGATGGTATATCAATTTTAATATCTAGAGGCTTACTAGATTGGCTATGATTATCATTAGGATTCACAGATCACCAATACAAAAAGGAGATGCATTTACATTTTCATAATAATGATACACAATATTAAAAGGCAGACTATGTGCGTATCCGTAGTCTTCGTTCAAATACAATGAGGAAAGCAGAAAATTCTTTTAATATGCTCCTGAAAAGGACAAGAGGTATCTAATGAAAAAGAATAAGATTTATCAAGTAAAAAATTGAAGCTTGATACCTAGTATTTCGAAATTTCCTTCCATTCCTCATTCAACAAGCCTCATTCTCTAGCGGAGTCCTTGAATATGAATGTAACATTGATTGGAATCGCTAGGTGAATGGTACAAACTCCTTGTGAATGACCGTTGTCCACCATCAAGAATCAACTCAAACTTCGATGATCTTTCCTTAAGGAAGATGGAACCTCTTGGCCCCGACAATGGCGCCACTATGTTAGAACTTTGTAATTTCCTTTGGTTGTAGGAAGGAAACCCGCAGGTAACTACAACCACTTGTAAGCTAGAATCTAGCCCTTATAGCTTTAGAGAGGGCCCTCTCTATAAGATTTTTCTTACCAATTAGATAACCAAGTGTTTCATATTTTAGGCTAGTTCTTAAGGAAAAATAGAAATGAATTTTTTTTAGAGGTTTGATACAAAATCCATTAGACATGGAGTCACTGCCTAATGTTTTCAGTATATATGGGATAATGAAGATCTCTTGCAACATGAGCAAGATAGGCGCTTCCATGTTGTTCAAAGCAAAAATTCATTGTATCAAGGCAGCGTAGGAATAGTGAACTTAACAACACCTAAATCACCTAACCAAGGGTGAATTTCATATGTTTAATGAGGAATAAACATTAAAATTCTTAGCAAGCCAAGATAGAGCACCATAATTGTGAATTTTGAAATCAATCTTACAAACATGAAGAAAGACATTCATGAATGGAAATAACATAAGGTAATGAACAAAACAAGAAATCACATCACCATAAAGGATCGGCACTTGAATTCTTGCTACAAGTCACTTTGCCCTTCTTTCATTCACTAATTTTTTTATAAAATGTACAAAAGGCAAGTATTTTTCTCCCACACTCGACCAAAGCTTTGCACTATGATATTTACACAGATATACATCAAAATCATTAAGTTTCCACCTAACATAACTAAATTTCCCAAAAGATAAATGGTAATCAATTAGATGAAACAAATGTAGACCTGTGAGGCTAATACTGAATAAATTTACCTAATGTAATCTTTAACTAAAGGCTTAACCAAACATTAAATATTTATAATGATATATAGACCCAAATATCCTAAGACTTCAGGGATTTTTTCACATATATCTTTCCAAATAGGTTTTGAAGCTTTTGGAGTTGAATCTCGATGGTCAGCTACTGGATCGGTCTAAAAAAGCGCAACGACTATATTTTTTAAATATATCCTAATGGTGAGCCTGGATTGAGCTGATTTTTTTTCAAAAAGTTAATATCATTATAAATCTTCTCCACACAAATTTTTGAGCCAAATCGACTCATGGATCTTGAGAAATTATAAATGGTTGTAGATGACGATGACTTGTTTCTCGAAAACCGTGAAGCATTTTGACCCCAAATGGTGGTTGGAACATATTGACCAAACTTGCACCTCGCATGAAAGACAAACATAACTAAGGACATTGTCCATGAGCAATAGGTCCAGCCACCAAAACACAAATAAAAACATAAAAAACACCGTAAAGCATACTAATCGTCCAACATGATATAGGCTGCATTGTTCAGGGTTGTTCCTAGAGGCAAAGGAGGGCGGAAGCCACACCGAACGTGCCCTTCAAAGTATGCCAACCAAGTCTCCAAATTCTCCAATTTCTCTCCGAGTAAGCCGGTTTTTTCCTCTCCAAAACCACTCACTAACCTCTCTCTGACTTAGCACTTAAAATAGTTTGGCTCTGGCCCAAATTGACCACTATTTCGCATGCTCCCTAACGATGGACTCTCTCACCGTGTCCACACGTTCCATGAGGCTGTTGACCAGGGCTCAAAATTTTTCCAAGGAATAGTGTTGGATGCCCCGCCATTCCTCGATCCGTAGCTCAAGTCAGTCCTTAATTACCTCCCTCTTCCACCCGTGCTCCTCCTCCTTAATAACTTGACCGTCGCACCCTCGAACCACCACCTCTAATGCGCACCTCCCTCTCCTCCTCTCCGACCTCCACGCACGCCCCACACCATCCAAGCGCACATGTCCGATATTCTTTCCACCCCAAATGAGGAGTCACCATGAAAATTGTCATATCTTCCATCGATCGCGGGGGTCGAGGATTGACAGAGGAGGATAACCACCCTCCCCGCCGCGGGTTTCAAAATACACCCATAGGAATATCCACCTACTATCGACTTCACCGGGCCGACCCCTACTAGAGAAACCAAACACCACACTCGAAAACCAACTACCACCACCCACCACACCAAACCCGACCCCTCTAGAGGAACTGTGACGCCTACACTCAGACGTAATGGATACCGCCACCCACCACACCGCAGAAGCACACAATGCCACCCCCTACTAACAAAGACAACATTTCCAACCCCGTAAGAACCATACACCACTTCCCACTCCGACCTTGCTGAAAAATTGAGAAGGAAACACAGCACAAAAAACCTTCTCCTAAGCTTTTGTTGTTCTACCTATTGTAGTTTTTTTGCTTCAAATCCACCCTCACAAAGACCAATCACCAATCCACCCTTCACTATCCTTCACTCACCAAAAGCAAAGAAAATCGGGATATACATAGAAAATAACTACACACACAGGATGTGCCTAGATCGTTGAGTCCAACTTCCCTTTCGAGCACAAGCATATCGATTTTCCTTAAGCCGAGAGGATTAGTTGAACAAGCTACCATCCCTGCGTTGTTTCGTCTTCCTACTAATCGTCAACAACCAGAAAACAAAGGAATGTGTTCGCGGGGAAGCCCGCACAAGCATTCTCTTAGAGTGATCACCCAATCTCCTCCCATAAAATACCTCCCAATGTCGCTTCCAATTCCTCCCCAAACATAACGCAAGGACGAGCACCACTCAAGGCGATGAGATGAATGACACTTTCCTACGCATCCCGCTCCTTAATCGCTTCTCGCCACCCCGAAATCCAATGCCTAGTTATTCTTCGCAAAATTTTCCAACCTACTACAAAAATTAATTTCGATGATCGTTATGATGAAGGGACTAGGATGAATGCCTCACCCCCACTCCATATGTTGTCAAACATGAGAATCCATGACCACATGTTGCAAGGACCTCACCCCCATTGGGAAATCGCAAATTAAATATTAGAAGTGTATAGAAGATTAATGTAACTAATATTAATATAGAAAAAATATTTTGAAACTAGTTAATTTATAATATTTTTTTGTCGTTACTACAACACTTCAAAATTTTGGACTAAACTCAATTTCATAGCTCCTCAGTTTGTCTCAAACATTTTCGTCGCAAACATTGGAAACTAATTCCATGTGTTTTCTGAAGTGTTTCGTACCCTTTGCAAGATAGGAAAAAATGTGGTCTTTTCACATGTTAATCGTCGAAAAATGTTTATAAGCATGTTTTTGTGGTTTCACGTCACCATTGTAAATGAGTTGATCTAACCATGTCAACATTTGACACACCCATTTCAAAAATTTGGGCACTATCGCACAAGTGTCGTCATGGTCGTTGAAAAATTCTATCCTAGTGTCGCACTTTTCGTAAGTTGTCAGAAGTTGTCGCACCGAGGGAAGTTTATTATTCTCGTGTCCCGGATGATTCCAGTGTTGTTGTGTTTTCAAGTATTCTAAGTGTGTGATCACAATCAAAATCTTATCACTATTCACACGCCGGCCTCACCGATCTCTGGCTTAGTTAATATCTCGAAAACATTCCGACCAAGAAACGTAGCCTCATCCCATTTCCCGAATCAAGTGCATTGCGCATCAACCCTCCAATTGTGACATTTAATTCTGGCACTACATAATGTGCGCTCCCGCTTCCCAGACTACCGCAATGTGCGCCCTAGTGCTCACGCCCGTACCTTGCCCTCAAGAATTGCGCAATCAATCTCCCAACATGGCCTCGAATCGTGCAATCGTGCAATCTATAGCCCAAGCTCAACCCTTGAGCTCCCGAGTTGCACAATTTCCAACCTCCTCTGCCTCCCATAACTCGCACCATGGGATGATCCAGCTTCCCCCTTCCCCTCACCCTATCACACCGACCTTCAAAATTGCCAGCTTTTCTTCCTCACCTATCCCGACTACGATTGCACAAATTTCTGCTCAAGGTTCACCCATGACTCCCTACAATGTGTAATCGTATAGTCATCGAGCCCCCTCTCCCATCTTGTCACCTCCGTTTTATCTCACTTCTCAATGGATCAACATGCACTATCTTAGACTAGGGGTTTTGTCATAATGATGTCATGTCGTCATGAGTGAATTGCAGATGCAGTAATTCGTTGTACGGCGAAAGATGATGAAGAAGGGAAACATGTTGAAATACATCTTTATAGATAAGTATGCAAGTCGGTTAATCGAGAGAAAGCAAAAGGGGGAAACCTATTTGCGACTAGAACTCAAGACTTGAGATCATTGAAGACTACTTACCACTAAGCCATACAAAGAGGGATAGAAGAGAATTCTCAAGTAGACGCATAGAAAGGAGTAGAAAGAGTGGCTTTACATTGCCACATCATCAAGAATTCCATGTCAGCGTTGTCATGTCATGTCATGTCATAAGTTGTCACATGCCACACCATATACGTGCATGATGCAAATTATGTTTCGAAAATGTATCGTAAAGTGGAAGTCCGAAGGACATGTATAGAATATGAAAAGTCATGTAAAGTTGAAAATTCATGGGAAGTCAAACAAGAATGAGGGTAGATGAAGATTCATTAAGACACCGTGAAGTATCACCTCCTCATTGGTTATATATACAACCTCATTGTATGAGAAAGGGACTTTTTCACTCGTCTTTCGCAAGGCATTAGAGAGATAAGTTAGTTCTTTTGAGGAGAAAGGAGTGGGCTCCAACGCTCCATTATTGGAGCTAGTGGTGTTCATTGTATACATGTGTCTTGGAAATTTTACTTAATAACATAAGCCTCATGGCCAACACGTTCTTCATACATGGATTATGAATATTTGTAATACTATTATGGATGTTTGGTAGTAATATTTTACTTTCATCTATGATAAATTAGTTAAACTATTTTAGTTATTTTAGTAATTATATTATTGAGAATGTGTTGTTATGGTTGTTACTTCTATCCCATCCTTGTGAACTATTCTCAGAGGGAATACCATATGTATCTCTCCCCCATTGATCAAGTTGTAATGACCGCTACTTATTTTATGGACTATTCTACTAGATGTTAGATAGATTTCTCAAGTTGTGTGTGTCTATACTAGGGTGGTACTATTACCTCTCTTAGAGGCTCACTTCTTTACTCTTTCCCTCCAGTAGAAGAAATTTGACAAACTCACAATCGAACACTCACCAAACACACCTTCTTGCTTTTAGGAAGACACAATTTCACTCCTCTCTCACAATGCTATAGAGCAAAGGCAAATCTTTCGGAAGTTTGGAAACTAGGCCATATTATAGATGGGGCTTCTATCCCAAACAAAGGTGAGGTCTAATTGGGACCACATATAGGGGAGACCCTTGAATGTTAGCTGGTACAACACCTTCAATGTTTCTAACGTAGAAGGAAGGAACCATATTTTTATGGTCGATAACCCTCACCCACCCTAACCTTTCATCTTTCACCAAGGAAGCAACATTCCCAACACCTAACCTAATCACATTCCGAAGCAGAATCTTCACCGATATTGCACGATCAGATTCAAAGCATCCATCGTATAACTCATAGGTTTTCAAAGGCGATTGGATTGATCATGGTGGAGTGCACAACCTTCCTTATTTCCCCGAAGAATCTCAACCACCCCTAACAGATAGTGGTTTATACGATTGAATATTTGGTTTTCTCCACCCTTGAAGAATTATCATACTTTGCAGAAAACTCGCAGAAGTCGAATGACCTCCATCATAACAGTGGTGACAAAGATAACGTTGTACTCTCGTACTAACTTTTTATGCGTCGGGTGAAGAAGAAGAAGAGGAACCGTCATATCTTGACAAAGAGGAGGAAGATAGTGACACATATATGGCTGGAACAAGATCTAGATTGGATGTCTTGGGGCCCACTTGTACTACCAGCTTTTCTACACAATATTCCAAGACATCCGTAAAATCCATTAATGAAGTATGACCGTGACAAAGCAATGAAGGTGGAGACCATCTGTGACAACTTCTACCTATATATGCAAATGTTAGAGGTATGCTATGATGAAGATGTTGGATGTATACCTTTTACGTGCACCTGTATGGCAAGAGTAGTTGTATGGTATCATAGTCTTTCTCCAAATTCTATCTAGAATTGGAAGGGGTTTAAGAAGACGTTTCTGAAAATTATAACCGATGAAAAAACCCCCGCGATGTTGTTGAAAGATTTGTTGACACCTAATCCTTATGGGTAGGTGTGGAAGCCAAATGGAAAAGAGGAGTCCAAATGACCTTGGAATGTGGAATCCAAGAGTCACACCATTGTATTATAAATATACATCATATTAATGGTAATAGAAACTCACGCCTATTTTCATACTTGTGTGTGTGTGTGTTTAACATGGTTTTAGAGCTTAGCTGTGCCCTGGCACTTTCGAATATTCTCGACCGCCATTTCTATGTTTGGCATGTCAAGCCGATATCTCGCTTCACCTAACCTCTCTCTTGAGCCCTTCCGTCAAATTTGCGCACTTGTCTAGACTATCTCTCGTTGATTACTATTTGCACAACTCACCACACATGGTATTCGGCTCCTCCCTCCATATAATTGAGTCCTTTCCTTTACCTGCTCCTCCCACAAGCAGCATACCCAAATGACTTCATACACCGATCCATTATATAGTTCGGACTTCACAATACGCTCTTCACTCTCCTCCAAAGATTACAAAACTCTCCATTCCTGTCGACAACCTTTCGCCCTCCTCCATTATCGTGCTCCACAATTAAGGCCTTCTCCATCGTAGTGCTCTCACATTGCCCCATGTAACACTCCTTCTCGCTTCGAAGCTACCATCCCTAATATGTGTGATAGTCAATACCCCAATCGATCGTGTACACCGTTGAAAATACTCGTAAACGGTTTCGCAACAACCAAAGAATCCAACTTGTTTTGCACTCCGAGACAATTTCATTTATATGGGAAAGCATGTAATGAATAATGCTCCGATATTAGAAATGACAGATATGCTAGCCATCGAAAAGGAGTTTGTGTTCATCTACATTCTTATTAATTACATGATTATGAGAGTCACATCAAAGAATGTGCCCGAAGGCGTAATAGAAAATGAACTTCTCACTATCACCTGCCCCCAAACAACCTCAAACACTTAAAAATTGCCAGAGCCATCAAAATATCTCGGTTAATTGAAATCGTAATTAGTAGGAATATGGCGTCTCAAAGTTGTGCTTCGAAGCTAAGTCCGCGCGCTCATCATCTCGCCTTCGTAATGGTAAGGCTTGATTTCGCCAAATAATAGGATATTCCATGTGTTTGCGAGGTTCGGATTCTAAGATTGTGTTTCTATAATGTTTGGATTTAAGAAATGATGGTAGAATCAATGTAAATTTCGTACATTGAAAGGAAGTTTTGATTGCCTATAAATGTATCTTCATTCCCGAAAGTTGAAATAAATATAATAAATGGACATTTTTGTCCTCTCCCAAAATCGCATGTTGAATAACTCGATTCGACAGAAGTTCAAGCATGAATTTTTTGGAGTATCGATAAGCTATTTGTGAGAAAGGTGAGCCGAGACGACTGCGTGATGTTGAAAATTAAAAAGGCTCTCACTTGACCGGGTGCGTTGAAGTCTATATAGAGAATTTTGATGTATTATGTGCATTGTATGTATGATTTAAGTAGTAATTTTTTCAGAATGAGCACTCATGTATCCGTTCGATAAATATTTTTCAAGGGGAAGCTTTTATTATCGAATGTGGTGTAACTCATTCAATTTCTACACCAACTTGTTACTTAGATCTACATGAAAGCCTTAAATACAAATAAGGTTGAAAGTCCCGTCATTTTTTTGAATGGATATATTGTATGTGTTGAGCGATGCATGTAATCGGGCAAAGGAGTTAGAGAACATATCCAAATATCAATGACCTTGAATTATGTGCTCAAGAAAATTAAATTAATCGGTGTTGCCTCAAAAAATTAAGGTGGAGTTGCAAGAAATTTTTAAAAGTTTTAAATAACTTTAATTGATGGAATTATTTTTGTGTGATATGTAATATTTTCCAAAGATTAGAAAACACTCCATAGTAAGTGATGATAGTGTTATTGTCTCTTCTCTCATTATCAAAGGTGAATCATAGGTCAAGCCAACTCCCTTCATTTCTTTCGATTGAGTTGTTTGGAAAATGGCCAAATTCTTATAACCATTAGAGTTCTTGGAAACTATGAGACAATGTACTTTTGATGACACAATCCGAATTAGCAAAGACTCTTCAAAATTCAGACTTGTCTACAAAACGCACATGAAAAGATCGAGTTTCTCAGAAATTTTGAATCTCAACACAACAAGAGGAATTAAGCGTAGTCATCATTCTAAACTTCTTTCCGTTCGTAAAATTGAAACAAACTCTATAAGCAGCAAGTCAATAATGTTGCAGCGGATTCACATTCGGGTTGTCTTGTTCAAGAGAAAATTTGCATGCGTGTGTCGAAATTCGTCTGGCGTTTCCCAAGCCCATCATTAGGACCTCGGGAAGAGCTTATCCATAATAAGCACAATGTGTCTTGGATATGACAAGGAGTTGTCCTTTCATATTCCGGTGACTACCCAAGCCCACTCATCAAATTTCGCAGTCTCCGGATCTTTATGACAGCTTCACATTCGCATGTTCCGTATCCCGCTCCTCTTCCACAACAAAGCAACAACACATTTTAAAATGCCAACACCGGTGGATCGAGTCGTCATATGAAAGTTCATTGTTTTGATCTTCACCCATGTAAGCACTATGGCTTCCGCACACCTATTCTTCACACATATGCTTCATAAACAAGCCTCGCAAGAACAAAGATTCATCTTGGATGGATCGCTTCTTGAAATGGGCATCAATGCCCAAGAATATGTTTAATACATATGCTCTAACTTGTTCTAGAATACTTAAATTGTACTTTTCAGCTGAGATTTTTCCATCATATCACCTTGTACCTCGACAGTGGGGAAATGGTCATTCATGCTTCAAAGCCACATCAAGCGAGCTTTGAGCTACAACCGCATTCGTAGTTGTAGCCGCAGACACAACACTTCAAGCAAGCTCGAGCCATAATCGTCATTCCGCATTCGTGGTTGTAGTCGAGACACTGATGCCCATGAGCATTCCTTGGTTGGTGGACAGCCTTAAACCATCTATGTGAGGTTGATATTCTTTCTCTTCAAATAATTCAGATCACTTCCTCTACGTAAGACTTCAACTTCTTGCTAGCTTTTGTAGAGTTCCGTGAAATGCATTAAGCATTCCAAAGGCTGGTGTAACTCTAAACCATCACAAAGCTGTAGACCTCCCTTCCTCTAGGCTGAAGATCTCCTCTAAAATATGAGGGACACTTATTCTAGTAGATGACCTCAACTTCTTTGCCATATTTGGAAGAGTTCCAAGAACTGCACTAAGTGTTCCGTTGTTGGTGGTCATCCTTAAACCACCTCTTTATGCCAACATTTCAAAGAGTTGATTCAAATTTAAGTGTTGCCATACATACATTGCGCATTTGTATTACAACTCTCTTATTGGACTCACACATACCCTTTTGGATTAAGGGGGGAATGTTGGACACCTAATCCTTTATGGGTAGGTGTAGTCAAATGGACAAAGAGGAGTCCAAATGACCTTGAAATGTGGAATCCAAGAGTCACGCTATCAGATATAAATATGCATCATATTAATGGTAATAGCAACTCATGCCTATTTTCCTACTTGTGTTTGTGTCTACCATGCATGTGTTTAACAAGAGCTAAGGAATCTCAAGATGGAGAAAAAATAAAAAGTGAAATATTTTAATCGAGGTTTAACCATATTTTTAAGTAAATTACTTCCGCAACTTACTATACATCCGCTCGCCAACAAGCATTGTGTGGTTCGTGAAGAGAACTGCGAAAGAAACTTGATGAGAACTATGAAGAAGTAATCGTGGTTGAAAAGGGGACTTGCGTGCGATTGGGGTCATCGTAGATGGTGAACCGGATAAAGTCTTCGAACACACACACAAAAGGTCTCAAGTCTCCATAAGTAATGCCAAGAAGAAAGAAGTTGTCGATCTTGAGATTGACCTATACTACCAAGATTTTTCAATTGATTTGGAAAAAATTGAAATAAAGGCCAAGCGAGACCACCGTGAGAGTAGCAAGCCTTCAAATTTCAACTTTTTCCGAGAACGACTTCCAACTCCAAAAAGAACAACAAAAACTAGCCTGACAAGTTTGCTAAATCTCAAACATTGTGTTGAATGTTAAGAGTATGGGCATGGACCGTACTATTCGTTTCACTAAGAATTTCATTCAAAAAAAAAAAAAAAACCTTCCCACAATGGAACCACATCATGAACTCTCTTGTGCATTTTATTGACACAATACTTTCCGATGAGAAGATTGAGCTCCGCTAAGAAAAAGAATAAATTTTTACAACCGAATAAACCTGTTATGGTTCATGCATTGAACACATTCAATTGCATACTCGCAGCTGAAAATAATCCATTAAGTGATGTTCGAACCAGACAAAAACAATTCCAGATAATTTGGAAAATCCAGGGCCTGGGCACCGAAAAAAGAGTCGACGAAGTAGAATTGAAATATCATTTGTTAAGGAAGACTCAGATGCCCATCTACTCAACCCATAACGCTGTAAATCAAGTTTGTAAATGTAGTTACAATGAAAAGAACTTCCAACCAAGAAGAGCAAGTCCGTCACTTCGAAAGTTGTGGACCAAAGCACCGGACACTTCGACAATCTCTCCTACACTGGATTATAACATAGTTGAAGAGATGAATAAAGCTCACATGAATAATTCGCTCTTCGAACTAATGAAGATCGCGAGCTAGCGGAACTACTTATTCGTGCTCTTGAACAACCTTCCTCAAGTAACGATGCTTCTTCGCGTAAAGGATCTAGTAAGTCCTCTCGGTTCCCCGAATCCGTACTTAATGCTTTAATGTTAGATGCAAACACACCTCCCCACCCTCTCGTTTCTCTTAACATTTGAAATTTTCAATTATAATGTACACAATTTCTTAGTTGATTCGGTGCATCGTTATCCGTCGCAAATAAAATCACGTTTATGATGGGATAAACATATTCAAAGATCATTGGGTTATATAGGACTCTTTTCCATGTGATTGGTGAACCTTAAAATGTGCTTATTCACTTATCATCTAACCACCAAGTTCACCAATGCATAAATATAATGATTGTGGACATTCCATAAGCATACTGTATTGTTGAGAAGATACTCGCCCAACAAGATAAAGGGGTATTTTTCTATGTACTAGTCACATTTATGGTTTTCATAAGGAAGAAATAATTAGATCCGAGTGAACTCGCAGTGGTACATGAAACACACCGTTATCTATATTCGAAGGAAAAAATGACCCGCTTGCTTTTCGCGGATCTTATGTTTGGAAATTGCTTTTTGGAAAAATGATCATGGTATAATCTTGTTCAACCATCCTCAGCTCTACCTGTGTATACACAATTAGAACTCCTTCCTTAATCCAACTCGTAAAATGACACATGTAGTGTTAGTAGTAGTAGTAATAGTATTAGCACATAGTCCTTATACATATGATGTTTAGACATTTTATTTTGATGGTTCACAGACATAGGAAGGCTTTGGACTCCACTTTTAGTAGACCCATGACAAAGGAAACATCTAATCTCCACCACTTGGAATTTGAGTGCACGAACAACACCACGTATCACGAAGCACTCACTCCCAGGTTTGCAAAGAGCCACACCTCAATGCCCAGCTTATCAAAGCAACAGTGACCCTTTAAATTGTCGTAAGATAGGTATATGATACCATATATCAGGTGTCAACCCGCCTGCAGTTACCAACAAGAGGTAAGACGATTTCTATTTCAAATATTTCTAGCATATTTATGTTCCTAGAATACGCAACACAACCGCACATGTGATGAAAAATGATGCAATGTTATCACCGCTAGTGGACGCTTTTTGTAGAGAATATTTCTAAACCATCCATCCTCGATAATATCACTAATTTACGCATTTTCAATGATGACCAACATATACTACACTTCATGGAAAACACCGATGTATTCAAGGATGCAACTATCGACAAAGACGAGCCCTAGAAAGCATTGGCAGATGTACTAATACTAAAAAAGAGGGGCTAAAACCCTGCGTCGAAAGGCATGGTATCATTAGAAAATTTGTATGACTTGTAGAGCCGCCAAGGGTTATTCAATGCGAAAAACCCTACGCTTCAACGTCGTTGCACGGAAAATAAATCTGGGGACAAAAAAGGATCCAAAGTTTGTCAATATTGGTACTTGTTGCACATCACAAGAGCGAAAATATTTCATCCGCTTATTCAAGCGTACCAAGATTTATTCTTTGCTGTGGACATACGATGAGCTAATACTTATGACACGCGAATAATCCAAATATGTGATTCCAATCAAATAAGGGGTGAACACTTTCCAACAAAGTTGTAAAGGTACATTTGACGCTTAAGCCTCTTATTCAAAAGGAGTTGAGGAAACTACTAGATGCTCGCACTTATACAGTGCAACATTTCTACCCGGGTATCGAATCCTGGTCCCGTTAGAAAGAAGTTTGGGGAAATCCACTTGTCCTGCTGAATTGCACAATTGTACCGCACCTCGACAAGGATAATTACCCCATGTCGTCTATGAAACAAATACTGAAAATAGTATTGGGGTCTAAGAAGTTTTATTTGTTGGATGGGTATTCGTTACAACCAAAGTTCTAGTCTCAAATCTTGACATACTAAAGACTACATTTCGTACAAAGTGGGCATGCCACATTTAGAATAATTCCATTTGGGTTTGTCAACGCTGCGACATTCAACGTGCCATGGACATTTCATTCCGCGGACTGATCAAGACAGAGCATAGTGGTCTATCTTGATGATGTCATGATGTTATCCAAGATTCATAGATCTGACCACACATACGCTAATTCGAAGAAAATTTTCGAACGATGTCGCAATATGGGATATCCCTTAATCTTAAAAGAGTGTTTTTAAGTAAAGGTCCGAGGGTAATCTCTTGGGCCATATCATTACCAAAACTTGGATTAAAGTGGACCCGGAGAGGGTCAAAGAAATTACATGGATTCCCTTCCCTATGAATAAGAAATCTATGTTGCCCTTCCCGGGAGAAATTAACTTTCTCCGCAAGTTCATCTCTAATTAAGTGCCTGCATCATGAAGCCAATACAAGAGATGGTAAAGAAGGATGCGATCTACAAAGGGACAAAAGGGAAAAGGACACATTTTCCCATATTAAGAAATTCTATTGCGTAAGGACCTGCTTATATAGCCCATATTTCAGGGCAAATATTATCTTCTTAATATGTTCACTTCGACACTTCTCTCGTTGTTTTGCTTATGCAAAAGATGATCAAATAATGAGTGGCTAATATCTTTCATGAGCCATAGCCTTCAAGGACTCGAACTCAACTACCCCGCCATCGACAACAATGTTACCTATGAAATAGGTAACCTCATCGTTACCTACTTTTTGAAGTATCAAGAAAAACACCGATTTTGAAAGTGGCGATGCAGTGCATCAAGAAAAAATTTTGTCATGTTTTTCGCGCTTTCAAGTTTTTTTTTTTTTTTTTTTTGGTGATGTTTTTTATGTCGATTTTGAATAGTGGTGGTGTATGTTTATTTTTAAGTGCATTTATGTACTTGTGTTTTAAAATAATAATAATAATAATTTAAAATAAAAACCTGTAATGATATCTTCACTTTTTCACATAGATAAAAGATGGAAAAAGGGTCAATATTCTAAAGTTTATATTTTCTACATGTTTATGTATTGTTAAATAATTTTTCAACGCACATCAAAAAATTATCGCTAAAAACCAATATTTTGAACCATATGACAAAAAAATACTATTTCTCAATATAAAATACAATGCAAAATACACTTTTACGTACTTTTTGTTGGAAAAAACATGTTAAATAAACTAATTTTTTGGAAGAATTTTTACTAAAAAATTTAAGAAAATAACATTTTTATTGAATTTTATGTCAAAAAATAATAGCAATCACATGTTTTTTGCAAAAAAAAAGGGTTGTTCTTACAAAATATCAAAGTCTAAACATTACAAGTAAAACTCGATTAATAGTTCTAAAAAATAAGCTTTGTTTGCAAGCATAACTTAAACATCATCAACAATATCAACTAATACATCTTCAACATCATCTAGAATAAAGACGATGGCTTCTTTCAAAAGATTTTCTTCTTCATTTTGATCATTTTCATCTTCTAATGGATCTTCATGTCAACAAATCTTCCAAAGTGTCCCTTTTCAATCATTCCATATAATGGTGGTTGAGGTTCCTTTGCTTTTTTTGCTACACGTGATTCATTAAAATCTCCTTTTCTCAAACCAACTTCTTGCTTCGCATCTAGAAGGAATTTAAGAGCATTAATTTCTTGTTGAATAAATTTGCATTGAACCGGGTCTTTCTCAATGGCAATGCAATTCTTCCTTTTAGTAGTAAATATGCTGGGGTGGTCAGTATATAATCATCACACAAAAATAAAGTAAAAGAATTAGTATGGAGACATAAAAAGTAAAAAAAACAATATTTAAATTTAAATTTGTATAATAAAACTTACCTGAACCTGAGAATAAATCCAAAACCCATTCTCCTTCATTTGAACATAGATCTATAAGATAGTTAATCAATGCTTGTGGTTTTTGATAAATGTTAACTATATCTCTTTTTGCATCTTTATCCTCATATGTTAGTTTTCTTACAACTGCATCATAAACCAATACTTGACTATGACTCTTCCCATCTACTCGATTCATAATAATATGCTTATAGCTATCATCTTTTGTCCAAAATTCAACATGGATGAACTCACAATCATTTATAATAGGTTGATCTTCGGAAGAAACAATATTTGACTTTTGCCTGTAACATAACATAGTAAAAGTTCAATTAAATTTTACATGAATAAAAAAATTTAGGAGGAATCAAACATACAATTTCAAAATCTTACCATGTAAGTTGCATCCGTGAGTTTGCTTTACCCTTGAAGCTTGTTAATAACATTGGAAACTGTGTGTCTGAATGAAATGTCACAAATCGCCAAAGTGGTGATGTTGTCACTTCTTGAAAACCCGTAACCACTTTACTAAAAGCTTGATAAATATATGGTTCTCTATCATAGTCAATGTCTGGGAAATTGAAACCATGAGGAATATCTATAATAACTAAGCCATATTCCCTTTTAGGTATTAGTGATGCAATGTCTTCATAGTCACCTTGTATTATTTGATATTGGACACTGTCGAGCCCATTCCAAATGTAATGATTAAGAGTAGGATCAAGTTCAACATTCATAAGATGCTTCCTTCTCATGTTCTCCATCTTAATTTTTTCAATAAAGCTTTTTAAATTATCTGGTACTCCATTTCCATCCTTCTTCGACATCTTTAATGACATAAAATATATATATATATATATATAGAGAGAGAGAGAGAGAGAGAGAAGTAATAAAATAAAAAATACTTTAAATATGAATAAAATGAATTTATAAATCAACATACCTTATCGAATGCAATATAAAACTCTTTTAGTGTTGATGTAGAACTTGCTTCTGGGTAGTTGCGTACAACATCATCCCAACTGTCTTCATTCAACATTTTAACCATGTGTTCTTGTATTTTCATAAAAATTTTATGACTGAATAAATCAAGTTAAAAGCATTAATATATTGACATGTATAACAAATTCTACCAACATCATTATGTTTTATTTAAAAGAAAATTATAATGAAAGAAAAATAATAAATAATTCAAGAAACTTACTTTTGAAATTCTGCACACATTTCTTCCATTGATAATTCACCCGACTTCACACGGGCTAATACCGATTTGACTAATTTATCATCCTTCACACCTTGCATTGTTCTCCAAGGTGTAATAGTCATATCCTCTGGAAGCTGCTTCATTTCAGGACCCCCCTTACTGTTGGTACATATTATGGGTTTACTCTTTATAACCTTTTGATTTTTTATGGAAATATTCTCCCACCGATCAAAAATCTCATCAATCAAATCCCATACCTCCCCAGTTCTAAATGCCAACTGAAAAATGTTATCTGTGCCTCTGAAGAGATTTGTATTCAATTTTCCATCTTTTGTTTTTTTTCATCAATTTGATAACTTGTTTCCATTAAACATTCCTTTCGAAATGCTACACTAACTTGTGTCTTATCCCCATGACATTTTTCTATGAATTCATTATGAATAAATCTGACCCTTTGGATGAAAGTCATTTTCATTCTGTACTCATTATCTGCATTATGATCCCATGCCAATAACTTTGATTCCATTTCTATTAAGCCAGCATAAATGATGCATTTCACTGTTTGAAAAAGATAGTTATTGGGATATTCTGTAATCAATTGTCTTTTAGCCTCTATTGAATGGTTTCCTCCAATTACATAATATTTATAATCAAAACATTTTGCCTTTTCAAATGCTTGTTTGTTGGGAACCTGACATGGATCGACAAGAACCACATAATCCACCACATGTGCATATGGATTGAACCTGAACAATGTTTTCAGATTATGTACATGTAGGTGATGGGCCTTTCTAATTTGACATTGAGATTGTCCTTCATCTGGGCCATAAAATTGGTTAACATTAAGCTCAAATGTTTGGCCACCAAGAATTAATTTATTCTTCCTCAACTCTTGTCGAATAGCATTTTGTTTTGTTTTAATAATGCCATCCTCTAACTCAGCACCTGGTGTTATGATTTCTCTGCTTTCGTGAGAGCTTTCAATTTGTTCTTCACTACTGCTCACGACCTTTACAGGTTCACCAATATTTGATTTCCTAGTCTTATTGGATAACATATCAGTTTTTTTATAAACAAGCTCTCCTTCATGAGGTAAAAGAGAGACATCTTTGGCAATTTTTCTTTTTGGTGTCTGATCTGTTTTCTCCTTTTGCACAACAGTTCTAATCTCCTCCTCACTAATTCTATCACAATTTTATGTTTCATGTTCGACACCTTCAAAAGAAACATGTTTAAGTTTACTAGATTGACCTACCTTAGTGACTCTTGGTTGATCCCCTCTTTGTATTGTTGCAGTGTCACGAGCTATTGTTCTTTGCTTCAATCTCCTTTCCTCTGCTTTGTCTTTGTGGAAAGTGTTGATCACATCCATAACATTTGGCACCAACATATAAATACCTTCAAACATGTTTGAAAGACTCGGAACAAAATCCTATGAAACAAAATAAAACATGTCAATGATCAATAATTTATAAAAAATTGAATCATCCTTACAATAATGCATAGAGGAAATAAAAATAAGCATACTCACGATGTTATTTGTAATGTTGCTTGATATTTCTTCAGAAAATTTTGAAGATATTTCATCTGTGTCATATTTGACGATTGATAGACGATATCTAACCTTCTCACGTTTCTGAGCCTTCCTTGCAAGAACATAAATAGAGTTTGTATTCGGGACCATACATATGTCTATTGCTCTGTCCATCACATCATATGGCTCATTTAAGTCAATCATACCACAAATCAGATAGATGTGTATATCAGCCTCCATTTCACTGTCTTCAAGATACCATGAGAAATCGGTTTTATCTATTTCCTCGGCGTTCTTCCAATAAGAAATAAGCTTTAATGAACCTGGTGCCCCACTTGCTTGACTTTTATTAGTGTGTGCAACAATGTCCTTATTGCGTCCAATAGTGTCCATAGTGCGTCCAGCTGCAACTTTAGATTTGAGAGTTGTATCCATAGTGCGTCGAGCTGCAGCTGTAGATTTGGGAGCTGCTGCCCTAAGTGCAGAAACATTCACAGAAATCTTTTTTGATGCCATTTTCTTGATAATATATATATATATATTAGTTAATGGAAAAATAATGTGGATAAAATAAATTTAATAAAAAAAAAATATTTCTAAAACTAAATAGCTTGCAATTAAAGCAGTAAAATTAACTATAAAAATTTTCATTTAAAAACAAAATATTATAAGTCATATGTATATATAACTATATAATATGTTTTGAATACATTTTATAAAAAATATAAAAATGTGTTTAAATTGTATGAAACAATTTTAAAAAAATAAGCTATTATTTTCAAACTTTAGTTTTTGTTTAATATTTAAAAAACAAAAAACAAAAAAATTACTAACTATTTATAACAAATGTTAAAATTCAATTTTATTTTTTTTAAGACAATGATTTTATTAAAAAAACTTATAATCTTTTAATATATTTTAAATTTTTAAAATTTAATTTTACATTATATAGCAATTGAATAAAAATAAACAAAATAAAATAAAATAAAAATGTATTTTACTTTACATAGAAATTAAATAAAAAATTATAAACTTAAAATTATAAAAAATTAATATAAAATTTTATAAATTTATATAATCTTTTAATATATTTGAAAATTACAAATTTCTATTTCACATTACATAGTAATTAAATAAAAAAAAACAAAATAAAATAAAAGCAATTAAACAAAATAAAAGAAAAAAATAATTTTTTTATAATGTTGTATTTATACTTATAAAAAAAAAAGTGATAATATATATATATATATAATTGTATTGTTATATAGTTTTTTTTTTTTTTTAATTTATTGTATTGTTATATTAAAACAAATGGTTTTTTTTTTTTTTTTTTTTAAACAAAACATAATTGTTATTTAATATTATTATTATTATTATTATTATTTTTATATTTTTAACAATTATTATATAACAATGTTTTTATTATGTTATATAACAATTTTGTTATTAGTTTTATATATAACAATGTTTTAATTAATTTTTTATTGTTTTATTAAAACAAATTAAAAATAAAAAAAATTATAAACAAAATTTATAAAAAAAAAAATAATAATAATAATTTAAAATTGTTTAAAAATAAAAAATAAAAAATTAAAAAACAATATTGAAAAAATAATAATAATAATTAATAAATAAATAAATAAATAATAATAATAATTTAAAAATTTAAAAATTATTTTATTAAAACAAATTAAAATAAATAAATAAATAAATAAATTTAAAATGGTGGTTGGTGCCCACAAGGCGCCGGAGGCTGGCTGGGCAGCCCCAGCCGACCTCCGCCGCCCCGCGGGTGCGGCCTTGGGCAAGGCTGCGCCGCCGCAGACAGCGCCCTGCACAGCGCCAGCCGGCCTCCGGCGCCCCGCGGGCGCAGTCTTGGGCAAGGTTGCACCACCGTAGACGGCGCCTGCGAGGCGCCGGAGGCCGGCGAGCGGTGCCACGGGCGCTGCCCAGCAGGGGCCCTGGGGTCGGCTGGGCAACCCCCGTGGCGCTGCCCGCCGGCGCGGTCTTGGTGGCGCCGAAGGCCGGCAGGCGGCGCCACGGGGGGCTGCCCAGCCGACCCCAGGGACCCCGGGCACCAAACATTTTTATTTTTATTTTTTAATTTTTTTAATTTTTTATTTTTTTTAAATTTTTTTTTTATATAACATAATTAATAAATAATTATTAAAACATTATTTAATCAAAAATAAATAAAATTATTATTATTATTAAATAACAATTATGTTTTGTTAAAAAAACAAAAAAAACAAAAAAACAAAAAAAAAAACATTTGTTTTAATATAACAATACAATAAATTTAAAAATATATATATATATATATATATATATATATATATATATATATTTAACAATACAATTAACAAAAAAAGAAATATAAAATCAAAAATTTCTCATAAAAAAAAAAAACATTTTAAAAAATGAAACCACTGATATATTTATGATAATAAAAATAAAAAATGTTATAATATTACTATTTTTTTTAATGTGCATGGTCGTTTTATGGATTTTCTGTCTAGATGAACCTATAAGTCTTAAAAAAGAAAAAAAATTCTAAATTTTTGTTCTTAAAACCCTAAAAAAGTTAGTTCTTTTTGCATTTTCTTCACTAAAAAAATATACAAAAATTATGGTTTTTGAACCTAAAAACCTTAAAAAATTAGTTTTTGGACACAAAAAACTATAGAAAAACAGATTTTCCCCAAAATTGTCTTTAAATTGACAGAATAGAAGAAAAACTAACCTTTGAAATGCAAAAAATTGTTGTCACTAATGCCAACACAACGCCTCTACAAAATTACCAATAGCAACACAATGCCTCCAATGCCAATGCAATGCCTTCACGAAGTTACCAATGCCAATGCAACACCTCCACAAAATTACCAATAGCAACACAACGCCTCCAATGCCAATGCAATGCCTCCACAAAGTTACCAATGCCAACGCAACACCTCTAGAAATTTGCTCTAACAAATACCAGAAAACTTGATGTGATGTGATGAATAAAAACAATCATTTTTATTATATGGCGAATATTGTCTGATTAGTTTATTGTTTAACGAATGTGGGATTAAAATTTCAAATTTAAAATATTTACATTTAGTTTATTATAGTTCATACAATAGTTAAAATACTTAATATTTGCATGTAGTGATCATAGTTAATATTTTATTTAATATTTACATGTACTGAATGTTGAATAATTCAAATATAATCTCAGATTAAAAATTAAAATATGAAATACTTACATGTAGTTAATTATAATTAATATTATAGATAAAATAGTTAATATTTGCATTTAGTTATCATAGTTAATATTTATATGTACTCAATGTTTAAAATCATGGGATTAAATTTTAAAATCTAAAATATTTACATGTAGTTAATTATAGTTAATATTATAGTTTAAATAGTTAATATTTACATGTTATTTTTGTAAATATTTACATGTAGTCAATCTTAAACCATTCAAATAAGAAAATTATTTTAGTTTCGAAGGCATGCATGAAAGAAATATTTTGTGGATATTTTGAGTAAAAATTATGGTGAAATATTTGAAGACCAACAGTTTATTAATAAATTTTGAAATATATTTTAGATGAATATAACGTAAATTTAAAATTTAAAATTTAAAATATTTACATGTAGTCATTATAATTAATATTTGCATGTAGATATTATAGTAATATTATAGTTAATACTTACATCTAGTCAATGTTAAATCATTGAAATAAAAACATTATTTTAGTTTGGAAGGCATCCATGATAGAAATATTTTGTGAATATTTTGAATATAAATATCGGTAAAATATTTCAACACAAACAGTTTATTAAAAAAATGTTAAATACATTTTTTGACTAATATTTATATCAAATATTTGAAATGAAAATTTTGGAGGGAAATTTTTTCGTGAAATTTTTTAGGGGGAAATTTTTTCGTGAATTTTTTTGGAGGGAAATTTTCAGTATTTAAGCTATATATTGTAAGTGGGAGAGGAATTTTTATCATTCAACCTATTCTTGTTGAAAGCCATGGTTTCTTCTAATAGCGAAGTTTTTCTTTGTACAACATCAACATCTTCGTCACGCAACAACTCTATTAAGAGTGATGAATATAATGGGAGTTCGTTCACCATGAATAGAGAGTCAAAAAATCGACTTGGTTGCAATCCTAAAGATGATGAGAACAAAATTGATGAGACGCAGCAAAATGAAATTTCTGTAAATCGAGCATCAGTTATACCACTTACTTTTAATCCTAAGGATTATGAAAGCAATAGTGATGAAGGGCATGATGAAGAATTTCCACAGTCAAAAGTTTCACTTCATCCTAATCCCAAGGATTATGAGGACACCATTGATGACAAGGGAGATGAAGAATAGACACTTCAGCTTAATCCTAAGGATTATGCGAGAACAACAAATGAAGAGGGGAATGAAGAATCTGCAGAGTCAAAATATCCACTATGTCCTAATCCTGAGGAGTATGCCAGCACCACTGATGAAAAGGGGGATGTAAAATTTCCAGAGTCAAAATATCAAATTCGTCCTAATCGTAAGGATTATGCGAGCACCACTGATGAAGAGGGAAATGATAATGTTTCAGAGTCAAAACATCCACTTCGTCCCAATCCTAAGGATTATGCTAGCACCACTGATGAAGAGGGAAATGAAAATTTTACAGCGTCAAAATTTCCACTCCGTCCTAATCCTAAGGATTATGCAAGCACCACTGATGAAGAGGGGGATGAAAAAATTCCAGAGTCAAAATTTCCACTTCGTCTTAATCCTAAGGATTATGTTAGCACCACAGATGAAGAGGGGAATGAAGAATTTGCAAAGCCAAAATATGCACTTTGTCCTAATCCTAAGGATTATGTTAGCACCATTGAGGAAGAGGGGAATGAAGAATTTGGAGCGTCAAAATATCCACTTCGTCCTAATCCTAAGGATTATGCCAGCACCACTGATGAAGACAAGAATGAATTTCCAAAGCTAAAATTTTCACTTCATCCTAATCATAACGATTATAATTTAACCACTGATGAAGGGGGGGATGAAGAATTTTCAATAAATATAGATTCAAGGCATTCACTTATTCCTAATCCTAAGGATTATGAGAGCTTCAGTGAGGAAGGGGAGGGGCAGGATGAAGAAATTCTAGTGAATACAAATTCAAAGCTTCCACTTATGCCTAATCCCAAGGATTATGAGAGCACCACTGAGGAAGGGGAGGATGAAGAGTTTCTTGCGAATGATAATTTTAGAGGTACAGATCTGAATATTGCATTTTCTCCAAGTGACCATTTCAAAGACACTCATGGTGATGAAGAATTGAATCCTCCCAGGGAATAATTTGAAAGCATGGGTCAAGATGGTGAAGAATTTCTTTTGAGTTAGGGTTACAAAAGTGCCGATGATTCTTGTGAAATGTTTTCTTCAACCGATGATGGTAAAGAAAATTTTCCAGGGAATGATGTTGATGAATTTCTTAACTATGTTGAGGATGATGATAGTGGGGATAATATTCCTCCTAATGGTGATGAAACTACTTTTACAAAGGATGATGGAATGATGAAGCCGTTGCAAGAAAGTATTGCAACTAGGAGTAGGAGTAGACCTTTTCATATCAATCCAAAGCATTCCAGTTATACAAGGGCAAGGACAAAATATCTCACGACAAGAAGTTTTGTCGTTCATTTGATTTCAAGTGAATGTTGTCGAAGGGATTGCTTGAAAAATATGGATTTCAAATTTGCTTTGGAGAAAAGGAAAACATATATGTCAATGAATAAAATCATGCAAAATTCATATTTAATGGGTTGCATGCAATCTACACTAGCAGGTTATGATTATCATATTGAGAATGTATTTCTTTGCAGAAAGGCTTTCAAAATGTTGTATTCAATTGGTAATTGTCGTTGTCAAGAATCCAGGATAGATTGGAAAGGGATCCCACATATTATTCAGAAGAACATTATAAACGGGAGGTGGGGCCGTTTGCAAATACTACTAAGACATGGATGAAAGACTTCTTTTCAAATCATGGAGAGTGTATGCCAAATAAAGACACAATACATATTCCAGATAATTTCTTGAGACAAGAAATATTCATGTTATACAAAGATTATGCAGAAGCTGTTGAAGGAATTGGTAATTTTATTACATATTCTTATTTTACAAGGATATGGAAAACTGAATTCAACAATGTTCGTATTCCTAAGAAGACAAGGATGGGGATTTGCAACACATGTGCTTCTCTTAAAGCAAAAAGAGATAAATGTCAAGGGGCAAAAAGAGGTATGTGTTCAAAACATTGTTTTTTAAAATTTGATACTTATCAACTATGAAAATATATTTATTCATATGTTTCTTTTATTTTATGTACATATTCCGTTGTCAAAGAACTTCAAGACCATCGCAATCAGCAAACAAGTGAAAGACAAAAGTTGTATAAACATCGAAAGAAGTGTTATGATCATCCAAATAAATATCTGGGATTGATAATTGATGGTATGGACCAAAAAGAAAACACTTCTTCCACATTTTGTCCGCACGCCAAAAAAATTACAGAAAGAAAATTTCATTCAGTTTCACTTGGTTGGTTGTATGGTATTTAATGAGAAGATGTTTCCAAGAGTTTTCTTCACAACTCCAAATATTCACAATGATGCAAATCTGACCATAACTATAATCCATGATGTGGTTACTCATTGGTCTAGGATTCTTCCTGAAGTTTTGTATTTACAATTAGACAACACAAGTCATGAGAACAAAAATCAAGTTCTTTTTGGGTATCTAAACATGCTCGTTGAATTGGGGATTTTTAAAAAGATAAAGGTTGGTTTCCTTCTTGTTGGGCATACTCATGATCATATTGATCAAAAGTTCAGTCGTTTTTTAGTAACATTGAGGAGGAAAGGTGTTGGGAGCCTGCCATCATTAATTGAATGTATTAAGAAATCATACATTCCAGAGCTTTTTTTTCATGTGTTGGAAGAAACTATTTACATGCGAAGGTTTATTTTTGGATCGCATGGTGAGGAGAAATGCATTGAACAACTTAACGACATTAGCTTCCAGCACCAATTTTGTATCAAAAAAATTGATGGGATAACACTTATATGGGGCAAGAAGTATTCAATTGTTGAAGAATGGGGACCATCATCAGGTTTAGCATTTTTGAAGTTCATTCGAAAGCGTCCAATGTTTTCATCAAAGATATTGTTATTACAGTCAGTTGTTGAACTCCATAATGCACGAAGGCAGAAGAGAGACATAAATTATTCTGAATGTCTACAGGAAATTAAAAGATGTATTAGAGATACATATGAGTACTTTGATGTTGCTGATTCAGTTTGGTGGGAGTCTTTTTTCAGTAATCAAAGTGATATGATTTCAAGATCAATAAATGGGGATACGCTTTTGAAGAATCCTTTTTTTTGGCCACAAAATATGCCAAATGAACATGAACATCAGGAAACACACAATGTTGAACAACAACAGCCTCAAGCTATTATTAATTCCCCACAGGTAGAGGAAAGAGAAATCTATATTGGTTCTAGAAGATCATGTGCACAACGTGAAGCCATGGAAGACCTCTATAGGGGTTCTGTGCAGGATCTTAAGGAGGGTTGCATGATAGCAGTGTTAACATATGAAGATCCACTTGGCTATCCATTCTGGATTTCCAAGGTTATAAAGGTCATTCATGAAAATGAAGAGATTACAGCTATTGATGTACATTGGTATGCCACAAGTACCCACCCTTTCAATGGTGTGTATAAGCCAGAGATGGTAGCGGAAAAAAGAATTGGCAGAAAGAGAAAAAAAAAAGGGCACAAATATAAATCATCGCCGCACAGATGTCTTAAAATTGGAGAATGTTGACATACTTGTGTATGACTTCAATTTGACAAAGAGAGGAACTCTTCGGTTGCAGATCATAAATATTTTGAAGAAATTGCTACCAGAACAATTACTGTTGAGATGGGACTCTACAGAATGTAGACGTAGATCTACAAGACTTTTGAACTCTGAATGGCGGGCATGCATGTTGACTCAGATGGAGCACTAGTTGATGAAAGAGAAGAATATGGATCATCTTCATCTGCATCGAGCCATTCATCTGAAGATGTAGATTATGATGGTGTGCCAGAACCTATGGTTGATTTTGAATAACTATCTGAGACACTTTTATGTAATTGATGTTTGCATGGTAACTTGAAATAAATTTTTTGACTTCCATCTCATTTTTCATGAAGTTATGAGACATTTCTATGTTTGTTGGATTATATGTTTTAATTATAAAGAATTCATCTCTTTAGAATATCAACAATGCAACAATGAATTACAAAAATAATTTATGTTATATTCAATGTACCATTGTTGATATTTTAATTATAAGTAAAATAGAAAATAGAAACTAATGTTGAATTTTTAGATTATGCAGTGATATTACCATGATATTATGTATTGTTACCATTTGGTATAAGATATTTTTAAAATTTTTAATAATTATATGCGTCATTGAAAGGGAACACTTTGTTTTGATGCTTGATTTTTAGGTTTTGGTTGAAATTACATTTAAATTTGTCTTATGCTAAGATTTGAAAAAAGATAAGTTTTTATCCTTTAAAATTAAAATTACTCTTACTTGTTTCTGTTCAATGATAATTTTTTCATTTACTTGTTCATTTTTTAAAATTGTTAAGTCTTATAATTTCTCCATAATTTCATTGTTCAAGTATGTTAAACACTTAAGATTGAAAAACTTTAGATTTACAACTTGTCATTAAGGTTTTTATGCGCTACCAAATTTTATCTTTAAGGTTATGGTTGACAATAATTACAAATTTGGGGTTGTTTAGAGTCAAGATATTTTATGTTTAACAATATGGATGAAAATTGTTCGAAATGATAAGCCCTTCATACATGTATTTGTTTATCTAACATCATCTATCAAAAATGTTAGAAATTTACGATGTCCTAATATGTTGTCTTTAATTCCATTGTTACAAGTGTCAAAATTATAACACAATTTATTTTTTTTGTTATTCCAGCATCAACTGGTTTTGTTTTGAGGGTGTTTTTTCAATCCTTTTTTCAACAAACAATTTTGTTTTTAGCATAATTTTATAAAATGTTGAAATTTGACCTTCAAAAAAAACCAAGTGCATTCTGGAAGACACACTTTTTGTTTTTGGGGTGTTTTTTCATGTTTTTTGAGACTTTTTGGGCTAGAGTTCCCGTTTTGAGGTTAGGTTACCTATTTCATCAGTAACATTGTTATAGGCTTATGCAGTATAAAAGGCGGTGAAGCACTTCTAGCCCTATCTCTTGAAAAATCATGGCATCATATTTGTTACGAACCCAACAATCAAATCATTGTTCGTTCAACAAGAGCTGGGCGAGAGAAGAGCGAACTAGATGACTAGTTTTCAAGAGTATGACTTAGAGTTCAAGCCAGTTCACACAATCAAGGGCCACAGTATATGTCGCCTAAAATCATAAGCAGTAGATGCAAAAGAAGACCAGCCGAGGGACACTACGTGATCTCCATGACGAACTAGCCGAGGTACACTTCGTGGGTAACACAACTGTGCATAAACTTATGCGGGTCAGTTTCTATTGGCCCACGTTATTCAAGTATGCTCACGCCTATGCCTACAAGTTTTTGGTCTGTGAAAGGTGTGTCGGCTGAAACAAGAAGTCAAATACCCCATTACAACCTATTCCAGTGGAATAACCATTTTAACAATGGGGCTTAGATGTCATTGGATAAATCTTTCCACATTCATCAAAGAAACACTGTTACATCCTTCCTACTACGGACTACTTTACATTATGGAAAAAAGCAATTCCGCTTGAATAGGTGAATGACCAGGAACTCATCAACTTCCTTAAGCAGAATATCATTTCCAGGTTCGAAATTTTGACTTCACTTGTTTTCAATAATGCAACATATTTTTCATCGTTAAACTTATATGATTTTGCATTAGAAAATGGAATTGTATTGAAACATTCAACTAACTACTATCCATGGGTAAATGGTCTTGTTGATTCCACAAATAAGAACCTCATATGTATCATCAAGAAGACCACCTTATATGAACAAAGGAACTGGCACTCTGCTTTGGTAAATGCCTTATGGAATGACAGATTCACGCCAAAATCCTCTCTCAACACATCCCCTTACTTCCTGGTGTAAGGAAAAGAATCCATCCTCCCCCCTAACATGTACTTTCCTACTTTCCAATTTTCACAAGAATACTAAGGCAAGCCATATTTATTAGTTCATTGTAGGATGGACACTCTGCACAAGCTATAGAAAGAAGGGTGAAATCAAAATAAAAAATTTCCCTTCACTAGAGTCGTATCAAGAGGTGGTTCAACAACAAGTCTATAGGGAAGAATAACTTTAGTGTGGGTGAATTAGTCTTGAAGTGGGACAAATCCCACGAGGACAAAAGAAAACATACCAAGTTTCAATCCATGTGGATTGGACCATTCACTATTCACAAAAATCTTGGCCAACACACATATCATCTACAATCATTAAACGAGAAGATTGAATCTCTCCCTGTTAATGGCCAAGAATTAAAACATTATTTTCAATGATGATCTGGCGCTAAGCCCTACACTATGTACATAATATTTTCTTGTTTGTTTGGTTTCTGTTTTGTTTTCATCATGTAAATAAGTGTTCAGTGTCAACGTGTTCTTCGACTTCTTTGTGTGTGGCTGAATTGAAAAGAGTCTTGTGGCACTTCAACATTTGGCTAACCTTCAGTCCATCTTCTTTGTGTTGGTTATATGTTTTGGTCGATGAAGTTTCAACGAAAAATAATATCCGTCCGTGGGGAGAATTTTGGTTAAACCATGAACTTGTATCTTGTAGAAATTTATATAACTGATATGTTATATCCGAGATTCTCCTGATCACACACTATTTGACTTCATGCACAATACAGAATCTCTTCTACCATTGATCATTAATTGCAGAAATAAAAACAATCGCATGCGCACATTAAAACCATAAACATTCACACATATGAACACAGTATTTAATGGGAAAGCTTAAAGCTAAAAATCCCCAACTATCTGTATATTATATGTCATAGAGATCATGTAACAATCATTATACAAAGCTCCTCACAAGCTCTTAGTATAATCTCCAATTGCTACACACTAAACAGGTCCGATCTAGCAAAACACATGCTCCAATCTCTACCACCTACTAGCCTGCCTTTACTGCGCAATCACTGCTAAAGAATGGCTCCGAATGAACTCGAATTGGTCCAACCTTGCTCACGCAATCCTGATTGGCATCTCCAACCACTGTGTGTTGCAAATCATGCAACACTATAGTCACAACTGATAGTCACACTGCTCTTTCACCTACCTCTTCACTGGTCTCCACTGAAACTGTCCATGCACTGTAGTTAATTGATGTATTCTTTAGTTGATTAATGAGTTAATAATTAGTGAATTAATTAATAATTAATTCACACCATTCTCACTAGTGTATCAATCAGTTAGACTAGATACAAGTATCTCAACTATGTTTAACTCGGTTAAATTGAACACAACTCCACCAACTACTTCAAAACTCCACCAAACTCTGTCACATGATTTATAACTGAAGTATCCATGCAATAGATCCACTTAACCCTCAGGAATAGCGTAATTCATTTTGTCAGCTCCTGTGCCACATCTGTACACCTAACTGAAGTGCTCCAAGAGAATAAGATAATGTTTATAGTCCAAAATATTATTAAGAGCTAATAATATTCGACATATCTATTTTTAGACTGGCAATCTAAAAACAGATTCCGCCCAATATGTCTAAAAATAGAAGTCCATCTGTTTTTCCAACGTGACTAACCATCCACAAATAGCATCCTGCAACTCATAGAATATGATCGACATGTCTAAAAATAGACTTGCGCCAAAAATAGCATGCGGGCCCACTTAGTGAAGGTGACTTCTTTCCACTAAGCTCATCATCTTGTTGCAATCTCAACACTCCCTCTGAACAAGATAAGGATTATCCTCCACCCCTATCCTACCCCTGTGGTATTCGAATTTGCTCTTGGTGAGCGCCTTCGTCAAGATATCAGCATCCTGATCCTCCGTGGGAATGTAAGAAAGTAACATGATCTTCCGCTGCACACAATCTCTGATATGATGATACCGGATGTAAATGTGTTTATATCTATCATGAAATACTAGATTAACCGAGATTTTGATGGAACTATGGTTATCACAATATATCACAGTAGGATCTAAGTGTGAACCGAACAACCCGACCAGGATCTTCCTCATCCATATAGCCTCGCATGCAGCCAAACTCGCTGCCATATACTCGGCCTCTGCTGAACTAAATGCCACGGATCTCTGCTTCCTATTGTACAAAGAAACTGTTGTCGACCCGATACTGAAAATCCCTCCAGATGTGCTCTTTCTGTCCATTGGGCTCCCTGCCCAATCTGCATCCGTGAAGCCACACAGCTTCACCTCATTCGACTGTCTGCACCATAATCCATATCCCGATGTGCCTCTGAGATATCTCAATACATGCTCGCCTTCCTTCCAAAAGAGCTTGGTAGGCTTAACCATAGCTTGTGAAAGTTGGTTAACAGTGTAGCATATGTCAGGTCGTGTATTGACTAGATACATAAGCGACCCCACCAACTTTCGGTAAACAGTGGAATCCATTACCTTTGCCGATGTAGCATCCTCTTTCCTCCATCCACCAGGAAGAGGAGTGTCGATAGGCTTGCAGCCATGCATGTTGAACTTCTCAAGTATCTCTCGGGCATACTTGCCTTGAGACACAAACAATCCATCATTGCGCTGCCAAATTTCTAATCCCAGGAAATAATGAAGGAGGCCCAAGTCCTTCATCTCAAACTCCTTTGCAAGATCAGCCTTGCATGAGTGTATCAACAATTCATCACTCGTCAAAATCAAATCATCTACATAAATTACAATGATCAGCAACTTACCCTCCACCACAATCTGGTATAGGTTCGGATCCGCCTCACTCTTGGAGAATCCAAGTCCGGTGAAATAACTGTCTATCCGTGTGTACCAAGCACGAGGTGCTTGTTTCAACCCATACAGCACTCTTTTGAGCCTGCACACATGCGACTCGCTGCTGAAGATCTCGAAACCTTCGGGTTGCTCTATGTAGACCTCCTCCTCAATCACTTCGTTGAGGAGTGCAGTCTTCACATCCATCTGATGAATGTGCCACCCCATCTGCGCTGTGAGAGCAAGAATCGTCCGTATGGAAGAATACCTTGCGACAGGTGAAAAGGTTTCCTCATAATTGATCCCTCAATCTGTGAGAAGCCTCGGGCAACAAATCTTGCCTTGTACTTCTCCACACTCCCGTCAGTTGCTTGCTTCACTTTGTAGATCCATATCGAACCTACCACTGATTTCCCTTTCGGCCTTGTGACAATCTCCCATGCACTGTTTCTGACAATCGAATCATACTCTTCCACCATGGCATCTACCCATGCGGGGTCCTCCACAGCTTCCTCGAAAGAGGATGGCTCTGTCACGATACACTTGCTCATAAGAGCCATGTATCCAGTATACTGGTCAGGTGACTGTCTCTGTCTGCAATGTGATGTAGGTGCTCCTACAATCTTCTCTGCATCCTGAATCAGTCGCTCAGCTTCTGTAGTGCGCTTCTGCCCTTTGATGGTTGGTGCTGCATGAATGGTCTCTTCCACTCCATGAACCTCCTCTTGTGGTTGATCCACATCCTGAGGCTCATCCTTAGGAACTAATAGCTCCTCATCTGCATGCAAGTGTGGCTCCCTCTCAAGCGAACACTTCATGGCTTTCTCCTCCTGAAATTTGATATCCCGTCGCACAAAAGTCTTGCGACTGTCTGGAAAATACACACGATAGTTGTGGGGCGTATCAGTGTACCCCACAAATATCCCAACCTCTGTAGTCGGCTCCAGCTTCTTCCTGGCATCCTTCGTCACATGAATGTAAACAGGTGAACCAAAAATCCTCAAATGGGAAATATCAGGCCTCTTACCAGAAAACGCCTCCTTAGGTGTACTCATGCCAAGTATCCTATGAGGACAATGGTTTTGCACATAAACCGCAGTATTGCATGCCTCATCCCAAAAGTGTATGGGAAGGCCCTGATCATGCAACATCGCCCGTGCAGCACCCACGATCGTTCTATTCTTTCGCTCCGCGACCCCATTCTGTTGTGGGTTATGAGGCGCTATGAGATCTCTTCGAATTCCTTCTGCGCTGCAAAAGTCCTTGAATTCGCCAGAGATGAATTCACCACCATTGTCGCTCCTAAGAGCCTTCACCTACTTCCTCGATTCTTTCTCAACTAGTGCCTTGAACTCACAGAACTTTGAGTATGTCTCACTCTTCTTCTGCATGAAGAAGATCCAACACTTCCGAGAAAAATCATCAACAAATATCACATAGTACCTGTGCTTTGTTGTCGAAGCTACTGAGAAAGTTCCACACACGTCTGTGTGAATTCTCTCAAGGATCGTCGTGGCGCGACTATCCTTCTCGTGAAAGGTGGCTTTCACAAATTTTCCCAAAGTACATCCCTTGCACTGATCTGACTGCGCAAGTGTACCTTTGGGAAGCCCGGTAGAAATCTGCTGCAAAATTTTCAAGGCACCATGGTGAAGATGGCCTAATCTCTTGTGCCATAGCTCGCCCTCATCCCGACTCACCACTCCTTCTGCCTTGCCTGCCATTGTTGCGCAGCCATCTACCTGCAACTGATAAAGGTTCTTAACTCGAACCCCTATCCTTTGGGTTTCACCAGTTGCCTTATTGCGCAGGAAAGCCTTTCCCTCGCTAAAGACAACATCATATCCCTTGTCTTCCAACATCGCCACGGAGATAAGATTCTTCTTCAATCCTGGAACATGCATCACTTCCTTCAATACGAAGGGTTTACCAGACTCCCTCTCAAAGGAAATAGTATCGATACCGGTCGCACTGTATCTACCATCATCGCCCATCTCTATGTGCACTCCAAGATCTTTCTCATCCAGATCAGTAAACAAATCTTTATCTCCTGTCATGTGAAAAGACGCACCACTATCAAGAAACCACACTGAACCCATCATACTTGAGAACAAGCATGCGATCAGCGAAAAATCCAGCTCAAATTGTGAGGCTAAGGCCTCTCCAGCTACAGATCCAGTAGCCTGCTTATTTTTCTTCTTCTGTGGACAATTAGTGGCGTAATGTCCATGTTGGTGATAGTGAAAGCACTTCACCTTGGACATGTCATGCTTCTTGCCTTTTGCACCGGATTGAGAAGCATTCTTTTTGCTCTTCCCCTTCCTTGCTTTGGAGCCAAAGTGCAATTTTCTTCATCTGAATTCTTTGATGAAGATCCGTCCCTGGTACTTCACCTTATCTCCTCTTGCACAAGATCTGACCAAAGTCGCTCCCATCCTGGCAATTTCTCCCGACCATTGACAGAGTCCTGATAGGAATGCCAACTCTTCGGAAGCCCAAGGAGAGCCAAGATCACCAAGTCCTCATCATCAACAGTAACCCCCACACTTCCCAGCTCATCCCTGCATTGGACAAACTTTGTGAGGTACTTGGGCATACCTGCCGCCTTTCTCCATTTTATGTTTTCGAGTCTATCCTTGAGCGCCAACTTCCTCCGGGTCACTTTGTTTTGGAATAAATCCGTCAAAGCTTCCACATCAAGAATGGAGAAGCTTTACCATGAAGGCCGGACACTATGTGATCCTTCACACCTTCCATCGAATCCTTCGACACTTTCGCTCGTCTTTTTCCAGCCAAGTGCGCAAATATCACTAGAAGTAGGTTTTGGAATTTCTGCATCTATGAACTCCTTCAACCCATTGTCATCCAGCACTGCCTCCATCCTGTCCTTCCATGAAATATAATTCGAGTTGCCCTCAAGGGCATACTCCAATCGCAATCCGTTGAAAGACATCTCAACTTCGACACCAAGAAAACACTGCTGCAAATTCGAATTCCACCAACACAAAACTCAACTGCTTCAATGTTTTGCAATTTCTCCAATGATCAATATCGCTCTGATACCATGTAGAAATTTATATAAATGATATGTTATACATCCGAGATTCTCCTGATCACACACTATTTGACTTCATGCACAATACAGAATCTCTTCTACCATTGATCATTAATTGCGAAAATAAAATCAATTGCATGCACACATTAAAACCATAAAAATTCACACATATGAACACAATAATTTATGGGAAAGCTTAAAGCTGAAAACCCCCAACTATCTGTATATTATATGTCATAGAGATCATGTAACAATCATCATACAAAGCTCCTCACAAGCTCTCAGTACAATCTCCAATTGCTACACACTAATCAGGTCCGATCTAGCAAAACACATGCTCCAATCTCTGCCACCTGCTAGCCTGCCTCTACTGCGCAATCACTGCTGAAGAATGGCTCTAAATGAACTCGAATTGGTCCAGCCTTGCTCACGCAATCCTCATTGGCATATCCAACCACTGTGTGTTGCAAATCATGCAACACTATAGTCACAACTGATAGTCACACTGCTCTTTCACCTACCTCTTCACTGGTCTCCACTGAAACTGTCCATGCACTGTAGTTAACTGATGTATTCTTTAGTTGATCAATGAGTTAATAATTAGTGAATTAATTAATAATTAATTCACACCACTCTCACTAGTGTATCAATCAGTTAGACTAGATACAACTAGCTCAACTATGTTTAACTGAGTTAAACTAAACACAACTCTACCAACTACCTCAATAACTCCACCAAACTCTGTCACATGAGTTCTAACTGAAGTCTCCATGCAATAGCTCCACTTAACCCTCAGGAATAGCATAATTCCTTCTATCAGCTCCTGTGCCACATCTGTGCACTTAACTGAAGTGCTCCAAGAGAATAAGATAATGTTTATAGTCCAAATATTATTAAGAGCTAATAATATTCGACATATCTATTTTTAGACTGGAAATATAAAAATAGATTCCGCCCAATATGTCTAAAAATAGAAGTCCATCTATTTTTCCAACTTGACTAACCATCCACAAATAGCATCCTGCAAATCATAGAATATGATCGACATGTCTAAAAATAGACTTGCGCCAAAAATAGCCTGCGGGCCCACTTAGTGAAGGTGACTTCTTTCCACTAAGCTCATCATCTTGTTGCAATCTCAACATATCTATTTAGGAAACTGTATGCCTGCACTCCGTTTTTATGTTTTAGTGTCTTCAAACTTATCCAATTAGTAGAAGATGAGAAGGGGGAAAAACTAAACGAGAAAACTTAAATCATAGGCCTCTATATGCTTCTCTGAAGAAACAATCTCTCATTCTCTCAATAAGTCTGGATCCCTCTTCCGCCCATAAAATGAATAAGTGCCAATGCATAATCATATAAAAAATAAATAAATAAAGGCAAAAGAAGAGAAAGGCTTCCTGCATAGAGAGGTGAAGCAAGAAACTCTGTCGGGGTATTGAGCAGGCTCACTGGCAATGAAGCAATGTTTGTGTTCCTGTAGTGACTCCACCGGGGTACTGTCTAGGCCTATTGGCAGTGAAGCAACAATAGAGATGAAAAATCATACTCTGGAAATCTAAAGCTCACAAACTTCACTACCCTTCCCAACTCGAAACATTGTGATATTGTTGAATCCTATGTTGTGTCCAAATGATAAGGTATAAATGGGACTGTGTTTATTCACGGGGTAAGTGGGGATACCAAAGTAATATATATGATGAATCAATACTCCCTAAATAACCAAGACCCTGCACAGAAGAGTTAACAAAGGCAGAGAAGTTGGAATTTTACCAGTGTGTTTCCAAGTATTGTCATTGCTACAACGCCCTCCAAAAATTTGGCCTATGCTCAATTTCAGAGTCTTCCTTGGTGTTGTACATTGTCTATGCAAACATTGAAACTCATTCCATGTGTTTTCTTGAAGTGTTTCGGTCCCTTTTGCAAGATAGGAAAAATGTCACGTTTTTGCATGTTAGTTGTCGCACAATGTGTATAAGCCTTTTTTAGTGGTTTCAAGGGGTCACATTTATGTAAATGAGTTCATTTAACCCTTTAAACATCTATCACACTCATTTCAAAAGTTTTAAACACTATCGCACAAGTGTTGTCACGGAAGTCACAAACTCTATCTTTAGTGTTGCGCTTTTTGTATGTTGTCGTAAATCTGTCACAATGAGGGAAGTTTGTTGTTCTCATGTCCTAGATGATCTATTTTTTTGTGTCATTAAGTATTCTAAGTGTGTGATCACAGTCGAAGTCTTATAATTTTTCACATCGACCTTGCCGATCTTGCACTTAGTTAATCTCTGTTCTGACCAAGCAACTTAGCCTCATCTGAACTTCCTGAACTGTGCATTTCACAATCTCAACCCTTTAGGTGTGACCTTTCCCCTTGACACTACACAATGCGCATTTCCTGCCTCCCAAGACCGTCGCACTGCGCAGTTCCAATACTCAAGCTCGAACCTTGGCATCCAGAATCATGCAATCAATCTCCCCAACGTAGCCTCAACTATGCATTGCACAATCTCTAGCTTCAAGCTCAACCCTTGAGCTCCTGAGCTACGCAATTTCCCAACCTCCTCTATCTACTGGAACTGCACAATGGGTTGATCCAGTGCCCATCCCCTCAGCCTATCACACTGACCTTCAAAATTGCATAGTTTTCTTCCTCAACCCATCTTGGACCATGCGTTGCGCAGCCTCAAGGCTCAAGGTTCACCACTCACTTCCTGAAATACGCAATTGAGTAGTCACTGATCCCCTCTCCCAGCTTGTCACTCAGTTCCAGCTAAGTCAATGGATCGACATGCACTATCATACACTAGGTTTTTTTTTGGACTCATGTCGTCTTGTCATGAGTGAAATGTAGATGCATGTACCTTATCATACCATGGAAAGATGGTGACCAAGGAGATAAAGAAGGGAAACATGTTGAAAGACATATTTTTAGCCAAGTATATAAGATGATCAAATGAGAGAAAGCAAAGGGACACCAGTTTGCGACCACAACTCAAGACTTGAGATCATTGAATACTCCATACTATTAGTGTCGGTCTGTACAACCTGTCACTAGTGATCAAATGGGATCTTATCATGTCTTGTTAGGTTCCCAAAGTCAATTTTTTGTCATTTCATTAGGTCTTCAAGCAAAAATTTGGTCATTGGGTATTAAGTTTAGGACTATTTTCCACTCCTTCCAATTTTTTTAAATTGTTGGTCCATGTCATCACTCAGTTGAGTGTATCATCATTAAGAGATTGTCTTCATCATTTCAGTCATCACCACCTTGATCTCATTTAGTTTAGTGTCTCCATTAGGTCATTAGGGTTTCAAGGCCACCAAATTGTCATTTCATGCAAAAAATACAGCAATTGGAGGAGTGGTAATAGGTAAATTTCTTCAATAAATTTTGATTTAAAATTTAATTTTATGTTTCTATATGTAATAAGTATTTCATGTTTCTAAAAAGTTGTAGTTCAATGTTCCAAAGAAGATAAAAAAATTAAGGTTACAAAGTTAAAAAATAAAAAATGAAATTCATGCTTGAAGACACATGTGGGCCCATCATCACTTAAAGAGAATTATTCCATGTCTATAAAAGGCCAAAAAGACACAAATACATCTCATTTGCACTCCTATTACCTCTTAACATTGAGCTCATTCCTCCTTTGGTGAGAAAACATGGGTTTCTTAGTCGCAAATTGGGAAAAAAAATTGGCTTTGCGTATAGAGACACTGCACTACACTTCTGGAGGAGGCAATGTGCGTAGGAAGACTGCGCTCCACATAGGCACCGCGCACCAGTGGATTGCGTTGCACATAGGCACTGCGCATGGGGCAGAGTTGCCTAAATTTTCTAGTTAAGCACCAAATTCAAGTTTTTCAAGCTCCATTACAGATTTTTCACCCTCCAAACTTCATAACAAGTAAGTGTATTCATTTTCATGCCCTCTCTTCCTTTGCAAACCAAGAAATAATCATAAGCTTAGTATCCTAGGGTTTTGTATGAATTACATGGTCTTGGTTTTAAAATTATGAATTGATGCTTTAAAACCCTAGTATCATTGTCCCTACACCTATGTTTGCAACTTATACATCACTTCCATCCATCACAAAGTCATTTCCCATGATTTTTCTGATCTTCCCTATAAATCCTAGCCCTATTCTAACAATTTGGGAAATTTCCCTAGCTAGGAATGTGTTTAAATTTACTAGCCCATTTCCCTCACTCATTTACCTTCATTTCACTCCCTAAAGATCCCTAAGACCCCTGCCCATCTCCCTAAATTTTCCTACTCCAATATCCCTTCCTTAACTCCCTCATTTCATCCCTTTACTCACTTTTCCCTGTTATCATCTAGGGTTTCAATCACGGAAGGAGATTATTCACCATTAGAGAAAAGAAAACATCACAAAGGGGGGAAGATGTTGATGTATGAGCCCTCAAATTAAAGCTAATCACTTCCTCACCATTCATTAGAAAATGCTTTGAAGATGTCAACTGCCTAGGGTTTTGTCAAAGAGTGAAGGAGGTAGGTTTCCATGAGCAACTTACAGATTTGTTTGCCACCAATTTGAAGGGATAAAAGGCCACCATTGCAGGGATTGATTTCATTTTTTCATTAATTTCTATCTCTCTTGCTACAAGAATACCAAATTTTGGTGAATATTGATTCAAAGGCATGAACCTAGACCTTAAGTAGTACAAACCCTACATAAAATCATTGTACAAAGGAAACCCAAATTAACCAAAAGGAGAAGGGTAAGTTGGATTTGATTACTGATGCTTCCCTTATAGCATATCATACCATCTCACGTATCCATGATGCAATTCTGGAGATGTTTTGAGGAAATTTGGAGAAAATTTGGGAAATTAAAAAAAGAAAATTGAAGGCACATTTTCCAAAAATGTCTTGTTTAGCCATATTTTTGCAAAATATATTGTGGAAAAAAAAAATATGAATTTTGGGAAAATGGAGGAGGTTTTTGTTCCTATGATAACAAATTACAATAATCTACTTCATATTTTACACATATATTACAAAATGAGAGATCCATTCACATCTTCACATCCTATTTTTATGACTATGCAATGTCCTGTTTAGGTCACTTTTTTGCAGAGAATATTGTGGAAAATAAGATAATCATCTTGAGAAAATGGAGGAGGTTGTTGTTCCTAACATTTGTAAAAATAAAAACCTCTCTCAGTTTGGAAAAAAAATTCATGGTTATGAGATATCGCTCTATCTTTGAGGCCGATTTTTCCAGAAAACCTAGAAATTTTGGCAATTTTCACCAGGTCTAGAAGCGTTGCGCCTTGGTGTTGCGCTTTTTCCTCAAGCCTCCAAATGGAATAAACTCAAAATTTATAGAAAGATATTGGCCTCATCTCAAAACCCATTTTGTCAGTTTTTTCATAAAGGGCTCATTTTTTGAGAAAAGGGGTCAAAAATCAACATTTTGCCCCTCTTTTTGACTAGCACTGTGTTTCTGGAGACACCTTGGGAGAATGAGTTTTTGAAGGCCTTACCATGGGTAATTTTAAAAAATTATAGATGTTTTGGAAACTAGACAGACAAGGCTAGTTTATCGTTCATTTAGATTTCAATTTTGACTTCAGGAAGGTTCCTAAAAATGACCTCCAAGATCATGATGTGCTTTTGCAATTTTCTGAGATTTTAATTAAAATTTTCACCGTGTAATGTTTTCAAATTTCTAGTTTGACTTTTTTTAAAGTCAAAAGGTGAAAGTAGACGAATGTAAAATTCAAAATGTAATTGTAAATGGTAACATGGAGTTGAATAGGTGTCTTATCCTCCATTTATTTCTTTGAGGATATGTCTCTTAGTGGTTAGATAAAGGAGGAATTTGTTGTGTAACCTCCCTAGTGTGTAGCAGACTGCAGATAGATGCATGCATTTGAATTTCTTGCTGGAAAATTAGACCTCGAAGGGGGGATTTCGACCTCAGTAGCTATATGAGGCCTTTCGTAATCATTTTCAAGGGTTGGAATCTTGGACATTGAGCTAGTGTATTTCAGTTTGACAAAGTAATACAATGAATACAGAGAAAAGTTGCAGCTTAAATTTAGGGATTCATGTGGTGAGCTTGTATGGCTATGTTTCTCTTTTGTAAGTCACTCCATTAAATGATTTCTCTTTCCATTATGTATCTACTGCTTTCACTCATTGTCTTTAAAGGTTTTAAGCAGGATTCATGAGTAATACATGCCTTGTTTTGATGAGATGATGATGTTGTGTTTATTTTCTTCTCAAGGAATGAATTCATACTTATATGCTTGTTCCTAATCTCTCTGTTCATCCTACACCATAACCATAAATCCTAAAGGGTCATTCAAGCTTGCCTACCTTGCCCCTTTATTCCCCTACAATTTTTGCTCTTATAACCCTACCAGAGTTTCAAGCCTAGCTCTAAAGGTCCATTTTCATCCAGCACAAAAATCCAAATCAACCAAAACCTTAGAGGTTGTTATACCTAGCCTAAAATCTCCATAATCCAGTCAATTTGGTTGTGATCTCATTGAGAGAGCCCTCTCAGCCTATTAGGGCTAGCTACTAGGTCAAAGCGGTGTGTGGTTACCTTTGCTGGTCTCCTTTCAGCCTTCGGAGATCCGGTGGAGTGCTAACACTTACCATCAAGCCATACAAAGGTGGATAGAAGATAATTCTCAAGCAAACACATAGAAAGGAGAATCAAGAGTGGTTTAAAATTTCCACAACATCAAGAAATCAATGTCAGACATGTCACGTCATGTCATGTCAAGAGTTATCACATGCCACACCATATTGTGGATGATGTAAATTATGTTTCAAAAATGTATTGTAAAGTGGAAGTCCAAAGGACATTTATAGAATATGAAGAGTCATGTAAAGTTGAAAATTCATAAGAATTCAAACAGTCATGAGGGTATATTAAAAGTCAAAAGGAAGGTGAAGCATAACCTCCTCATCAATTATATATACACTCTCCTTGTATGAGCAAGGGAATTTTCACCTTGGCTCTTCCCGAAAGGAATTAGAGAGATAAGCTAGTTATTTTGAGGAGAAAGGAGTGGCTCCAATGCTCCACTATTGGAGCTAGTGGTGTTCATTGTACACATGTGTCTGGGAACTTTTACTTAATAACATAAACCTTCATGGCCAACACGTTATTCATACATGGATTATAAATATTTGTAAGACTATTATGTGGATGTTTGTAGTTCATGTTTGTTTCATCTGTGCTAAAGTACTTGAACTATTTCGGTTATTTTAATACCTATATTATTAATAATGTGATGTAATAGTTGTAAGTGTTGTCCCATCCTTGTGGACTATTATGCAGGATACTAGACAGATCTCTCCCATTGATTGGTTGTAATGACCATTGCATATTTTGTGGAATATTTCGTTGGATGTTAGACGAATCTTTCATGGTTGCGTTTGTCTCTACTAGGGTGGTACTATTACCTCTCTCTTAGAAGCTCACTTTACTCTTTCCCTCCGCAATCGAATAAATTTGACACACCTACAACCGAACAGTCACCAGACACGACTTCTTGCTTTTCGAAGGCATAATTGCACTCCTCTCTCTTGTTGAAAGTTAGATCCAAGACAAATCTTTAAGAATTTGGCAATCGGTGATCCAAATTTATGCAGGAATGCAACAGAATACACATATAACCATAAATACAAAGACGCAGTGGAAATAATACTTCATTTCATTAATATCAAAGAATTGAAATTTGTTTATAGACAAAATGGAAATAAACTAACTAGGGCACTGGTAGCTTATCTATAAGAAGAGATGTGGTGGCTACAAGCCTCTGAACTATGTTGCAATGAGGCTTGAGGGCCTATTTATTATTTAGAAAAAATGGAAAACCCTAAACATCCAAAAACATAACACTAGGAGATGAAGCGCCAAAAATATGGGCCCTGTTTGGGTAAATTGGTACATCAACTTCTCGGGGACGTAACTTTGGCATACGATCTCCATTTGACGTGCACCATACCTCGTTAGAAAGATCTATCCCATGAATAAAAATTTTTAGTGAAAAACATCAACTTATATACCCATGTTGCTCCCGGTTTTCCAAAAAACATCATTTAGGGCCTCAAAATGGCTCCGGAAGTTCAGGACCCAAAAAACTGCTAAAAATAGTAAGATGTGCTACAATTAAGAAAACTGAAAAACTGAAAGAAAAAATGGTGGGGCCCTAAGTGGAATAGGTGGGTGGCCACCAATATCCACCTAGATCATTCCTCCCCCCTTAGGAAGCAATGGCCCCCATTGCGTTGAGTTCCTCCTTGGGATGAGGAAACTTCTGCTAAACTTGGTCCCTGGTGAACCACTTGACTTGGTGCAGGAGTTGGCCAGCTTTGACAACACGATACAGTTGGATCTTCTGCTGACGAGTGTTCTTGACTTGCATGTCCATGATACAATATGTGGTGGCATGTTCCATGCAGTCTGGCTTTAACTCTGTTGGTGTGAGCTGTTCTACAATGTCGAAGGTGTCCAGTAGGGCCAAAGGTGGTCCACATTGAATACTGGGTGCAAACCAAGGAATGGTGGAATACTGAGCTCAAAGGCATTGGTCCCTACAACCTTGGTGATGGTGTATGAACCATATCGGAGTGGGCGGAGCTTGCGGTGGGGTCCAGTGAGGCGCTCCTTCTGCAAATGTAGCCACACTTTGTGGCCCACCTGGAATTTGTGTGGCACCCGATGTTGACCATGTTGTTTCTTGTACTTAGCATTGGCTCTGTCCAATATGTCATGAACCTCTTTGATCCGGATTTATGCAAGAACACAATAATACACAAAAATAAACATAAACACATAGATACAACGGAAATAATATTTTATTTGATTAATATCAAATAACAAAAATATTCTTATAGACATAATGGAAATAAACTGGCTAGGGCGCTGGTAGCGTATCTCTGAGAAGAGATGTGCCGGCTATAGGTCTTTGAACTGTGTTACAATCAGGCTTGAAGGCCTATTTATTATTCAGAAATAATGGAAAACCCTAAACGTCCAAAAACCTAACCCTAGGAGATGAAGTGCCAAAACTGTGGGCCCCATTTGGGTAAATTGGTACATCAATCTCCCCGGGGACATAACTTTGGCATACAATCTTCATTTGACGCGCTCAATACCTCATTATAAATATATATCCAAGGAATTAAACTTTTTATGTGAAAAACATCAATCCATGGACGTATATAGCTCTCAGTTTTCCCAAAAAACGTCTTTTAGGGCCTCAAAATGGCTCAGGAAGTTCAGGACCCGAAAAAATACTAAAAGTAATAAGTTGTGTTGAAACTAAAAAAATGAAAGAACCGATGGTGGGGGTTCATATGGAATAGGTGGGTGGCCACCAATATCCACCTGGATCATTAGGGCCTCAAAACGACTTCGGAAGTTCATGACCCTAAAAACTGCTAAAAATAGAAATTTGGGTTGAAACTGGAAACTGAAAGAACTGATGGTGCAGGTCCAAATGGGATAGGTGGGTGGCCACCAATATCCACCTGTATCATTCCTCCCTCCTTAGGAAGCAATCGTCCCCATTGCGTTAAGTTCCTCCATGAGAGGCAAATTCTTCTGAACTTGGTATTGGATTTGTCCAGGCTGTCGACTGTCGTGGACTTGTTAGTAGATGTGATGGATGTGTTTGATAAATTTGGTTTCCTCAGACAGTACATGTGTGGATTTTTTCTGTGTAGTTGCATTGGGTATGGAAACATCAGGCGGCGACGTGTCGGGGGTGATCAATGGAGTGCTTGTCCTGACAGTGTTGAGGAACCTCTTTAGGTGAGAAGAAAACTTCCTCGTATTCCTCCATGACTTTTTCCATCTGCTACAACCATGCAGGGGAGCCCTATTTCGAGGCTGTGGCCACAAAATTCTTCTTTCCCTATGGAAGAGTTGTCAGGAAAATAATTTTCCTGGTTTGGGAGATAATCTTACTATGTTTTTTTGCAATAGTCAAGGAGATGGCAGGAGGTGGTACTACCTCCGGTATCCTGTACAATTTATTTCCCAAAGTAATAAAACATAACGAGGCCTAGAATCATACACAACATGTCGCCTCCATAAGTATGGTTGGCCCAATAATACATTAGCTACATAAAGAGGAGCAACATCACAGAATACCTCATCCGTGAATGACTTGATGTTGTACGGAATGAGGCACTGTTGACGGACGCAAAGATCTCTCCCTGGGTGAAGCCACCCAATGGTATATGGCTACGGGTGTGCTATGGCGGTAGGTCGAGCCACTTCACGACCTTTGTTGAAATGAGGTTCTTTTGGCTTCCCACATCGACAATAAATTGCAGTGGAGAACTCTTCACCCACATCGCAAATGGAAGAGGCGCTCCCCCTCCTTTGGATCCTCGGGATCCTCCCTCTAGAGCTTGGTGGTGGCAACAATGGCACTGGAGTCCACATCAATGATCTACTTCCCTTTGTCATCTCTCTTGTCTGGTTTTGGCTCAGGATCATAACATGCATCTAATTCAGGTGCCTTCAGTTCAACCACCAGTGACTGTTTGGCCCGATACTTATTTGTGTTGTGAGTGGGGCTGTTATGAAATTCACACCACTTCCCCGTGTCCTTATTTGGATTTGTGGTGGTTTTCTGAGTCGCCCCACTTTGGCTTTGCCCCTATTGGATGTACTTGTCCTCATAGCTCCCCACGGGGTAATATTGTTCCTTGATGCCGTCTCGGAATGAATTCCAAGTGGGTGCGGCCGAGAACAGAGAGGGTTCCCTCTCTTCCTTTTGCTTACAGTAGGTTTCCCACCAGTCTTTGACATGGGGGGAAACTTTGAGGAGTGAAAAAATAATATTTTCTCGATCAAAGAAATCATGTACCGAGAAATATCCTTCTAGCAAATTCAACCATCTATCTACGATGTCTGCATCTATTTGGCCTTCAAATACAAGAATGTCAAATTTTATCTGTACCTTGAAGGGAGTGGTGCCTCCATAGTGGTTGTTGGATTCAGATGTGTCGTAGGTGGGCAGTCGTTGAAGGATCTGAGCAAATTTATCCATCATCGCATTCCTTTGTTTCTCGAGGGCCTCCTCAAGTAATATTTTGATAGGATCTCCTGCTCCCTTTCTTTTCTTCCACCATGGAGGTCATCGGGGTTTGCGAGGTTGATCTTGCAAGGGTTCAACCAGATCGAGCCCTAACTCCTTATACCCTGACCTCGTTGGGGACATGGAAAGAAAAAACAGAGAAAGAGTAACCGCTCTAATATCACTGATCTAGATTTATGTAGGAACGCAATAATACACAGAAATAAACATAAACATAGAGATGTAGCGAAAATAATATTTCATTTCATTAATATCAAATAACATAAATATGCTTACAAACATAATGGAAATAAACTAGCTAGTGCGCTGGTAGTGTATCTCTGATAAGATATGTGGCAGCTACAAGCCTCTAAACTGTGTTACAATGAGGCTTGAAGGCCTATTTATTGTTGAGAAACAATATAAAACCCTAAACATCCAAAAACCTAACCCTAGGAGATGAAGTGCCAAAATTGTGGGCTCCATTTGGGAAAATTGGTACATTAATCTTCTTGGGGACGTAACTTTGGCATACGATCTCCGTTTGATGCTCTCAATACCTCGTTAGAAATATCTATATGAAGAATACAACTTTTCATGTGAAGAATGTCGGTCCATGGACTCACGTTGAACGTCGTTTAGGGCCTCAAAACGGCTCCGGAAGTTCATGACCCGAAAAACTGCTAAAAATAGTAAGTTGTGCTGAACTGAAAAACTGAAAGAGTCGATGGTGTGGGTTCAAATGGAATAGGTGGGTGGCCAAAAATATCCACCTGGATCATTAGGGCCTCAAAATGGCTCTAGAAGTTCATGACCCAAAAAATTGCTAAAAATAGTAAGTTGTGTTGAAACTGGAAAACTAAAAGAAATGATGATGCGGGTCCAAATGGGATAGGTGGGTGACCAACAATATCCACCTAGATCATTGTTGGCAGATGTGTTGAATGTGCTCAATGAAGTTGTTCACTTTGTCAGCTTGAGACTGGACATGTGCCGAATCAGCCTAAGTAGCCGCAAATGGCATGGCTATGTCAATGGGACATAATGGCTGGAATCTTAAGCCCACCTGAAAGGGGATGTGGCCGGTTGAGCTGTGGAGAGCCTGATTATAACTGTGTTGTACATAGGGAAGGCTCTCATGCCATGTGCATGGATGCTTTGAATTGTACATGCACAGAATGTGCATAATCATCTTGTTGATGATCTATGTCTGGCCATCAGTTTGGCGATGGAAAATTGTGGACTTGGTGAGGTTGGTGTCGAGCATTGACCAGAGGCTAGACCAAAATGTGTTGAGGAACCTACTTTCCCGATATGAGATGATGGACTATAGGATCTGAAAGTGCACCCACACTCGTTCAAAGAAGAGTTTAGCAGTGGATTTTGCTGTGATATTCTTCTTGCAGGCTGCCATAATGGTCATCTTCGAGAATTTTTCGACGACCATGAAAACACAATTGTTTCCATGCTTAGTATAAGGAAGGCCCCACATGTAATCCATGGAGATGGATTCCCAAGGTCGACTAGGGGTAGGTAGTAGAGTGTAAAGGCCTTGCTTCTTAATGGTCGGTTTGACAATGGTGGAAGCAGTGCAGGATCTGATGTACTTCCCTACATCCTATCGAAGGTTCAACCAATAGAAATACTTTTGCAGTACTGCCAATGTTTTCTCGACCCAAAAATTCCCAGCAACTCGACTATAGTGCGCTTCCCAAATCATCTTGGCATGCTCGCTTGAAGGAACACAAATATGTCCCAGGTGACATTGCAGTGCATCCTGGAGGTGAAAATTTGGAACTTGCGTACCCTCCAAGAGTGTCTTGTATATATGATCAAATTCTGGGTCACTCTTATAGATAAGCGGCCAACTAGAAGTCTCGTGCCCACAAGAGTTGATAATGGTGGTTAGCACCACAATCATGTGGTTGATTGAGGCAATCTGCAACATTATTGGTGCTGCGCTTCTTGTAATTGATGTTCAAATGAAATTGTTGCACATATGTGGACCACTTCTGATGGCTATCATTCTGCAACTTCCCTTGTGTCTGTATGAACTGCAAGGGTCGGTGATCTATGCAGATGATCGTTTCCTTCCCCAAAATGTAATGTTTCCAATGTCAGAAAGCTTGCACAATGGAATACATTTCTTTGTCATACGTAGGATACTTGCGTACTATGTCAGACAATGTCTCACTGTGATATGCCACTGGATGCCCTTGTTGAGTAAGAACTACCCCCAATAGCATAATTAGAGGGATCTGTATCAACCTCAAATGGTTGTTGCAGGTCTGGTAATGTGAGCACAGGGGCAGAGCAGAGGTGATGTTTCAATTCTACGAATGCCTTCTGTTGAGATTCGGACCAAAAGAAATTTTCTTTCGCTCCTCCCTTGGTGACTTGACTCAAGGGCCAAGTGATATGAGAGAATCCCAACATGAACCTATGGTATAAATTAGCAAGACCCAGAAAGATGTGAAGCTCTGTTAGAGTGGTTGGGGCTGGCCAAACCCGAATGACTTGGATCTTGGTTGGATCCACATGCACCACTCGTTCATCAACAATGTATCCTAGATACTAAACCTGGGTCATGCCAAAAGTGCACTTCTCCAAATTGGCACAGAACTTGTGTTTCCGTAGTGTTTGGAGGACCTTTCGGATGTGGCGGAGGTGCTCTTCCCAAGTTTGGTTAAAGATCAAGATTTCATCCAAGTATACTACTACAAATGAGTTGGTGAATGACCGAAGATGTCGTCCATCTGCCTCATGAAGGTTGCGGGAGCATTGATCAACCCGAAAGGCATGACCAACCATTCGAAAAGGCCCTCCTTGGCTTTGAAGGTAGTCTTTCACACATTGGAGGGTTCGATTGGTACTTGGTGATACCCAAAATTCAAGTCAATCTTGCTGAAATATTTCACCCCTTTGAGTTGGTCCAAAAGGTCATAAATCTGTGGATCATGTACCTATTCCAGACAGTGATCATGTTTAGCGCCATATAGTCAATACAAAGTCTCCAAGTCCCATCCTTCTTCTGCACCAACACGATAGGGCTCCCACAGGGCGATGAGCTCGGCTGAATGTGACCTTTATGTAGCAGCTCCTGAATCTGCCTCTTGATTTCATCGTTCTCTAGAACAGAGCGCCGATAGATCGGTCCATTAGGCAATGACGCACCTGGGGTCAGATCGATGGGGTACTTGACCTGACAGTGCATAGGCACCCCTGTGGGTGAGGTGAAGATGTCCCCGCACTCCTCCATGACCTTGTACATTTGTTGTTGTCGTGCAGAGGAGCCCTGTCTGGAGGTTGTGGCCACAATCTTCTTCTTTCCGTAGGGGTAGATCTCTAGGAAAACAAATTTCCCAGTTTTGGAAATGATCTTACTGCATTGTTTTGCAGTAACCAAAGAGATAGCGGCAGGTGGTGGTACCTCTGGTATCCTATACAACTTATTTATCAAAGTAACAATAACAGCGTGAGTCTTAGACTCATACACAACATGTCGCTTCCCCAAGTATGGTTGGCCTAATAATACATCACAAACATCAAGAGGAGAAATGTCACATAATACCTCAACCGTGAGGGGCTTGACGTTGTAGGGGAGGTGACACTGCTGGCTAACGCGGAGATCCCGTCCTTGCTGAAGCCACTCGATGGTGTACAACTGTGGGTGTAATATGGTCAACAAGCCCAACCGCTTCATGACCTCTGCTGAAATGAGGTTCTTTTGGCTCCCACTGTCGACAATGAACTATAGTGGGGAACCCTTTACGCACATTTGGGAGTAGAAGAGACGCTCCTCCTCCTATGGATCTTCCAGTTCCTCCTTCTGGATCTTCACAGTAGCAACGGTGGCGTTGGGGTCTACATCAATAATCTGCTTCCCATTGTCATTCTCCTTGTCGAGTTTTGCTTTAGAGTCATAGCATACATCTGATTTAGAAGCCCTCATCTCTACCACCAGTGACTACTTGGCCCGACACTCACTTGTGTTGTGAGTGGAGCTCTTATAGAACTCACACCACTTTATTGTGTCCTTCTTCGGCTTCACGGTGTTGTTCTTTGTTTGCGGCTTCGGCAAGTTGTCTTGGGACGCCAGGCCTTGGCTTTGTCCTTTTTTCAACAGTTTTGGGGCACCTTTCCCTTTCTTCTCATTCGCAGATCCAAAGTCTCGTTTCTTCTGTTTGAATTTCTTCTCAATCTTGGAAACATAACAATATGCCGTATAAAGAGAGGAGATGTCGAGGAACTCCATTTCCTCATGAATGTATCTGTGCATACAACTATGGTACTTCAACACCAAATGTTTCTCTGAATCTTTGATACCCAACTTTGTGCACATGGTATGGAACAGATTCGTCGGCTCATTCACATCTTGATCCCTTTGCTGCCTTGCTGCCGCAACGTAGTCCATTGTATGTACTTGTCCTCATAGCTCCCCATGTGATAATATTGTTCCTTGATGGTGTCTCATAAATAATTCCAAGTGGGTACGACCGAGAACAGAGAGGGTTCCCCCTCATCCTTTTTCTCACAATAGGTTTCCCACAAGTTCTTGACATGGGGGGTAGCTTTGAGGAGTGCAAAAATAATCTTCTCCCGGTCAGAAAAGTCACGAACCGAGAAATATTAATAGATTAAACCATCTATCTACGATGTATGCATCTATTTGACCCTCAAATATGATAATGTCAAAGTTTACTTGTTCCTTAAAAGGAGTTGCACCTCTAGAGTGGCTGCCAGATGCAGATGCGTTGCCGGTGGGCAGTCATTAAAGGATCTAGGCAAAATTATCCATCATTGTGTTCCTTTGTTTTTCGAGGGCCTCCTCAAGCAATATTTTGATAGGATCTCCTGCTCCCTCATCTTTATTTTCGTCCCCCATGGGCGACCGTCGGGGTTTGTGAGACTGATCTTGGAAAGGTTCCATCAGATTGAGCCCTAACTCCTTATACCCTGACCTCATTGGGGACATGCAAAGAAGGATCGAGAAAAAGCAAATCGCTCTAATACCACTGATCCAGATTTATGCAGGAACGCTATAGAATACACATATAACCATAAATACAAATATTCAGTGGAAATAATACTTCATTTCATTAATATCAAAGAACTGAAATTTGTTTACAGACAATGGAAATAAACTAACTAGGGAGCTGGTAGCTTATATCTGAGAAGAGATGTGGTAGCTACGGGCCTCTAAATTGTGTTACAATGAGGCTCGAGGGCCTATTTATTATTGAGAAACAATGGAAAACCCTAAACATCAAAAAACCTAACCCTAGGAGATGAAGCGCCAAAACTATGCCTCGTTTGGGTAAATTGGTAAATTGTTACACCAACTTCCCGGTATGTAACTTTGGCATATGATCTCTGTTTGACGCGCACCATACCTCATTAGAAATATCTATCTAAGGACTACAACTTTTGAGTGAGCAACATCGAACTATATACCCATGTTGCTCCTGGTTTTCCAAAAAATGTCGTTTAGGAGCTCAAAACGGCTTTAGAAGTTTAGGACCCAAAAAACTACTAAAAATAATAAGTTGTGCTACAATTAAGGAAACTGAAAAACTGAAAGAAACAATGGTGGGGCCCCAAGTGGAATAGGTGGGTGTCCACCAATATCCACCTGGATCAATCGGGCCATATTTCGGATGAGGCTCCTATCCCAAATAATGTGAAGTCTAATGGGGATCACATATCGGGGAGACCCCTTGAATGTTGGCGGGTCCAACACCGTCAATATATTTATACTTAAAAAATATTAATTTTAATAATAAAATATAAATTTACCAAAGTATATAATTTTGTAAATAATTTTACTTATTAAAATCAATTTAAATCTTTGTTTTTTCATAACATTATTTTATTTATTTAATAAAGTTTGTTAAATTAAAAAATAAATAAATAACCGATCATATTTCACAATTTAAAATTATACAAACATATTTCATATTCATATTCAAATTTTAATGAAGTAAATTAAGATTACAAATTTCAATTAATTTAATTAATAAATTATTATACAAAAGTTAGAATTACTATTCCTTAAACCATTAGTCACTTTGTACTTTTTTTTTTTTTTCAATTACAAATTATGATATATGAAAAGTGAAAACAAACCACAAACCAACACATTGATTTTTTGGGCATGGTCACTACTAGTGTGCTTTGAAAACACTATTTCTCGTGGAAGTTGTTGCCTTTTATTAAAGATGTATAACTATACTATATAGGGGAAGTGATTATTTTTTAAAGTATCAATAATTTTAATTAATTAATTAATTTATTTATTATTTTATTTATTATTATTAAATATTATCATAAAATCATATCCAATTACAATTGTAGGATTCAAAGCTATTAGGAAGGTGAAATTCAACTATTTTATGATTTTGTTTTTTCTAGTAAAATTTGATCTAACAATTAGTTTTCATTGTTTGAGATGCATTTTGAATGTATAAATGGATTCTAAGTTTGATTTAAGAACTTCAATTTGCCATTTTGATAAATTTTAAGTAGATTTTTTGCAAAACTCATGTAAAATATTCTTAATAAAAAACAACATCATAAGTATTTTCTACTAAAATTTGGTGATACAATTTTGAATCCAACAATTAGTTTTCATTGTTTGAAATGCATTCTGAATGGGAAATGGATTCTAAGTTTGATTTAACAAATTCAATTTGTAGCTCTAATAAATTTTGATTGGATTTTGTGCAAAAATCATGTAAAATATTTTTGAATAAAAAATAAAATTGTAGGAAATTTAGACTACTCTCATTAGGCGATAAGGCGTTTTTATTTGAAAACAACTCCCTTAGTTGCCACTGTGTCCATGTCTGAGCCATTGGATCAAATGTTAGACAATTGAAATGTTTTAGGCCATTAGATCCATAGGTAGATAGTTTTATGTATGTTTTTTATAATGTTTGTTTTTCTTTTAATAAGTTAGATTGAATTTAGGTTTTGGTGACTTTTAAGTTAAAATGTTGTTATTAAAAATTTGTTATAAATTAAAATAATGATTTTTAACCATCTTTAAATTTACAATAAAAAATAATATTTACAATATAAGAATATTTTTAATCATGAATATTTACCATGGATATTATTAACTTCTAAATAGATTATTTTACAATACCATGGGCCAATACCCACAAGAGAAAGATAGAGAGAGAGAGGGAGGGAAAGGGAGGAAAAAAATCAGAATAAGATGGGCTAATACCATGGTTTATCAATACCATGGGCCATCTAGGCTTTCGATAATTATATTATGGATCTATACTTTTAATTATTGTGTTATAATTATGTTATGGATATATGCTTTTAATTATTATGTTACAATACCATGGGTCAATACCATAGCCACTGGGTTATCAATACCACATACTTATTTCAAAATCAAAATATTTTACAAATACTTTATTTTAATTTAATTTTATAACACTTTTTAATCAAATCTAAAAGAAAAAATGTTATAATTACTTTTGAGGTATATCTAAACTCACCATCCTCACCGCTACTAAAAATATTACCACAGAGATTAAATCCAAGTTTTAATAAATGGAAAATGAGAATACTTCTATATATAAAAATATGAAATTCTTATAGATGCATGTGCATGGTTCTTTTAAGTTTTTTGTTGTTGTATTTTCTTTCATATCATTGATCCAAAATACAGGTTTAAGTTTACATTGAGAGATATAGGTGGAGAGATAGAGGGAGTGACAAGGGAGAGATGAAGATGGAATGAGGGAGAGAGGGGATGAATATTAGTTCTTGGGTAGGTGCTCCAAATGCCACCACGAGATGTAAACCCTATACTGTTGAGGGGGCAATGAAAAATACTAAAATAGTCTGTTGTTGTTAGTGTCAGCAATTCAAAAATTTTATTTCCAATTTTCGAGATAATGTTCTCTGAGGAAACATTGGAGATATTAAACATCATCAACTACATTGCACTATAGTTTCCCATTGAAGTTGTAGATTTTACACCAAAAGTTATGAATAATTGGGAGTTGATGTCTTGCTCATTTTCATCTAATATGTGATGATGTCTTCAATTTGTGAGGTTGTGATGCAAATTTAGATTTGGAAAGATAACCACCAAATTGTTCATGAATTAATATTATTTTATTTAGCCTATCTCATGTCATGAACTACCTGTATTTTTTCAAAATCTATCAAATATTTTCTATTGGATCTTGAAAGACCATCTTTGAAGATTAAGATGCAATCTATGTTGGAAAGGTTATAGAATCTACTAATTTGGCATAATGTAAGTGATTTCTTATACCTTGAATGTCATTTTTTTTACTAATTTTCATCTTCAATGATTTTTTATGTGTCATAATGCTTCTCAAATTTATGCTTTACAGCATTTCCTTTGCAACATCAAGTGCAATTGCTAGTTAGATATCCTAATTATATTTCATCTAAATATATGACATATGAATAAATTAATAGTTTTATAAATAATAAAATCAAGACAAAAAAACAAAAAAACAATCATAATACAAAATAAAATAAAATAAAATAAATCACATTATTTTTTAAAAATAAATCACATTAGTTCATGTAACTGGAAATAAAACTATACAAATTAGAAAATAAATATGATGGAGGAATGATGGTTAAATATATGTTCTCACCATTATTGACGCATATATGAAACCATCTAAATAAGAAAATAAATATCTAAATAAGAAAATAAATATGATGGAGGAATGGTGCTTAAATACATGTTCTCACCATTATTAATGCATATATGAAACCATCTTGAATGAAACACTATTGTGATCCAAATTTAGTGCATTGGAATTATCACAACCCAAATTTAATGCATTGGATTTGGTATTGGAATTATCATTTTTCTTTTTGTGCTACACCATGAGTAATTTAAAGAAAACAATGTTTGAAGTAAGTCTTTAGGCCACAATACTTGCACAAATTTGAATTTTGCAAGGTAAAGAAAGTTTGTTTGGTGTTTTTGTTTCTTTAATTTAATGTAAGATATTGCAATAATCCTATACAATAATCAATGTTTGTTTGGTCTAACTTGGCATACTAGATTTGTAGATAGAAATAAGGTTGGTTGGGTTTTGTTGTTTCTTTATTTTAGTATAAAGTGTTGCTAATTCTTTATTTTAATGTAGATTGTTGTGATAAATCAAATTGATAACCAACATTGATATTTGACAAAAGTTATCTTTAATATATTCACTTGACATATGAGTGTTATAGTTTCTTTATTGATGTGTAGGCATAAATGTTTAACATTTAACATTTATGTTGGCTTAATTAAAAAATAATAAAAGGTTAAGAATAATATGCAACCCAATATGGGGTACTTATTGTAGAGTAGAGTAAAGGTTTAAATCTTGGTTAAATTAATAATAAAAAGTAATAAAATGCATTAGTTATATTGTAATTTAATTTTGCAGAGCACATTAGTCCCTCCAATTCAAGTTAGGAATTATTCTATGGTAAAATTGCATAAATAATTATAACATATATTGGTAAATGGTAAACTAATAATGGTCGGTAGAAAAATCTTCCTATAGTCTTGCTTTGGCAGGAACTAAGTCAAGTAGAAAAACTTGCATAAATTTTGGTGGGCAGTAACTATTAGTAAATCTACACATTTACCATTTTACTTCTACACAAGTGCCGAGGAAAACATATATAATGGTGGGAACTCACTCCTCGTAAGTATACTTATTCACATCTTATTCCTTGTTATTCCTATCCATTTTTTTATGGGAAAACTTGCTTAAATTATGGTGTAAATATGTTATTTACTTGAGTATAAGTTATTTTCAAGGATGAATAAAAAATCACTAATCATGTAGGAATATTGCAACCACATCCATAAATTATGGCATAAAATAAGTAGGGCATTATCGAGATGACAATATATTGTGCGAAGGCTACAATAAGACCTTCAAGTTATGGTTCAATAAAATATTTGAAAATTAGTTTTTTTTAATAATATAAAAAATAAATATTTATTTTTCAAATTTAAACATTATAATTTGTATTGGTTGATGCTAAACTAATAATGATCAATAACATAGAGTTATGCCTTGGTAGGGATTAATAATGATTCCATAACAATGGCTTAAATTCAATTAATAAGCACATAAAAGCCTAATATTTACAATAAACTTAAATATAAAAAGATTCTTGACAATTCTTGATCATATAGATGGAGGGGGGAGGATGGAGGGGGAGAAGAAGAAGAAGAAGAGAAAGAGGGAGATAGTGACAAAGCTAGTAGAGAGAGAGAGAGAAAGAGAAAGAGAGAGAGGAAGATGGAGGGGGGAGAGAAGGAGACAGGGAGGGAGATAATGATCAAATCTCTCAAGGTGCAAACCTCTTTTTTGAATGTAAAACTTGAAGAAAAATTTAAACCTTAAGAGCTTTAATTTCTCTTTGAAGATATATCTATTCTATTATATAAATTGTTAACATAAATTACAATTTTTTTTTTTTAATTTCAATATAAGATATTGCCTTAAATCGAAAGATTAATACAAAAATGTATTTAAAAAAATTATTATTAAATTATTAATTAATATTAGTAAATATTATGACATTAATTAACCAAATATAATACATTGAAGTACTCTCTTAAACATTTTTGCGTCAACACATTTGATTTTTATAAATTTATCATTAAAACTTAAAATTCCAAAAATAATAATAAAAATAGTTTACTCATTTAAAACAAAATATTTGAATATTTGATATAATAGAAGAATAATCCGAGCGCGATTTACTGAAAATATAACCACATCTATTTCATATAATAAAAGAATAATCAAAATAACTTATTTAATTCAAACGCTCGATTTACTAAAAATAGAAACCATGTTGAGGTACGGTAAAAATAAAATAATGGGCAGCAAAAGCATTAATCTCTTCTTCTTTAGTTATAATCAAATCAATGAACCTTCAGACTTAGATACTTTATCTTTTGTCTTTTTGGTATATTGTTTGTTACTGTCATTTTCTGTTGTAGACATTGAGGTGGTCGGCCTGTGGCAATATTAACGCCGAGAAAGCTTTTTTCTAAGGTAGCCGTTGGGTGGATGTGGGCTCCTCACAGCTGTGTGCCCTATATATATACTAGGGGAAGGCATTTGGATTAATTTGAGCAGCTGATAGATTTTTGATTTGAATCAGCTTCAGAGGGAGAACTGCGTTTGGGAACAGCAGCGTAGCAGAAGCGCCATTAACAGAGCATCTGTGCATATCTGAATTGCATAGATGTGCATATCTGAATTGCATAGATTTTATTTTGTTTTTACTTTTATTTTTTCCAATTTTGTTTTGATTTTCGGATTTCTTTTGTGCAATTGATTATCTTCTGCTCTCTTTTATAGATGATATGATTTGATTCTAGTCATTTGCGTTTTTCTTTCTTTTTGTTAATTTATTATTCTGGATTTCTTCATGTTTCTCTGGGATGGGATTTCTGTCTGTATGTACTCTGTTTTGTTGTTTTTGTTTTGACCCATTGTGTTTCTCAAAGTGAGAGATATCCTAGCATGGAGTTTGAACCATTACATTCCGGCAAGCATTGTGTTCAGGTGAAGAATTATTGGCTGCTAAATATCACTTGTCTCTCATTTCATGTTTTAAGAGGACATACATGCTTAAGCTAAGAAATCATCGTTGCTAAGCATTGATTTCTTGTTCAGAAGACGAACATTGACCAACCCTACCAGATTGGGACCCCAACTTTAAGACGACTTACCAGAGGATATGCCCAGGTAGGTACAACTCCATGGGTGTTTAGGTGAAAAATTATTGACTGTTAAATATCATTTGTTTCTCATCTCATGTTTTAAGAAGAAATCAACGTTGCTTAATATTATTATTATTTCATTTCTTGTTTCAGAGGACGAGCATTTACAAATCCTACCAAATTGGAACCCCAACTTTAATACTGCGTCCCAGAGGATATGGCCAGGTAGGCAGAGCACCGGTACCTCATTCTTCTTGCTTGCTGAAACCTAACCTTGAATCCGCACGAATCTTTCTTATTATTAGTATTTATGAACTACAATATTTATACGACCTTTTCTATATTAGTTCACTACAATATTTATAGAGCCTTGGCTTGGCTATACCCAACAAGTTGTTGATCGGACATATTTTTATTTGAATAACTGAACAGGGGGTGCTCTTCCCAGGATAACCGAAAGATTGTGGCTATAGAAATATTCTTGCACAAAATTTAACTGGATAATATAGTTCATACTTTGCTTTGCTTTGCTACTAATTCGGTATGCATAGAAAGATAAGGCTAAAAGAGGTTTCAGGCCTCGTCACAACAGAGAATTGTACACACCGTAGTCTCTTACTACCTGAACACAGAGATATTTTTTACTATGGAAACCCATACAGGGAGCGATTCCCTGATCTGCTCGGGATATCCCAAAGATTGTAACTAGAGCAAAAAGCTTGCATAAATTCGTAGCTGGGTAAGGCATGGTCGATACTTTTCTCCGCTTTGCCATTTTTCCGTCCACACTCCTGATTCAGTCTGCACAGAAGTGATAAGGCTAGCAGAGATTTCATGCCTCGATGCAACAAATAATTGTTCAAGCCATATTTCTACTGCCTGAAATCAGACATAGTGTTATTAAAAAAAACCAAAAGAGGAAGCGCTATTCCCACTATAGCTCAAAGGATACAGAAAAAAAATCTTGCACAAAATAAATAGCTGGGAACAGGCATAGGTGATACTTCGCTCTGCTTCGCCATATTTTCGTCTTGCCTCTTGACTTGTTCTCCGTAGAAGGGATGACTGACAAAGTTTGCCTGTTTCAATAGAATAGATAATTATGTGAACCATAAAAATTATTCAGAAATGGTGAGGTTCATTGCCTGGGTAAAAAGTTTAGTCAGACAAGGAAGGAAATAAGAGTTGGCTGTTTTGAAAAATTGTATATATATATATATATATATATATATGAAAAATTCCAGCTAGGAGCTCAACAATAGACAAAGGATGGGTGGAAAAATCAAGAGAGCGGGGTGTGGAATGTTCCAAGTTTTTTCTATATTTCTTGAAATTTATACATAAATGGATAATAGGATTTCAATTAGAGTAAGTTCAGTAGATACTATATTTTTGAGATACTTTACATTCTTCCTGATCTATATTCTTACTTTGTATGTAGTTGAGGCATTATTGCAATAGAGAAGGGTATCGGTTAGCACTACAGTTGATTTGAGAATTGATGCTGCTGCTGTAGAGGATTGGTTTCAAATTCAATTTAAAAGTGAATAAATTTGTAAGTAGTATTGCATATTGATTGATTCATGGTCTTGACAAGTTGATTCATAGAAATGTGCTAGTTTAAGAAGGTAAGATATTCAGTCAAGTAGAGACTTGTACTCTACTTATAAGCATAAATATGCTAAGGGAAATAGGTGTTTAACATCTTCACATTATGGTTTATATATAATGGCAGGCTAAGGTTAATATACATTAGACTTGGTAAAATCCTATATTTTAAATTGTAGAAGCCAAACCATTTGGGCTTTGAAATTGAAATGGACTGTGCCCAAAATAATGACATGAAAAATGTAATTCATTTCTCCTCCAGCTTATTCATTTTATGATTTTAGATTACAACCAAGTTATATCCCTGCATATAACTTTTGATTAAGTTATATGCTTGTTTATATTTATTTTTTGTTTGCTAAGTTGTGTGAGCCCTGAGATCACTGCACGCTTGACCTTTGCCTTGAGAAACTGCGACCTAGGGGAATCTAAGCTGTCAAAATCACCCGGGGATCACACTCGGACTAGGCTACACTAGCCCTTAACATGGCTGGCTTTTTTCCCACGGAGTTTCGAGTCGGTGATCTTCACATCATGGAGTTCCTTAACAATACACCCCATCACTGTCTCTTCTACAGCCCATGGACATTCTTGCTTATAAATTTTGATTAAGTTATGTGCTTGCATATTTTATAGCTAAGAAAGGAAAGAAATAATGTGGGTTACATGTTCGTTTTTCTTATACGTTAGGGAGGAAACTAGAAATAATGTGCATGGAGTGAATAGGCCTACCAAGAATAGGAGTGGAACTTTCATTGTTTGTTTGAGAAGAGACATGCCCACTATTATACCATGATGGAAAAGTCCACTTTCTTATTTGCTATTTCACATGCTGATCACCATGGGACGCTAGGCTTAGTCATTATTCCCATGGAAATTTGGATGAGTGTCTGTTGAGTATTCTTAACTTGCTTTGAGTTGAGTAGCATGGTTTCTTGGTAAATGCATATATGGAAGTAAGTCTAAGAAGAAAAAGAGTTGTAATGAGTTGTAACACAAAAATTGTTGATTACCTTATGTCTCTCCATATTGTGCTCACTTGGTGTCCCTTGGACCCATCTAATGCAAAGTGAAAATTGTTTGGTCATTCATGTTAATTGGAAATCATTATTATGTATATAGTATATACTTACATTGGCAAGAGTGAAGATCTGTGATATGATATCAAGGATTTTCCATTGTTTGTTTAAGAAGAGACATGTTCCCTATTCTACTATGATGTGAAAATGCACTTTCTCATTTGTCATTTTAGATGTTGATTATGATGGGGATGGAAGAACTCATCATTTTTCGCATGGAAAGTTGGATCACTATCCGTTGAGAATTCATAATTTGCTCTAAGTTGAGTAGCATGGTTTCTTGGTAAATATATGTGTTGCCTCAAAATCTAGTAGGGCTTGTGAGGGGAGCTCATAAGGCAAAAACTAGACCAAGGGACAACAATGAGGTGTGGCCCACCTCTTGCTCTTTTGTGGATTTTCACCCTTAGGGAGGCTTCCCTTTAGTAGGACACCTATGAGAGATATGCTAAGTCCAAGGAATAAGGTGACGAGATAGGCTTATAGAGGACAAGTCTTCTCAAGGACAAGGCTCAAAGCAAGATGAAGGAATTCACATCCTCCAATGTGCCTATTTAGGGCACAAATGATCTAAGGCTTGGTGAATAGCAAGTCTAAAGGATCAACCTAGAATCACAAGGCCAAGAAAATGCTTACAAACAATGAATACTAGCTAGTAACAACCAATGGGACAAGAGCCCTTTAACAAGCCCCATGTAGAAGCCTAGGGAAAACTACGGATTTTAGGGCAAGATCAACCTAGGGCAAAGGACTTTTGCTTTGAAGTGGATGGATTAGCCACTAAAAAGGGTTGATTTTGAGGCAATTAACACTCCTCTCAATGTTGAATCCTCCACTAGCAAATCACTTCAACCCTTGCTAATTTCATGCCCTAGCCCTAGCTAGTGGCTTGACCTTAAGGGGTCGAAAATCAGTTTAGGAGAGAGCGAATAAGAATGATCGTTGATTTTGAAGGTGATAAACAAAGTGATAAGGCCAGTGCCTAGTCCTTTGGATGATGGAGTCTATGGGAGTGAAAAATCTGCTAAATATTTGTAAGGAGTAAGGGAATAATGAATCCCTAGCTTTCAAAACCCTAACTATTACCTTTGTGAGGGAACAAAATCACTTGGGAAAGCTAGTTTAAAGATTCACAGGGGGATTACCATTCATATTCTACTAGTGAGTAATGCATACAATGCTACTATCTAGATTTCATTCAATGATTTTCAACAATAACTAGCACAATAGATACCTTAGATAATTAATCATTCCATACATTATACACAAGAATACAAAGTCATTAAATCCAAGGCACACTTACAACATATAATACATGTATAATCGTTTATTGCTGCAAACTAACATCTGCAAGACCAAAGAAATAGCTCCTAATAGCTAAGTACACCATAGAGTCACAACTCCACAAGAAATCAAGAAGGCTAAGATTCTCCACGAGGGCGGAAATATGTCACAAATGATGATGATCCAATACAATGATTCTCTTCTCTATTTATTTGAGGAGTATTACTAACAATTACCCTACAAATCCCCCTAAAAACAATTTTGATGCTAATATGAACCTAAGTTACAAGCCAACCCACTAATTAGCCATACGTGTGGGTCATAATCTCCTTAGGGTTGACCTCATCCAATGTAGGTGCTCCAAATGCCATGTCCAAGGGTGATGAGGTGTCTAAGATGATGTAGATGTGTGTGAAGTCCATGATTTGAGGGTTGGCACTCAAATTCACCTCATTTCCTCTTATGGGGTGGGGTGCCACAAAGTGGTCTCCATGGGTTTTTGGCTGATAAAAGTGGGTTCTTGTCCTCCAATGTTGGGGCTTCCTCTAGTGCAACAAGCCCTCCCTAGTCTCTTAGTGTGAGGCCATCCTCATTTTGGCATTGAATCAATTGTTGCCCATCAATTTGTGTCAAAGCCAACTCTGGGACATGTGCCATCCAGTGATGCTGCTAGGAGGCTCAAAAGTCTCAACATTGTTGGTCAAGGTTGTCATTGATGTCAATATGGCATTGTTGAGATGGCAAATATTCTTGTGATAACCCTTTCGTGATGTTGCCCTAACTACATGACAAAACCCTAAGTACATTTATGCCCTAAGCTTTAGAAGAAACTCATGTTGCCCTAGTCCTTGTTTCTTATTTAACAAGCCTTAACCCTAAGCCTATGCATGAATGATACCCTTGTTGATTTTGTGGTGTTGGGGTAGCTTCGGATGTGCGCTAGCTCCCAAACTTTGTGGAGGGACTAGAGTACATGAGATCTCCAAGACCCAGAAAGGGATTTGAGAAATTCCATCCGGTTTAAGAGAAAATTAATTAATTAATATTTTTAATTAAGGACCCTAAGTCTAACTTAGGAAAATTAAAATATTAAAGGTAATTAATTTAAACATGTGAAGGAAATGACTTAAGTCACACAGATCAAGCTTTCTTTTAATCTTGGCCGTCGAATCAAGATTAGATCACGATCATTGGTTTCCCAACAAGAATGTATAAAGGAAAGGCTTGGGGTCAGTTGGAGAACACATACACGGAGGCAGAGCATTGAGACTAAGTTGGAATTCTAGGGCGTGGTTTGCTAAGAATTTCCAGAAGTGTTTTGAGTTGCAGCAAGGGGTAGTATTGGCTAAGGGGATGATCTGATCCCAGAGCCAAGAGTCAGCAAGAGGCAGAGAAGTAGCAACCAGAGCAGTGCAGAGGGGGCAGCAGCTGCGGAGCGTAGAGGGCTTCAATGCTACACAGCTCCTAAAGGCAACAGAGACAAGAGTGACAAGGCGATAGTTCAACTAGGCAGACCCACACCATCCCAAGCTGCTTAGGGCAGCTTCCATGAAGGCCTGGCTAGATAGTGTGGGCTTGGGATGTAGAGGGCTTGAGTAATGTTGGGTTTTCAGATGGGGGCAACAGTTCTCAGAATCTTGGCTGGAGTGGGTGCACGGAGTCCGCTTTTCCTGCCTCCCAACAATGACAAATCTTATATTCGTCACAAATTAACAAGGTGCCCAATTGTTACCCTAGAATCTACTTAATAATATAAACCTTCAAATAAATGTATTATCCGCTCATTGCTCTTTTCTGTAGTCATTAACTTAAAACTTGTTCACACTTGTTCATAAAAATATTGTATTAAATAATTAATGGGGTTACTATTAATGCTGAAATTTCTTATAAATAACTTGATTGTGAGTAAGTATACCTGTATTTAATAGAGGGTTTTCTCAAGATAAGTAGTATTCTGTAAATTTGCTGTGAGAAGAGCGAATGTAGATCTGAATGATCAACAAACAAGAAGACTAAGAATATGAATCCCCTATTGTCGTAGACAACAAAGAAAGTGAAAAGTAAAAAGAATCGAGAAAAAGCCGTAATCTCAAAAGACAGCTAGCAACAGTGAGCAGAGCCACGAGAGGCCGAGTGACGCAAGTCACGCGAGCCCACACTTACCTAATGGGAGGCACGTAACGCGCCTCACGTTAGAGGCTGAATTAGGCACGGGCTCGAAGTCGTTGTCATCTGAGCTGCAACGTAAGGCTTGGAGCTTCGCAGTTGGTTTTCCAGGTTAAATTTCTGCAGCGTAAATTCATTTTCCAGCACCATGAGCCAAAGAGCAGAGAGAACAATTTCTGAGATTTCAAAGAAATCACATGAATCTGAGACCAAGGAGAGCTCAATACAGATCAGCATTTCAAAAGAGGAAGTCAGTTGTCAGAGGGAGCAAAGGGTGCCTTTCTCACCAAGGACATGATCAGGATAGGTTGGACGGCCTGTCCAACTTTGCAGTCTGGAAGGCCAGAATCCTGGTAGTCATGGAGGCATATGGTATGAGGGAGCATGCAGAGAAAGTCCTGGCCATGCCAACCGATGCGAAGCTCCTGGAGAAGCATGAAGAAGCAGTGACACATGCCAAGCGCTTCATCATGGATGGTGTCAAAGATCATGTAATGCCTCATTTAGTCGAGAAGACAACTACTCATGATATGTGGGTGGCCCTAACCTCACTACATGAAGGAAGATCTGTCCAGAGGAGAATGCTTCTTGAGAACTAGATGAGGTTATTCATGATGGCCAAGGGAGAAGAGATCGAACCCTTCCTTTTCAGATTATAGGCAATTAGGGATCAATTGACTGCCATGGGAGTGAAAGTGGAGGATGATGTGATGGTGAGGAATGCACTCAATGCGGTCACAGAGGACTGGGAAACTTTTGTCCAAAGTATCTTGGACAGAGCGGACCTTCCCAACTGGGACAGTATGTGGGCGATCCTCAGTCAAGAAGAACTCCGCCAATTCACCAAGACACAGTACAATACCAGATCAAGTAAAGTGAAGAAGGAAGAGGAAGAAGATGCAGCCTTGGCATCAAAGAGGTAGCAAGGGAGGAAGAAGCGTGATCTATCAAAGATCAAGTGTTTCCAGTGCGGCGAACTAGGACATTTTGCCAGCAATTTTCCTCAGAAAAAGAAGGACAAGGAAGCTTCTACCTCCAAGGCTGCTGTGGCGGACGATGGCTCCGAAGATGACGTAGCCATGAGCGCTCATGAACCATGAAAGTGGGGCGACATGGATCTGTAAAGAAACGACAGCGTGATGGCGAGATCCTTGAGTAGCCCAACTCTTGGATCACATTCGTGCTACGGGAGCCTTAAGACAGTAGCAGGGCAAGTGCAGCAGTGCGTGGAGAGAATCACAGATGGAGCAGAGGCAGAGCTAGAGCTGAAGGGAGCAGCGCAGTGCAGATGCAACAGCAGCGTAGCAGCGCAACGCAGAGGCGCTGATGTGATCCACCTCTAAGGAAGGGCTTAGAGGGGATTCTAAAGGCTAGGGTTATGGCATATGACTTGGAAATGGGATCCCTAGCCCCCAAAATCCTTGTGGAAACTTGGATTCCAAGTGATCTTTGCAGAATTTTGCTTCAATAAGTTATGGGACCACCCGGGACCAAGTGGACCCTAGATTAGGCCAAAGGGAATGGAATTTAGCAACCAATGGTATGATTGACCTAATTTGGGAGGAAAAGGGGATCAAAGGAAGATTTTTTTTTAAATTTGAGGCAATGATCCCTATGAGGTAACTAAACATGGGAATCTAAGGGAAAAATTCGATCTCGAGACTTGGGCTTGAGATATCTCACAATCCAACCATCAGAATGGATTCAAGATTGGAGAATGCCTAGGAGACTCACTAGTGTAGTAGATGCGAAGAGATAAAAATTTTATGATAGGTGGTTTGCAAGAAATTTGATGCCCTAGGAGATCTAATGGGGCTAGACCTATTAAAGAAATGAAGAGGGAAAAAATTTAGGGTTTTAGGGTGATCAGCTATGGCGGACCAGTGCCTAATCCTTTGGGGAGATTGGAGTCAAGAATGATTATGAATTTGGATTTGATTTTCTAGGTAAAGGAGGTCTTAAGGACAAATTTTCTTAGCATTAGGGCAGAAGAAAAGCAACTTCAAAGACTTTATACTTCGTTTTGCAAAATAGATGCCTTATCAAGATAAATTTCAACAATGAAATATTCCTAGGAACAATCATTCATTATACATGGCCCATACATGAAGCAACACTATCTAGAAACAAAATTCCCACAACTTCGCAATAATGGATGCAGGAATTAAGCCCTAGTATAGCAAAATTCCAAGACATGAGGAAATGATCCAAACATCGAAATTCATTCCATGCTCCAAAATTTCGTCCTCAAAGAAGGATAGCGAAATTATATAAAAAGATACATGTCCAAAACCAAGTGATGATGATGAATTGAATCATCTCACTTGTATTTATACATGTCCAGACTCCAAATGAATTCGATCTACCTAATGAGGCCTAATTGAGCCCCTAAAATAAAATAATGTGTAAAATAGCAATCTTTTGGTGACAAGGCCAACAAATAGCTCAATAATACATGAATAAACCTCTAAAGAGGGTTGAATGATCAACTAAGTGAGTCGTTGGGCCTTTAAGGAGGCCTAATGAAGTCCAAAGGGTGCCATAATGTAAGAATGGACTCCCATCATAGTGGACAAGGGGGGGTGGCCCCTTGTTCTCCAAGCAAAAACCTATGGTGCTCCCAAATGGGCGTGGGGGCACACAATCATCCTCATGGGTCTCCAAATGGACTGGAAATTCCTGTATACCATCTATAAAGGCTAGAATGATGACATAAGCCTTGCCCATGCAACGGGGAACAATCCTTTGGATCCTGGAACATCTGCCTAGTGTATGGTGCATCTGTGGAGCCGGCTGGGTATGGTGAACTAGGTGCATCATCCTTGTCCAGAAGGTGGAATGTGAGCAATCAACGAACACTGCTAGGGATCCATGAAGTCGTCTTGGCTAAGGTGGATGCCCATGTCTCTTAACGCTCACCATACAAGTGCTAATGTGGCCCTCAGGAGGGCTAGGACCCTGTATAGGGAGACCAAGCTCGAAATGGCGATCCACTTGTAATCCTGCATAAGATCCAATGCGTCCCCTTGCCCTCCAATATAACAAATCATTAGAATAGTCAAGTTAAAGAGCTTACAAGTCAAGTCATGGAACCAGTGGGGTAGTTCATGGTGGCATGCTCTTTCATAGTGGGCTTTGGTATGTATAAGTGTCTCCAAGCTTAATAGGGGGTTAGCCAAGGACCCTATTAGGTGGTTTAAACGTGTAAAGGGGGTGACATGTCCATGGTGCATCCTTCAAGTGGCAGGTGGCAAATTATATAATGATGGAACAAGGTGGGGATTAGGGAAAACATTTAGACCACATGCTAAGTGTAGGAGGGAGAAAATCGTGGTACATGATTTACCCCGACCTTTGTTTTTCCACCCTTCTTCATATGCCTTTTGCCTTTTATTTATTTTTCTTCATAACTGCTTGGCGCTCCAGGGAATGGAGAACATGATGTGTAAGATGTAGCAGTGAATACCCCTTTAAGATGGGGCGGTTCATCGCCCACCAAGGGTTGGGACAATCATGGGTTCCTTAATGATAAAGGGGGCTCATCTAAGGGCCCATAGGAACTAGGGTGATGGCCATGGGTAAGGGGTAGAGCTAATGTTTGAATTTTGCTCACGTGTTAAATTTGTATGTCCCGACCATCTTTTGCATTTTGTGGTACATTTCTTGTTGAGGGTGGCCAAATTATGCTTTTACTTTTCTTTTTAGCTGCATCAACCTTCGGGGCATCATTCTAGGCTCGACCCAAGGTGTGGACAACGGGAAGGGGAGGCTTAACCCTATGTGGATGAGTGGAAGGGGAGTGATGTAGGTGGTATGGTAAGCCGGAACACACAACCAAAATCAGATTTCTTGTGTAGTGCCAACCCAAAATCCAAATGGTCAGTAAAGGAGATCCCACAGGACTAGGATACAAGGGTAAGCACATAATCAGGCAATGGAGATAAGAATATAAGCCTAACCCACTCTTTCTGCAGAATCCCCCCATCAATCCATGTCCAAAAGTGCCCATGACAAGTAAGGAAAAATACTTAATTACACTAATGAAAAGCCATACCCTTGGGGTCGAAAGGCCCACCTTCAAACATACATTCATGACAAGTGGTTGAGGGACCACATAGCTAGCTTAGGTTGCGGAGAGAATGGCATATGGAGCTGTCTAGCCGCTTTAAGGGTCTGTTGGCTGCTGGCTGGTGACCATTAGGAGAATTTTTTTCTCCTATATACACTACCCACAGGTGGTGGGTAATAGGTTCCAGGGACGAACAAAATTGAAAGGATTTTATGGAATAGATATAAGACTCAATAACAACTATGGCAAGTAAGCCAACTAACCCCAAGGTTTTGAATCAAGGCTCTTGATTTTAACAAGGAATTAAGGGAAAGGGCCAACCTACTACTTACTCAAAGGCGTGGAGGAAGGGTTATTTTAACAAGGATTATGAAGCAAATATCTTGCTAACTTGCTTAATGCATGATTCTCCAATCCAATAAAACATAATGCCGAGATAAAAGAAATTAACATATTTCATTTACCGTTCATTCGTCCAGGCTTCACCATAATCATCGATGTAAAGAGATCAATTCTACACCAATGAAGTCCCCAAGAAAGTCACTTAACTCATCTATCCATAAGCAAATTATAAGAAGACAAAATCTGTAGAAATTTCAGACTTTCCACGGGATTTTTCCCCAATCCAACCATGAGAAAATTAGAGTAATTGCACCTCTATCTCAACTTCCCTTGGATTAAAATATTTATTTTCTAAGCTAAAATCCCCTATTCTACTCTATGGTGTAGCAAAAGTCCTCTTATTTATTTAATCAATCTAAATTTCAAAATTTTAATGGTCATTCATGCCCCATGTACAAATTCTAAAGCAAAAATCCCACAAAAAGTGACCCATCTCCCATAAATGAAGGGCAGAGCCTAGAGGGGGCATCGGTGCAATATCCAGCCTCCAAAGGCCCTTCAGTAAAGCTCACTTCTCCAGTAAAGTCTTCTTTTGTCACTCTAAAATGGGCACTTAAGTCCCATATGTCCACATAATCACCTAAGAGAGCTTCCCCGAAGGGGCTGGTTCCTTTATCAAAAGTGCAAACAAACCCCCCAACATTATTCAAAGTTGTTAAGTGGGCCTCCAAACTTCATGATCAACCTTTAAATGTTCTCAAGGGCCTTCTTCACATGTGTACCACATAGACCTCCAAAGCCAAATGACGCTTCAAAGGGTGAAAAAACCTCCATTTAGAGAACAAACCCTTTCTAAAAAAGCAGTTCCAAACTCAAAACAGGTCAGTCCTAATTCATAACAGCTAATCTGATCCAAGTTTAAATCAGCCCATTCATGTGTCTAACTCAGTTAAGAGAAATCCACTCACTGACTTGTATTTAAAGGATACAACTCGCTATTTGGTTTCATAATAATCCAATTTCTACCATAGGTACTCTCTGAAATTTCGTCGAGCTAAGCAACATGATCGTCTACTTCCCAAGACACAATGGACAGGTCTGAGTATCATGCTGGAGCATTCCCATTTAATAAAAAATATCAGCACCCAAAAATCTGATAAACTTGGATAATATCACTGTTTGTTTTGTGTTAGAAACAAAGCTCTAAGGTTTGTCTTTCCAACAATATTTAAGGTGTGTCCTATATATTTGTGCCCATATCGTTTCATTGTAAAGTTAAAATTAACTTTAACAACCATTGTTTTCCCAGGACTGCATCTGAAGTTTTCCACTTTGCTCCTCGCTCACCCTTGTATGATAATTGCTTACAAACTTCCTTAAACGTTTTGACTATTTTTCATATGCAAAATTTACTTCTTTGGATTAGTATATCATTATGCTGCATTTGAGGTGCTCTGGAAGGACTTCTCACTATCCTGTCAGATTTGCATCCCAACAATTTTGTATGTCCAATAATGTAATGTCCATTCGCTCTGCAACTAGTTATGAGTATGTATGGTTGTATGCACTTCAGATACCTAACAACCAGTCTATGAACTGTTCAGACTCCCACATCCATAAACAGAAAAATAAATTTCTATGACAAACTTGTCATCAAGAGTTCTATTCTCTGTGGAATTATAACAATTGCAAAAGATATATCCATCTCTTTCCAGGAAGAATATGAGTGACAACTTGATTGGGTTGCTTTCAAGTTGATTGGGTTGCTTTCATCAACTTGTCAACCTTCTACCATAGGATCAATGTCTTGAAGCTTCCCTTACAATGTTTAGTTCCGTCAAATAGTATCTATAGGGCCCACCACAAATTTACCCAATAAGATTGGGGGTAGCAGATACCAAACATATCCAACTTGCTAAGTTGATACCAATTCTAGTGACATCGACACTTCCAAGAGAGGCATAGTTCATGCTATAGGGATTGCTGCAGTGGTGAGCGCCAAGAGTTGGGCGAGTGTTGCGAGTAGTGATGACGATAATAAGTTTTGAGTAGCTTGGGAGGTACTCCATGTTGATTTTTGGTAGCATCGGAAGTGCTTTAAGCCCCAAATTTTGTGGAGAGGCTTAGACGCTGGTATTCCAAAGAACCCAGAGACGGTTTGTGAAAATTCCACTTGGTTCATGTTTTATTGTAAAATTTAATTATTTTAATGGGGACCTAAGTCCAACTTAGGGAAATTAATTAATTAAATTGTATTAATAAAACAAAGTGAGAATGATCTAGAAAGCGAAGATCAAGTCATGTTATAATCTTAGCCGTTGATTAGAGATCTAATCTCAGCCGTTGATTTCTCAACAAGAAGACTATAAAGGAAGGCTTAAGGGTCATTGGGAAAGACACACCGAGTGAATCAAGTGATCAAATTCTTCTCACGGAGCAAGTGCTCGAACGAAGATTAAATCTAAGTGATTCCAGCGTAGAGAGGGGCAGAGTAGCTTTTGGAGAAAAATATTTTCTTAGCTGGAGAATCATCAGCAGAGAGAGGTAGAGAGACGTCTAGCATAGCCAATGCAGAGCCAGACAGGCTGATGCAGAGCCAACACAAAGCCACAGAGAGGCTGCACAGTGGCTGAGAGGGTTTCCGAGATTTAGCTGTCGGATTAGATCTAGAAGCCGGGAGTCGGGGTGTGAGACTGGGAGGGAAAGATCTGAGACTCTAGGAGTCAAATTGATCCTTTGCTAGGGTGACGCAGTGCTTAGAGGAGGTGATGCAGGGCCTACGCAGAGATCTCCAGGGGCAGCTTTTCTAGTGTCCGGATCAGCGAGATTTTCCAATGATTGAGTGAGGTAAAACTCACAATTATTTTTGCTAGAATTTCTCTCTCTTTAACTGAATAACCCTTGAGATATTCTGTGATATATTTAGAATTTCCACTGCTTAATAATACAAACCCTCAGATCTGCTGCATCGATTTTCCCGCATTGGGTTTTTCCCAAGACTTAGTCCAAAAGAAAGGTGTCCTACGTGTGATTGATTTCTTGCTTAGTTTCCTTGTTTCAGAATCATATTTAATTAAGTGTAGGCCGTTTCAGTACTTTACTTCAATAATTCATGATGCATTCTGAATTAATTCTGCAAATGCAATTTACATAATAGGAGAAGTAAACTCAGATAGTTCCAGTAGGATTCCTAAGATTGTCAGATCTAGGAATTTTCACACTCCAAGCCCCAGGGTTCAAGGTTTGGAGGGTGAAGCACCACAAGAGTCACTTGTGGGTTTGGAGCCCAAGGTTGGGGTTTTGCTCCCATCACGTTTGGGCCAAAACCGTGGAGCATTTTCTGCATGTGATGTGATGGAGCATTTTTTTGCACACAAATCGAACTTGCTTGCTTGTCTTCAAGTGACGTCGAACTATCCTCTATTTATAAACATCTAAGAGGTCGAATGGGTCCATTCCAGGGCCGACTTGTCTAGGCAGGGCTGACTTGGTCTTTTGGGGACAAAAATGACATTTTTGACTCAAATAAAATTCTTTTTCCACTTTCTTTTCAAAGTCCAAATGGCACTTGATTCCAATACAATAAATTGACTCATGAAAAATATTCTTTTGACTCAGAAAACCCTAGAAGCATGAAGAACATGCTTGATCTAATTAATAATTTGACTTGAGCATGAAACCCATGTTTGAAAAAAAAAAATTCTTTTTCTTCTTTTGCTTTTTACAAAAAATATATAATGATATAAATTATGAAGATCAAACTTAGTTAAATTTTCCAACACTCCCTTTTAACTAGGGAGGTATTCATAATTACGCAACTAGTACGAGGATACTCTCAAATTGAAATATTCTAATAAGAAGAGTCGTATTGATCAGCCATCATCAAGCATCAACATCATAACCAACATTGTCAAATTGCAACATAGCAAGGCCTTGACTTGACAAGCTCTAACTCTCCACAAAATTAGAGCACAATGTTGGGAGGCGTACTGTTGAAAATAGTAGCGAGAAATTGATTCCTTGATTTGTGCCTTAATTCAAGGAGTCAAATTCGAGTTTCTTCTTTGGCATGCTCAATTTCCTAAAAATTAGGACGAGCTATGATGCAATTTATTGATATGCTCAAGTGGAAGGATGAGTTACTTGACTTCTAGTGCGAGTTGATGTTGGAAATACTGAGAGGGGGGGTGAATCAATATTTCTTTTACAATTTTTATTTTACCAGTTTAGATCACTTAATAGTCAAAACACAAAAATTAACAATATAAAATAAATGATTTTATTAATCAGAAATGACGAGGACTCCAATCTTCTTCTTTACAATAAATCAAGTATAATAATAATTTAGGGCTCCAACCCTAGATTGTAGAAATTTTTGAATCTTAATTCTTATGCAGAAATTATTTCTGTTAATCCGGTTAAGCTTCTCCTACTTATACAAGTTATCAACTGAATAAATTCAAGTTAACATCAAAGCAAAACACATAACAGATCTCTACCAATTCAGATCTAGAATAAGCACATGCACACATAGACAAAGTGACAGTTATTTCTGGACAAACTATCCCCGGAAAAACCCAATGTGGGAAAACCGGTCTCTGGTTGCTGGAGGGTTCTATTATTAAGAATATTTTTGAATACACAATTCTGGGTTCCAGATCTGGAAAACCCTATAGAGAAAACTCTAGATCTGTAGCTCCTAGCTGATCTAAGACCAAAAATACTAACTGATCCACACCCTCAAACGAGATTTAGAGAACTCAACCAGATCTAGGCCTAGAAACCCCAGCACTGCCCTAGAAAGAAACTGCTGCTGCTGCTGCCGTCTATTGCTGCTGCTGCTGCCGTCTGCTGCTGCTACTGCTGTTGCTGTCGTCTGCTGCTACTGCTGCCTTTCTCTGCGCTGTCCCTGCTAATCTATTCTTTGCTTCTTGTGTTTCTAGACCCCGGGATCAGATCATCCCCTTGGTCCAAATTCCCCTCTGCAACTGAAACACTTCTGAGAATTCTTAGAAACTCCGCCCTAGAATCTCAACTTAGCTTCAGTGCTCTACCTCTGTGTGTCTTACAAATGACCCCAAACCTTTCCTTTATACTTTTGTCGTTAACAAATCAACGACCAAGATTAAATCTTTAATCAATGGCTAAGATTAAAAGAAAGCTTGATCCGTGTGACTTAAGATAATTTCATCACATGTTTAATTAAATTCACTTTAATTATTTTATTTTCCTAAGTTTTAACTTAGGAAATAAATTAAAATAATTAATTAATTTAATATCTCCTAAACGAGATGAAATTTCCCAAATCCATTTTTGGGTCTTGTAGATCAGGTGAACTCTAGTCCTTCCTCAAAATTTGGGACCTAGAGCACAACTGATGCTACCCCAAATACACAAAATCTCAACACTCCCTCTCAGCATCAAGGGTGTGCTCTAGCAATACATCACACTTATGCCTTACAAGATTTTGGGCATTGGTTCTGTGCTACTGAAGCTTGGCCTCCTGCCACTCAACTCTGCACTACTGCTGCCCATGACTCAACCACTGTACTGCAGCTCCCTCTCAGTATGCTGCATCTGTGTTTCTCATAGCACTGCCACTGCTGATTTGTTGCACTGCAACTTCAGTTGTTGAGAGAAACAATTGAATCTCGTGCCCAACCTTTTACAGACAAGTCATCACTGAAGCTCCATAGGCTACAGATTTGCGCTGGCATCTAAAGAACGATGCACAGCTATAGCTCTGCCTGCGTAATCAGACTCCCTCTGCACTACTGAAGTCACATCAGCTCCTTGTGCTGAAATCTATCACGCTGCTGCTGCACTGCGCTGTCCCTCTGAAGCTCTCTGCGCTGCTGCAGCTCTGCACTGCGCTGTTGAAGTCACATCAGCCTCTGCGCTGCTACTGCTTCTACGTTGCTGCTGCTATGCTCTGCGCTGCTCCTCCCAGCCTCCAGATCTGCCTCTGCTTATGCCTCATCTGTGATCTATGCACGCACTGCTCCACTTGTCTCGCTACTGTCTTAAGGCTGCCGTAGCTCGCTTGTGATCCAAGAGATGAGCTTCTCAAGGATCCCGCCTTACTTCCATGTAGCTCCTCTACATGTCCATGTTACCCCACCTCCGTGGTTCATGAGCACTCATGGCTACATCATCTCCTGACCCATCATCTGCCACCACTGCTTTGGAAGAAGATGCTTCCTTGTCCTTCTTCTTTTCTGGACAATGGCTGGCAAAATGTCCCATTTCGTCACACTCGAAGCACTTGATCTTAGAAAGATCCTTCTTCTTCTTCGGTTGCTTCTTTGATGCCAAGGCTGCATCTTTCTCCTCTTCCTTCTTAACCTTGCTCAACGCAAGGCTGTGCTGCTTGTTGGTGAACCTTGGTAGTTCTTCTTGCCGCAGGATCGACCACAAACTGTCCCAATCTGGGAGGTCCGCTCTGCCCAAGATACTTTGGACAAAGGTTTCTCGCTCATCCGTGATTGCATTGAGGGCAGTCTTGACTATCACTGCATCGTTTACGGTTGCACTAGTTGCAGTCAACTGATCCCTGATTGACTGCAATTTGAAGAGGAAATGCTTGATGTCTTCTCCCTAGGTCATCATGAATGACCTCATTTGGGCCTCCAACAACATCTTTCTTTGGACTGATTTTCCCTCATATAGGGAATTCAAGGCCTTCCACATGTCATTGGATGTCCTCTTCTCAGCTATGTGTGGCACAATATGATCCTTGATACTGTCCATTATCAGCCACTTGGCATGCCCAGCAGCTTCTTTATGCTTCCGTAGGAGATCCACGTCTGTCGGTGTGGCTAGGGTCCGCTCTGCATGGTATCTTAGACCATATGCCTCAAGGACAATCAGGATCCTAGCTTTCCACACTGAAAAGTTTGAGAGGCCCTCTAGCCTATCCTGATCACGCAGTCCATGAGGAGCCATCTGCTCAGAACGTGTCGGAGCTCCTCTTCTCTACACTAGAGATCTTGGATCTAGGGTCCTTTACGAACTGGGCACCCTCTGCTCTCTCTGACACTTGATTTCCCTCCTTAGAAATCTACCAAATCAACTATGATTCAGCTTCTTCTTTGATCCTCTGACCAAATTGCAAGTTTCCTTCGGTAAAAACTCTCTGAGAAGCTGATCTCTTCAAAAACTTCAGAAGTTTAACCCCACCAGCTCTTCTGAATTTTCTGCAACTTTTCTGCAAACTTCTCTGGATTTGACAGATTTAGATCTGAATCACACTGGCCAGCTTCAGACCCAACCAACGCTGTTTCTGAGTTGCCTCTGCGCAGTAATTGCGTGGGCTTACTAGGACACAGTGCTGGACAACGTCACCCTTCCCTTTGCGTGAATCTCCTCCTGAAAACTGCGTTGTCCCTTTAGATCTGCTTTTCTACTGCCTTTCCAGTTGCTTTCTGCAGCTAGATCTTTCAGATGCTTTAGCTGGTGACCCTTATAGATCTGTGATTGCTTTGATACCATGTAGAAATTTCTGAATCTTAATTCTTATGCAGAAATTATTTCTGTTAATCCGGTTAAGCTTCAAATTAAGTTATCAACTGAATAAATTCAAGTTAACATTAAAGCAAAACACATAACATATCTCTACCAATTTAGATCTAGATTAAGCACATGCACACATAGACAAAGTGACACAGTTATTTCTAGACAAACTGTCCCCGGAAAAACCCAATGTGGCAAAACCGGTCTTTGGCTGCTGGAGGGCTCTATTATTAAGAATATTTTTGAATACACAATTCTGGGTTCTAGATTTGGAAAACCCTCCAGAGAAAACTCTAGATCTGCAGCTCTTGGCTGATCTAAGACCAAAAATACTGACTGATCCACACCCTCAAACAGGATTTACAGAACTCAGCCAGATCTAGGCCTAGAAACTCCAGCGCTGCCACTGAAAGAAACTGCTGCTGTTGCTGCTGCTGCCTTTCTATGCGCTATTCTTGCTGATATCTTCTCTGCTTCTTGTGTATTCTAGACCTCGGGATCAGATCATCCCCTTGGTCTAAATTCCCCTCTGCAACTGAAACACTTCTGAGAATTCTTAGCAACCTCGCCCTAGAATCTCAGCTTAGCTTCAATACTCTGCCTTTGTGTGTTTTACAAATGACCCCAAGTCTTTCCTTTATACTTTTCTCGTTGACAAATCAACGACCAAGATTAAATCTTTAATCAATGGCTAAGATTAAAAGAAAGCTTGATCTGTGTGACTTAAGACAATTTCATCACATGTTTAATTAAATTCACTTTAATTATTTTATTTTCCTAAGTTTTAAATTAGGAAATACATTAAAATAATTAATTAATTTAATATCTCCTAAACCAGATGAAATTTCCCAAATCCATTTCTGGGTCTTGTAGATCAGGTGAACTCTAGTCCTTCCTCAAAATTTGGGACCTAGAGCATAATTGATGCTACCCCAAATACACAAAATCTCAACATAGATGAGGACTCCAATCTTCAATCAACCAGGCTCTGACCTGCACTTTGCCAAGCTCCAACTCGGACTTCAACATGACACCAACCTCTGGGGCTCCAACCCTATCCACTGGTCCAGGCTCCAACCTAGTCTTTATGAGGCTCAACATCTAGGGCTCCAACCCACTGCTTCAATTCTTCAATTATATGAGTACAAGTAGTTCTTCAAGGCTTCCCAACCACTTCTGTAGCAAGCCTAGTCATTGTCTTCATCAATGCTCTCAACTAGTCTTTGGTAAGCCTTCATTCCTCATTGACAACTTTATCAACCACGAAAGGTGTCTCCAAGACCCTTTCTTCAAGGTTACTTCATGAGGGCTACAAGGTCAACAATGTCTCCAAGATTATCTCCAATATCCATTTCTACAAGTGTTTTGACAAATCTTCAATGGTATTCTAGTAGTTCTGCAATAATTATTCAACAAAGCTTCTTCACAAAGTGTTTGCTTTATATACTTCAAGCGTGTCCTCAACAAGATGCCTACGCCAGATCTTTAAGATGCATCAGCTACACTTTTGCTTCCTCAATGCGACATGATCAAAGGCACTTTCAAGGTTTCCTACTTCAAATGATGACTATTGGAATCTTCATGGATCTTGCTTCAACAAGTTAGCACAAGAGTTAATTAACTTCTCCAAAATATGCTTCAAAGTCTGGTTCTAGTCTTCACAAAGTCTACCCAAGGCTGCTTTAGCTGTACTTTACCAAGTCTTCAATGCCTCTTCATTAGATCAACTAACAAGATCCTTCAACATGCTTCCAATAAGACTTCAATTGGTCTTCAATAGTTCCTCTATGTGTTGCTACAAAACTGCTCAAGGAGGTCTTCAATAACACTGCTTCAACAAGAATATGCTTAAAAAATGATTATCCTTATCCAATTCAGATCTGCTACAAGTGACCTACAGTGAGTTGCTTTGCACCCTCGAATTTGCTCCAAAACAACCTTCAAAAATGTTGGAATCACGATTGCCGTTAGACCAAAACCCGCAGGCGTTAGTCTCTACTATAATCGCCAGAGTTAGGATCCATGAGAGGCGGTTAGTCCATGTCGCGAAACACATGGGGAGCGTTGAAACCAATGTCCAACAATCTCCCCCCCAACGCGAGCCGGGTGAGTTTCAAACTCGAAACCTGTCGCTCTGATACCACTTGTTGGAATCACGATTGCCGTTAGACCAAAACTCGCAGGCGTTAGTCTCCGCTACAATCGCCAGAGTTAGGATCCACGAGAGGCGGTTAGTCCATGTCGCGAAACACACGGGGAGCGTTGAAACCAATGTCCAACAATCTAAGGTTGTCATTGATGTCAATAGAATGATATCATTGTTGAAGATAATGAAAACCCTAAGTCTATACTAATACCTGTGTTGTTGCGCAAACCCTAAATCCTAAACCCATAAAACCTTAAAAGCCCTATCTTATAAAATCCTAAATTCTAAACCTTCCTATAAAATCCCTAAAAACCCTAACCATACATTTACACTACCATACATTACCTTATGCTACCATACATTTACACTACCAAACATTACCTTATGCTACCATACATTTACACTACCTAACATTACCTTATGCTATGATACACACTACCATTCATATTTAATAAACATAATCCTTGGTTCCAAATATGTTTCGAAACAACATAAAAATTCCTTATTAACAACAATGAACTAACTTTGATTAATGGCAGACAAACATGGCATACATATTCCCTATGACCATACATGGCAGACATAATGCTGGTAGCATAGTTTAATACATCACTCATAGGATACAACACTTGCATGGTAGACAAGGTCTTATATGCCCCATCTTTCATGTGGCAGACATAATGCTGGCAGCATAGTTTAATACATCACTCATGGGATACAACACTTGCATGGCAGACAAGGTCTTATATGATCCATCTTTCATGTGTCAGACAAGGTCTTATATGATCCATCACATGGCAGACATATATATTTTTAAATAACATACTAAAGATATGTCGGCTACTAAAAATATGACTGTTGGCTCCCAAACATATGTATATATATATAAATGATGCTTTGAAGTCAATATGAAAACAACAGCCTCAGTGGTCTCCACATACCCCTATAGTCGTTAAGCAGCATCTGGAAAATACATACGCAGAGGATAAATAAGCGAGGAGCACAAATCGAGAAAAATCAAGGTGGTGGCAGTTCGGATTTTGAAACAAAGACATCTGACAGTCTTGGACCACAGAAACGCGCAGTCTCTTTATTAAGTAATCGTTTCAGCAGAATGCAAATCTTCTAACTTGTTTCAAGAACATACTCGTAATAGTGTTGCTGTAATTTGACAACTAAATTTGGACGTGCAGATTCTGTTCAGTGATAAGTGATTTCTGTTTTGGGTTTCTCCATTTAAAATTAATTCAAAAATTGTCTTCGCATTAATCATTGGTCTCGACATTGTTCCATAACCTTGCAATGCGATGTATATATGTGACATCGATCCTCTGTAGCGTATGTATATATGAGATTGAGGCATAAGCTCACATTTGGAGCAATACCTCTTCCTTGGACGTGTGGTGGCATAATTCACACTTGTATGGAGCTCGAATCCTCTTGAAGTGCATAACTCAGATCCACAGAGAATAAAAAGAGCTCGGACCTATTGGAGAAGAAGCTCGAAGTACAACAATCTCGTGGAGGCTCATAGAAACGTGGATTGGCCACCTGTTTGCTGACTTGTGGTTACACTTCCCTTGGATCTGCAAGCTTGGGTGTGTCCTTCTGGAAGCACAAACCTACAGTTCTATTTGGTTAGTCCTTCAAACAGTGATAAAACTTGACAAGCCTTGAACTATTCTTGTAGAAGTTCACACAGTCAACAATAAAGTCTTGTTACAGACTTTCAAAGGTTCAGATTTGCAAGGAAACTACACTTTGGATCTGTGGAGACACCTGTGAAAGCTCATTTTGGAGATCGAATATGTTCTAGGTTACAAGACCTCGGAACTACTAAACAGTGCTTGGGCATATAAGCAGTCACCTGTTAGAGTCTTATTAAGGCTCAAACTTAGAATAAAAGTGGAGAAAATAACACCTCGAAGCAGTGACATTTGTGAGGCCTTGTTATTGTCTTGTGGAGGTTTGATCTATTAATCAGTTGTGGCACCTTTTGTGTAGCACACCATTGGCATCGTTTGAAGGCACGCTTAACATAACAAACTAGAAGAGAAGTGAAGCTTTTAAACAATGGTGTATTAGGGCCCTTGGAACAGTAAGTACTTGGAACTCTTGAAGAGTTTGTGGGGCAGCATATTAAAGACACTTTGAAGATATTTTGTTAAGAAGCCTTGAGTGATCTTGAAAGATGATGATGCATCAATGAAGCCATCATGAGGTAAATTGGAGAAATTGTTTGGGTACGATGAAGAGCAGTGGTGACACCTTCTAAGAATAAAAGGTTGTCATTGATGAGGTGACGTGGAGACTAAGTGAAGGCATTACTGAAGATTGTCATGGCTCGTTGAAGAAGACTTTGGGAGCTGTGAAGAATAACCAAAGATATTTTGACGAAGTGAAGTTGCGGGTTGGAGCCCAAGAGGTGGAAGCCTCATAGAGACAAGGTCGGTGCCTTGGAAGACAAGGTTGGAGCCCTAGAGGATTGGAGTCCTCAAGAGACCAGGTTGGAGCCTGGTCTCTTGAGGACTCCAGGCTCCAACTTCTACGTGGATTGGCCACCTGTTTGCTGACTTGTGGTTACACTTCCCTTGGATCTGCAAGCTTGGGTGTGTCCTTCTGGAAGCACAAACCTACAGTTCTATTTGGTTAGTCCTTCAAACAGTGATAAAACTTGACAAGCCTTGAACTATTCTTGTAGAAGTTCACACAGTCAACAATAAAGTCTTGTTACAGACTTTCAAAGGTTCAGATTTGCAAGGAAACTACACTTTGGATCTGTGGAGACACCTGTGAAAGCTCATTTTGGAGATCGAATATGTTCTAGGTTACAAGACCTCGGAACTACTAAACAGTGCTTGGGCATATAAGCAGTCACCTGTTAGAGTCTTATTAAGGCTCAAACTTAGAATAAAAGTGGAGAAAATAACACCTCGAAGCAGTGACATTTGTGAGGCCTTGTTATTGTCTTGTGGAGGTTTGATCTATTAATCAGTTGTGGCACCTTTTGTGTAGCACACCATTGGCATCGTTTGAAGGCACGCTTAACATAACAAACTAGAAGAGAAGTGAAGCTTTTAAACAATGGTGTATTAGGGCCCTTGGAACAGTAAGTACTTGGAACTCTTGAAGAGTTTGTGGGGCAGCATATTAAAGACACTTTGAAGATATTTTGTTAAGAAGCCTTGAGTGATCTTGAAAGATGATGATGCATCAATGAAGCCATCATGAGGTAAATTGGAGAAATTGTTTGGGTACGATGAAGAGCAGTGGTGACACCTTCTAAGAATAAAAGGTTGTCATTGATGAGGTGACGTGGAGACTAAGTGAAGGCATTACTGAAGATTGTCATGGCTCGTTGAAGAAGACTTTGGGAGCTGTGAAGAATAACCAAAGATATTTTGACGAAGTGAAGTTGCGGGTTGGAGCCCAAGAGGTGGAAGCCTCATAGAGACAAGGTCGGTGCCTTGGAAGACAAGGTTGGAGCCCTAGAGGATTGGAGTCCTCAAGAGACCAGGTTGGAGCCTGTACCAGAGATAGGGTTGGAGCCCTAGAGGTTGGTGCCTCAAAGTGACAAAGTTGGAGCCTTGGAAGATGGGGTTGGAGCCCTAGAGGTTGGTGCCTCAAAGTGACAAGGTTGGAGCCTTGGAAGATAGGGTTGGGGCCCTAGAGGTTTGTGCCTCAAATTGACAAGGTTGGAGCCTTGGAAAGACCAAGTCGGTGCTTGGCACAATATAGGTTGGAGCCTGGAAGATTGGAGTCTTCATCTAGTGTTGGAGCCCTATATCATTATTGTACTTTACTTATTATAAAGAAGAAATTAATAATAGTATATATTCCATCATTGTTTATTTTGTGTTCTAAATATAAGTGATCTAACTGGTAAAATTAACAATTGAAAAGAAATACTGATTCACCCCCCTCTCAGTATTTCCAACAAAAAAGTGCCCCCAGGCCTGCTATGAGTATTGTATCAAAAATGCCTTCGTGGCAACCCCAAACTTTGCTTCAATAAGGCTTGAAATCAGGCCCCCAGTACTGACTTCAAATTAGCTTCAAAAACTTTCAATGTCTCCAAAAATGGTGACTTCAGGCTGCTTCAGGACTGTTTTTGAAACAGCCCAATGACTGCTCCAAGTCTGCTTCCTTCTCTTCACAGAAACGCTAACTGTTGTGAAAGGGCTGAGTTTCAGACCTTGAGAGAGCTGAATTTTAGAGCTAAATAGGGGCCAAAAATTAGAGATTACAGAGGGCCAAATTGCAGAAATTACAGAGGGCTGAATTTGCAGACATTACAGAGGCAAAAATTCAGAGATTAATGAACAGAAAACTCTTTAATAAATCTGTCCTTTCTTGTCTCCTTGTTCTGCAATTTTTTTTTTTTTGTCTCCCCTTTCTGCACTATATCTCTGCTTCTCTCAACAGAAATTCAACCTTGATTGAACTGCCCTATTTATAGTTGTTTCAACGTGTAGTGAAGGGACACATCTATTGAAGAGGGATATGAGCCTACTCAAGGCAGCTTGCCAGATTTTAATTTTGACAATTTCTCCAACTTAAAAAAATAATTTCTCTTCAACGGTAGGGAGTTTGGGGGAAAGTAGATATTCATTGGAAAGCTACAAATCCCCTCTACAAGCTGGTGTAAGAAACATTTTAATATAATGTGTGTAATGTCAAAAAAATAAATTTTCTTTTATGACAGTCCCTAATGTGACATCCCATTGGAATTTATGGTATGATTTCTTTTTACATGATTATGGCATTAGGATTAGGGCATTAGGATCATTCATGCTTAAGGCAAGGGCTTCTAAATTCATGAGGGTTAAGGCTTGGCATTAATGGCTTAGGGTTTTTCAAGCATCTGGGGTATCATAGTCATTGACCTATTAGGATTAGGGATTCTTCATTAAATAAGGAACAAGGACTAGGGCATCATGCACATCTTTAACAAGGCTAGGGCACCTAAGGCCTGCCATCAACAATGACAGATAGGGCTAGCTTCAACAATGCTAGAACTGACATCATATTGACATCAATGACAACCTTATCCAACAGTTGATTGAGGAAAAGGATGAGTGGTTGAGTTTTAATTCTTATATTTGAGACAAGATGAGTTGCATGTGAGTTTTCACTTAGTTAACTGAATCAATCACTAAATCATTCCTTAATTTGAAATTTTCCAAACTTAGCCATACAGATTGCATTAAAAGGAGGAATGAAGGCACAATTTGTATCATAATTTGTGTGAACTTGTGAGAGAAAGGTGCCAAGAGACCTTGTGCGAATTATTGGAGAGAAAGGCCATTTCCCAAGGAATTGCGCATAGAAATAAGAGATTCCCTATGTAATAGGAGGTGAATTTGCTCGAGGAATTCGGGCTTCTAGTGCACACAAACTTAGGAGGACAAGAGCAACGTTCTTGCAGATTGTCTCAAGCTTAGTCTAAGGCTGAGATATCATTGTATTCTCTATTGAAGCAATTGTATTTGTAAGAGATCTATTGCTCAAATTTCTTCAATAAAATTCTCAAGCAAGCGAGGGTTTTCCCACTTGGGTTCCCTAGAAAAATTGTGGTGCTCTCTTGTGTGAATTGTGTATTTATTTTTGTTATATTCTGTTGCAAATTGAGGAGTGAAATTTTGTGTTTATATGAAAAGAAAGTGTTTTTCAGATTGTTCATATTAGCAGATCATAATTTCGTGGATTTTCTACGTGGTATTAGAGCAGTGAATACGAATTGACCAACATACAACTTTCAAGTTTGTAAAATGTCACACGGAAGAATAGGATTGAGAGAGCAGAATAAACTTGATGGCGCCTCAAATTTGGTGTTTGGAAAGTCCGGATAATGTTCTTGTTGGATGAGTTTGGGCTGAAGGATTATGCAGAGAAAGATGTTGCAAAACCTTCAGATCCAAACGAGTTAAGACTTTTCCAAAGGCAGATGGCCAACACTAAGAGGATGATCCTATATAGTCTCCGGGTTCATGTAGTCCCTTAGGTTGCAGGTAAAGATACAACTAAGGAGATGTGGGATGCCTTAGTCAAGCTCTATCAAGACCCTTCCAAGAATCAAAAGATGATTCTCAAGGATAAGTTGAGAACAATCAAGATGCAGAAGGGTGAGAATGTAACTTCATATCTCACCAGAATTCATGGAGTCTGTGATGAGTTAGTAGCTATGGGAGAGAAGCCGATGGATGGAGAGCTTGTACAAGTTGCTATAAATGGGTTTACCAAGTAGTGGGCTACTATTGTTCAAGGGATTACTGGATGAGATAAGTTGCCGGATTGGGAATGCTTGTGGAGTGACTTCACTCAGGAGGAGCTAAGGCTCAATCTAGTTGAGGCTTCTAGCAACAATCGCAAGGGTGGAGAAGGAAGAGGAGAATGTTTCTCTTGTAGGTAAAACCAAAGGTAAGAAAGGCAAAGGGAAGGGCGAGAATAGTCAGAAGAATGACAAGAAAAAAGATCTAAGTAAGATCATTTGGGCACTTTGCTTCTAAGTGTCCTAATTGAAAGAAGAAGGGGTCGAATAAGGAGCATGTAGCTGCATCAGCTGAGGTAGATGGGTTTGCCTCTTAGTTTGAGAAGGATTTATCATTGATAGCTTGCATGACAAGCTCAGTAGGGAGAAACACGTGGTATATTGATTCATCAGGCTCTTTCTATATGACTGGAAATAGGGAGTATTTCAACCAGCTGGAGGAGAAGGACTTGCAGGGGAATATCGAGCTTGGAGATAATGGCAAGTATGCTACCAAGGGAGTTGGTACTGTTAGCTTTAAGAGGGTGTATGGGAGCACTATCCATCTTGTTGGAAATATTGAGAGCGGGGGTGAATCAATATTTCTTTCCAATTGTTATTTTTACAAGTTAGATCACTTATATGTAGAACACAATATGAACAATAAGAATAAATGCTTTTATTAAATTCTTCCTTACAATAAAATAGATACAATAAGTGTAGGGCTCCAACCCTAGATGAAGACACCGATCTTCAATCCTTCCAGGCACCCACCTGTACTTTTCCAAGCACCTACTCAGACTTCACGAGGCTCCGACCTCTAGGGCACCAACCCTATCTCTGGTATAGGGACCAACCTGGTCTTCTTGAGAACACCTATCCTCTAGGGCTCCAACCCACTGCTTCAATTTGTCAAGATAAGTTTAATGATCTTCAAGGCTCCCAATCTCTTCTGCAATCTGCCCTGACAATATCTTCACTCTCAACAATGCCTTCTCCAAATCACTTCATCAATGACAACCTTATCTCATCATGAAGGTGTCGCCACTGCTCTTCATGTTACCCAAACACTTCTCTTCAAGGTCACCTCATGATGACATCAGCAATGCATCATAGTCTCCCAAACAGCTCCAAGACGTTCAATAAGTTTTCCAAGTTCTGCACTTATTCTTCAATAACACCTTCAAGGTTTGACTCCAAATAGGCAGCTTTAAGGTCTTCAATAGGATTCTAGAAATCTTTAAAGTGTCTTTAATATGTTGCCCCAAGGACTCTTCAAGAGTTCCATGTACTTCACTGCCCAGGGCTCCTAATACTCCATTGTCCAAAAACTTCACTGCTCCAAGGCTGCTGCACTAGTTCAAGCCTCCAAATTCACTTTTCTAGGCTCCAACTCTCGAATCTCCATACACCTCAATGATGCTCAATGATCTGCCCACAAGAGACACCAAATTGCCAACCAATTCCAAGAATAGTTTCAATGTCTACCAAGTAGGTATGCTCACTAACCACTGTCCAACCACCTTGATTAGTACACCACCAAGCTGTTATACCTCCTTAGATCAGCAACTCAATGAGCCTTCAAGTGACTGTCCTTTCTGAGTTGCACTGGAAGAAGTTTGTTTAGCCCAACCACAGATATTTCTGCCCACACATAGGTCAACAATTCGAGCTGAGGATAATTCAATCACTGTTTTGAAAGCTCCACAAAGGTGTACACTTTAGGTTGTTGTCCACTCACAGATAACACTGTAATCAAAGGTCAGAGGTGCAATCCTTAAATTGTCCAAGTCAATTCGGGTGACTGTCTAAGATTTACAAGCACAACTAGCTTATCAAAACAAGTCTGAGTTGAGGTGAATTGTCCAATGGGACTGTCCAGCCTTTAATTTTGAGCTACAACAGGTCACTGTAACCTCAACAACAGATTGCCCAACAATCCTTAATTTGAACTTCACAATAGTGGCAGCAATCCGAGCTTCTAATTTTCAATCTGAACCTTTTTTTAAATCACTGTTCTTTAGGTTTGCAATTGAGTTTTTACAAGTTTGAAATGCAGGCTTTAAAAGGCGTTAGTGTCCAAGCTTCTTCACATAGGAGCTGCCACAAATTTGCAAATAGGAGTGACTGTACACCGAGCTGTAATAGAATATTGAAGAATTAGCCCAAAAAAAAATTGCCCAAACAGGTTTCAAAGTCCTCGTTGACCTCCTCTTATTTCTCTCTAAATTTTTGTGATTTTCACCGAAATTTGTTGGGCAGAATGAGGAGTATGACCTTATATTTATACTGATTTTGATTTTTGACGAAGAGACACGTCCCTTTGGCCATGAGGCGTGAGCCTACACAAGTCTTCTTAGGTTGGCTCACTAACAGAAATTCACCTTAAACTTGAAAAATCAATAACTTTCAAACTGCTTGGAGTTTCGGGCTGAGTAATAGCTAGTTGGAAAGGAAAAGTTATGCTCTTCAAGATGGTGTATGTTTCATTAAGAAATTTTGCATCTAAGGTAGCAAAAAATATTTTTTAATGTGACTGATTATTTATGAGTGAAAAAATGGAGGCAGGGAAGAATGCCTTTGAGTGTAGGGCTTCTTCATGGTTTGATTTCTTCGTTGATTGTCTTCATAATCATGTCCTAGCCTTCTTCAAAATATGATCACCATCATTATGTCCTTGCCTTCTTCAACATAGGGTCATTAGGTCAGTTGTCCTTAAGATAGTGCAGAGATATTTCATCAACCAAACGCAGCATCATTATGTAGTCTTCATCATAAGGACATCAAGCTTCACATCATTGGAGATTTGTTATGTCATCATCAAATTATCGGAGGTAGGACATGTAATCATGTAGTGTTATCATCAAGATCATTGGAGGCAGGACATGTCATCATGAGTATGTCTTCTAGTCCTTCATCAAGTGCAGTGATATGGTAGTCTTCCATTATGATCATCAAGATACATGATTGACACTTCATTTGTGTCTTGACATCTTAAACAAGAGTTGTAATCATTTGTAATCATCCTCTAGCATCTTCAAGAATATTTGCCATCCCGACCACTGACATCAACAATTGTAATCAACTATTGACATCAATGACAACCTAGATTAACACATCTCATAGATTTTCTCTATGTTCTAGGGCTGAAAAAGAATCTGGTTTCCGTAGCTATCCTTGAGGATAAAGGATACGATGTCATCTTCAGTAGAGGTAAGGCTTACCTCAAGCATCTAGCTTCTAGGACCGTGAGGATGAAGAACCTTACAAAGCTGCGGTGGAGAGTTGCACAACATTGAGAAGCAAGGTAGGTGGTGCGAAAAGTAGAGATATTGGGAGAACTTCGGGCACGTGCACATGGGACACTTGCATCATGGGGCGCCAAGATTCTTCAACATATTGCCACTGGATTACCAACATGCAACTTGACAAGAATGGAGGCAGCAGCATTCTGGCAAGTATGCCAAGTCTTCCTTCCATGGTCGGGACAATACAGCCAAAGGGATTTTGGAGTTGGTGCATTTAGATGTGTTTGGGGCCTTTTCTTCTCCATCACTGATGAGACACAGGTATTATGTTACTTTCTTGGTTCTTACCGATGTTTTTCTCATAAAATTGATTTATTTTATGAAAATAAAGACAAGGTTTTATACAGGTTCATGGTGTCAAGGCCTTGGTGGAAAAGCAGACCGGGAAGAAAGTCAAGGTTTTGAGAAATGTCAATGGTGGAGAATATGTGTCCAATGCCTTAAAGGAGATTTGTGCAAAGGCATTAGGAGTGAGTTGATAGCACCTCATAACGATCAACAAAATGGGATCACTGAGAGGAAGAAACTCGTTATTATTGGGGCGGCCATGTTGCATGATTAAAGACTGCCTATCTTCTTGTGGGAAGAAGCATGCAACACTGCAATATTTTTGTAGAACAAGAGTCCAAATAGGATACTTGGACGGGTTACACCAAAGGAAACTTTCATAGGCAAGAAGCTTGATGTTTAACACTTCTGGACCTTTGGCACAAAGGTCTACTGTCATGTGTCCAAGGATACTAGGAAGACGTTGGATCCCACAACAGAAAAGGGAATTTTCATGGGATATAGTGTGAGACAGCTCAGGCATACAGGGTGTATCTTCGAGGACTTGGGAAGACAGTTCCCAGGCTGGATGTGAGATTCTAGGAGGATCAGACTTTGAGAGTTTCCTTGTGTAAGCATATTGCTGTACTTGAGGAGGAGCTACTCGCTCCCAGGCAAGAGTCACAACCAACACCTCAAAGTCAACCACAAACTTAACCACAACCAAGTGGCAATAGGGAAACCCAGTAGGATTTGTAGCAGGATGAGGAGGAGAGATCAGGTTGAGAGTACAAAGATCAGTGAAAGCCACCCACCACAGGGAGGAGGAAGGCCAAGTGGGTCGGAGGTTGATTCAGGAGGCTCAGGAGCAGGCCGAGGCTCCTAGCACCATGTTTAGGAAGAGTAAACAACCACATAGGTACATGTGTTATATGGCACCGATAATAATTGGTGGATACCGAGCCTTCTAGCAGGAGGCAACCTCAGTTTTGTAGGATGTGATGGTGGAGGAGTATTACTCTATCATGAAGAATGATAACTGAGATTGTTCCATGACCTGTAAATGAGTAGCTGGACTTAGAGGTGTACAAGGTGAAGCATGCACTGTGCACATCAATGATCCTATGAGCGTCCTTGTAGGCCGCCACCATCCTGAATGCGTCGATTTTCTTCCGCTTTGTGATCATCATGAGCTGCGGGACCACAGCCTATCCTAAACCTCTTCGTGATTTCAGTATATCTTTCCTTGCCCAAGAAAATAGTGCATCTGCCCCAGATCCTTCATGTCGAATTCGGTAGCCAGATTCTCCTTGCAATCTTTGATGAGCTTAGATGATCCAGTCAAGAACAAATCATCTACATATAATACCAAAATTAACGGCTCATCCCCTACTCTTAGATAGTAGAGGTTGGGATATGCGTCACTCTTAACAAATCCCATCTTCTGCAGGTAGCTATCAATTTGCCCATACCATGCTCTAGGGGCTTGCTTTAGTCCGTACAAGGCTTTCTTAAGCCCGCATACACGAGTCTTCTGTTCATGTGTCTCAAAGCCCTCTGGTTATTCTATGTACACTTCCTCTTCTATCACCCCATTCAAGAACGTTGTCTTGACATCCATCTGGTGAATTTCCCATCCTATCTGCGAAATAGAGATGACGGATCTGATTGAAGTGTACCAAGCTACGAGGGCGAAGGTTTCTTCATAATCGATCCCTTCCTTCTATGCATACCCCTTAGCCACAAACCTGACTTTGAACTTCTTTATGCTGCCATCTGCAGCATACTTGATCTTGTGGATCCACCTTGATCCTACAACCGATCTGTTCTGGTTGCTTGCGTACCCTCTTCTCATTTCTAGGGGCTTTAATAAATTCCTCTGCATCCCTTAGAGTCTGTTGGAGTTCTCTGCTCGCCCTTCCACTGGTGGTGGGTGGATTTATCTGCTCTCCATCTTGCACTTCTTCGAAAGAACTTTCCTCAGAATCCTTGTGCCGCGGAGTAGGCCGCTGTGGTTGTACTAGCAGATCCTCCTCAGACTGCGTATCTGTATCCATTTCCCGAGATCTCCTAAAGGCTCTCTCCTCCATGAATTTCACGTCCCGCCTCACTACGATCTTCCTATTCTTGGGAATATAGATGCGATATGTCTTCACATTTTCGCTATATCCCACAATCTCTGTAGTCCTGACATAATTCTTCCTCTTCTCATTACTGGGGTACGTGACAATATGCTATACTGCAAAATATCCTAAAGTGGCTCACTTTAGGCTTGCTGCTAGTGAACACACTCTTAGGAGTAACCTTACCAAATGCGTTATGAGGCACTATGTTTTGCAAATATACGGTTGTACTACAAGCTTCAGCCCACAGAAATTTGGGCATGTCTTAATCATTCAACATTGCCCTCGCAGCTTCCACAATAGTCCTGTTCCTCCTCTCTGCGACTACATCTCCGTTGAGATTTTGTGTATTTGGGGTAGCATCAGTTGTGCTCTAGCTCCCAAATTTTGTGGAGGGACTAGAGTACACTTGATCTACAAGACCTATAAATTGATTTGGGAAATTTCATCTGGTTTAGGAGATATTAAATTAATTAATTATTTTAATGTATTTCCTAAGTTAAAACTTAGGGAACTTAAATAATTAAAGTGAATTTAATTAAACATGTGATGAAATTGTCTTAAGTCACATGGATCAAGATTTCTTTTAATCTTAGCCATTGATTCAAGATCTGATCATGGCCATTGGTTTCCCAACGAGAAAAGTATAAAGGAAAGGCTTGGGGTCATTTGTAAAGAGACACAGAGGCAGAGCATTGAAGCTAAGCTGAAATTCTAGGGCTGGTTTGCTAAGAATACTCAGAAGTGTTTCAGCTGTAGAGAGGGGAATTTAGGCCAAGGGGATGATCTGATCCCAGGGTCTAAGACACACAGAGGCAGAGCATTGAAGCTAAGATGAGATTCTAGGGCAGGGTTTGCTAAGAATACTCAGAAGTGTTTGAGCTACAGGGAGGGGAATTTAGGCCAAGGGGATGATTTGATCCCGGGGTTTAGAATACACAAGAGGCAGAGATCATCTCAAGGACAACGCAGAAGAAGAGAGCAGCAGCAACAAGGACAGCGCAGTCCCTCCAAGGACAACGTGTTTTTCAGCAGGAAACCCTCAGAGGGTTACGCAGAAACCCTAAGGGGCAGCGTAGTGACTACGTCACCTAGTCTGGGGTAACATAGTCTCTTCCGGAGCAGCGCTGAGGGTTTGAGGGACTTCAGAGGCCTGACGCAGAGGCTTTCAGGCGCAGCTCTGGGGTTTCTAGGCCCTAATCTTGGCTGAGTTCTGTAAATCCTATTTGAGGTTGTGGATCAGTCATTATTTTGGCCCCAGATCAGCCAGTGTGCTGTAGATCTAGTATATTCTCTGTCGGGTTTTCCAGATTTGGAACCCAGATTTGTGTATTCAAAAATATTCTTAATAATAAAACCCTCTAGCAGCTAGAGACCGGTTTTCTCGCATTGGGTTTTTTCGGGGACTATTTGTCCAAAAATAACTGTGTCACTTTGTCAATGTGTGCATGAAATTGTTCTAGATCTGGATTGGTAGAGATCTGTTATGTGTTTTGCTTCGATTTTAACTCGCCCAAGTAGGAGGAGCATAACCAATGTTGGAAATACTGAGAGGGGGGTGAATCAATATTTCTTTTCAATTGTTAATTTTACTAGTTAGATCACCTATATTTAGAACACAAAATGAACAATAATAATAAATGCTTTTATTAATTTCTTTTTTACAATAAATCAAGTACAATATATGTAGGGCTCCAACCCTAGATGAAGACACCAATCTTTAATCTCCCAGGCTCCAACTTGTATTTTCCAAGCACCAAATTGGACTTCCAAGGCTCCAACCTTGTCAATTATGAGGCACCAACCTCAAGGGCTCCAAGCCTATATCTAGTACAAGCTCCAACCTGGTCTCTTGAGGAATCCTATCCTCTAGGGTTCCAACCATATCTTCCAAGGCACCAACCTTGTCAATTCTCAGGCACCAACCTCAAGGGCTCCAACCCACCTGGTCTCTTGAGGACTCCTATCCTCTAGGGATCCAACCCTATCTTCCAAGGCACCAACCTTCTCTCTATGAGGCTCCAACCTCCTGCTTCATTTTGTCAAGATATATTTGGTTATACTTATGGCTCCCAATGTCTTCTTCAACGAGCCCTGGAAATCTTCAACTTACTCTTCTTTGTGATCTACACATCACGTCATCAATGACAACCTTTTCTTCATAGAAGGTGTCACTGCTGCTCTTCATCGTACCCAAAAAATTTCTCCAAGTTACCTCATGATGGCTTTAACGCATCAATAATGTCTCCAAGATTAGCTAATGCTTCTCAACAAGATGTCTTCAATCGGCTGTACTAAGCCTCAAGGTCTCGTACGTCTTCACAAGATTCTTATCATGCATGGGGTCCGTCTCAATAATGCCTCCAGGAAAAATCTTCATCAAGCTTCAACTATGCATGAGGGTTTATTCCAAGAGTATCTTCACTTATCAATGACAACTTTCAAAGAAGATGTCTTCAATAGTATTAATGTTTTTCACAAGTGGGATTCTTCAAATTGTCTTCAACACAATGTTCCAAGATTGCCTTGATGCATCAATACTCCTGCTACAAGGGTTCTTCAATGAGGCTGCTTAGAGATCTTCAATGTCTGCTTCAGGGACCAAAGGGTTGCTCAGAAAAGCTTCAAAGAATGCTTCAATGAAATCCCCAACAAGTCTTCAAACAATGCTTTCACTTAATCTCCAATCTGCTTAGCCCTCACATGAGCCTTCACCCAAGTCTCTTCAAGTTTATTATACCTCCACTATTCTCTCCAAGGAAAGGTTACTGATCAGCAAAAAAAAAAAGGAGGTTCAAGACTGAAGTACTGCAACAAGTAATCTCAGATGTGAAGAGGTGCGAGGTATGCAGGTGTTGACTGGTCACCCAAACATATCAACCTTCAAAATATTTAACCACAGTCAAAATATCAATGCTGTCCAAATAACGTCCGAACTCGTTTAAGACTGTGATTCCAGCAATCCGAAGTTTTGTAGCTACCATAGGTTTGAGTTAAGTATTGGTGACAATGAATTGCTACAGGTGGCCAATCTAGGTTTCAATAAATCCGAGCCTTCATGAAATTGATTTCTAGCCACTACAATTAAATCTGAGCTGAAGAGATGAAGGTTGTTTACTAATTCAGTTTCCACAGGTCTGAATGTGACAGAAGCAGCTACAAAACACAGATCCGAGTCTCTCTTTCAAAAAACAATCCAACCTCTGTCCGAGCTTCTCCACTGTAATATCAGGTCTAAAATGTATTGCAGTTCCTCAATCTGTGGTCTTCAAGCTGTCATAGCTCTGCAATCCGAGATCAACACAGGAGCCACAATTAACTCAATATAACCCTCTTCTAATAAACCTTGGCCTCCTGTTCCTAGACTCTGAAATCTTTACCCTTCTGCGTTTTATATTATGTATTTTTTTCACCGAAATTTCTTATCAAAACAGAGGAGTGGTGTTTTATATTTATAGTTGTTTGTCCTTGATGAAAAGACGTGACTGTTGGAGAATGAGAGCCGACATATATATGTTGGCTTAGGTCGGCTTGCAATAATAAAAATATATATTTCATCATTAAAAAATTGTTTTCTCTCGGTCTGGAAAGAGTTATGAGACAAGTAATACCTCGTTGGAAAGAGGAAAAAATCCTCTTTCAGATGGTCTAGGATTCGTTCTGATAGGCTACTTCCAAGGTGACAAAAAAATGATTTTCTTTATGACTGTTCTAAATTTTTTATGTATAAGGTGTTTGGGCAGAATGAGGTCATTGGGCAGTAAGCGAGCTCTCCACTTGTTATTTAATCATCTTATGTCATCCAATGCTCTCCAATTTCTTCATTGTCCATGTCATCACCATATTTGTTATCATGTGTGCCATCAATGTCACCATGTCATCAAGATTGTGCAGTGATATGCCATTAACCATATGCAGCATGCATCAATTGTTAGAGTGCAGGCTAGATCATCACAAGGAGAGCTTCTTCATCAAGATTCACTATGAGCATCAATAAGGACTCCTTTATCAAGAGTAAGGACATCATCATTATTTCTAGGGCATCTTCATCAAGAGCAAGGATACATGGTGTTATTACAAGAATATTTCCCATCCAATAATGCCATATTGACATCAATGACAACCCTGATGATGTTAATATTCTTGCCTTCTCAACGTTCTCTCCCCCATGACATCAATGGCAAACGAGGTGCTTAAGTACTCCCCTTGTCAAGTTGCTTCTTTTCTTCATCAATAGTGATTCTTCATCACAATATTACTCCCCCTGTCGTGGTGCTCTTCCTTTTGGAAATGTGGTCCATGATAGATGTGTATTTCTTCATGTGATGAACCAACTCCCCGTGCCTGCATAACCTCCTCCAGCTTCAAGAAAGATTTCTGCCTTGTGATTGGGTGGAAGAAGTCAATATTGGAATCATGTTCTTCAATGGAGTTGCTCCTCAGAGATGATCTATCAAAGGATGAATGTCCATGGGTGACTCATCAAAGATTTCATAGGGCCCTTTCACGGATAACTTCTAGAATATCAATGATGACTTTATCAAGTCAACAACATGTGTTGTTCGCGGGAGTGTTCAAGAGACTTTCGGATTCAACTTGTTTCCTTCTCCATACTTGTGTAACTTTCTTCTCTAGCATGGTTCTAGCTTGTGCACGGGCCCAAGTCAAGTTACAATCACGTGCCATATGTCCAATGTTATGGCAATTGAAACACTCCATCTTGTTCATGAATAAAAAATCATGACTTCTTCTTGCAAAATTGCTTCGAGGAGATTGACAGGGACCATTATATTTGTCTTTGTGATATGCCCTACAATCTTTTGCCACGTGCCCAAAGTTTGTACAAGAATAGCAATATCCAAGAAATATACTTTGGTACTTGGGTGATGAAGAGTTTCTTGAAGTACTCTTGAAGTCTTTTTGCCTTGGGATTCTTTGATGATATTCATTGCCTCTTGTATTCTTGACACCATATGCAAGTCTCCTTAGAGTAGAATTTCTTCCATTGTTGTCTTGATTCTTCTCCTTGCCTTTGTTGGAACTGGGAGCATCAACATTTCTTTCTAGGTTCCTCACTTCTTTGTTGTTTGAAGCATTATCATTCTTGCTTGAGGGTTCACCTGCATAGCCAAGACCTGATTTATCAAGGGGAGACCTTTGCTGACTTAGGATGTCATCTAGGGTTTGAGAGTGTTGAGGAGGTAAATCCCCTCTGCGGACAGAGGCGATCCCACTATCCCTAGATTGGGTCTAGCAACAATCGAATCACGCAATGACGTTGGTTCCTAGTTTCAAGAAAGACAAAGATTGCGATAAGTAGCCTACCTTAAGTCCCACGCTGCTGTTGTCGAAGAAGAAGTAGTGCTCCTCGTCCCTAGCTTGACGGATCACAATCCTTCCGTTCGACACGTTCGGACACCTGTACACACGCAGAGAAACGACGACATACAACGTAATACTTAAAGCATGTAACTATATATCAGTTAAAGAAGATATAATTCGTTGCATTACATAAAAGAGTAGACACACGAATGGAACCAGAATCAGAGTCGCTTATATTATAGATGACAAAAAGGGAGATTACAACCAAGTGCTCTGACGCTATGATCTTCCTTCAGCAGGGCTTGTAGCGGAGCGCGTCTCAACAAAACCTGTTGGGGATTTGGACAAAGCTCTCTCCCTTACGGGGTTCTCCTTGGCTATAGTTTCCTTCCCAAATGTTCGGCTTCCAAGTGTTCAGCTAGCTTGTCAATGGAGAGGGCAGGCTTTTATAGGAGGAGGAAGGGAGGTTGGGATCCCTATAATCATGGGATAGGGCCCTATCTCTTAGGAAGGTTCCATGAGAGGTGGAAAACCACTTCCTAATCAGGGAGATCTGGAGGCAAACAACCCAACTTCTTTCTGATGATTCATTGTGAGTTTGTTAGAATCAAACTTCCGCCATTTATTTTTAAAAAAAATTCCTTAATAGGCTTGGCACGAGCAAGGCACAGGGATAGAGCGCCAACTGGCGCGCCCACTATGGTGCTTTTTCCCCATTGGCGCGAGGGATGAACTGGCTACCCGCACCAATGCCAAAACATGGATTTTTAGGGTTTTCTAGAGGAAATGTTCTTCAAGAATATTCTTGCCCTTATGCAGAAGGATGACATCACGGTGTTTTCAGGACATTTTACTGTTCACAGGTCACAGGAATAGTCCTCCAATGTACGGGATGAGGGATTGCAGGGACGGTGACAAAATGCTGTGTAACAGAGAGCTTTTCAAGTTTTTATTCAGCAATTCAACTTCCTTTTCACGAAAGACAATTTCTCCTTTCAACTTTTCGCAATCTTCATCTTTCATAAGTAGTTGCTTCTTCATTTCTTCCATCATCCTTGTTGCTTCATGTGCTTCAATTTTATGGGAGATGATATTTGATTTCATTTTGAAGATTTCTTCATTCTCCTTTGCTAGACTGCTCTCCATTTCTTCTTTTGTTCTTGTAGCTTCACATGTTTCGGCCTTGAAAAGATTCATGTCTGATTTTAGTTTCAAGATTTCTTCATCCTTTTCGTCTAGTTGGCCTATCATGGTGTTTCTCTCCTTTTCTGCTTCATTAACTTGTCCTTCTATGAATGCCAAAGTTTCCATCACCTTCTTAGCTTCTTGCACTTGTTTCCTTGCTTCTTCTAGTTGAAATCTAAGAGAGGAGACCTCTTCCTTGTATTGACCAATCTCTGCTTCAAGATTGTTCAAGCTCTTAAGTCTTTGTTCAAGGTGGCTTGACAAAGTTTCTTCCCTTTTCTTTGCCTTTTCCAATTGATTTGTCATAGATATGACTTCTTCATGATGCTTTCTTTTATTTTGATGAAATTCCTCTTTAAGTTTGGCGAGCTCCTCATCTCTTTCTTGTACTTGAAGCTTGACAAAGTCAACTTCCTTCCTTGTCTTGCCTTGGTTACCATCTTGCACTTTCTTCTTAAGTTCCTCATTTTCATTTTTCAAACTGTTAATCTCTTCCATGGAAGCCATAAGTGTTAAATTTGGACAACTAGGTCCAAACTCCATGTTATGATGCTCAGATTAAGAGGCTAATATTTTTGTTGGAATCCTCTTTCGGAGAGGTGTAAAATCCATATATAATATGTCTTAATCCGATGAGCAGAACATTTATTTTGAATTTATCATTCTTAATAAATTATATGTGCAGGTCGGCCTTAAGGTTGCACGCCCCCAGCAGATGTGTCACACGCCCCAATGATGGATATAAATACAGGAAAAGTTGGAGAGCATTTCATCACAAAAAAACAACTCACATCTTCCTCTCTCATCTGAAATAGTACGAGCTACCTGGAGGACGAGTTTCAGCCACACGTGGGAAGGAGAAGGAGGACAAACCGTACGGCTGAGTTGAAGTACGATTTTTCTGCAGCTAGGGTTTCGCAGAAAGTTTGACCAGCGTTGACTTTGGTCAACGCATGGTCCAATCAAGCTGAAAACTTGTGGGAAGTTTGATTTTGGAAGGCTGTACTACTTGGCACAGAAATCGAGGTCAAAGGGTTGACCAATTTGCTGCTGTGTTGACTTTTAGCTTGCTGCCCTGCGTTGACTTTTTCAAGACAGCATTGACTTTTTGGGAGTTGACTTGGGTTGACTCATTTGCTGATTGGAGGTCTGTTGTGACACATGTTGGGCTGGCTGACCAAGGAGACTTTGCTGGTTGAAGCATCCTGTTGACCGCCGTAACGAACACACACATTTTCCTGTTTCTGATTTGTCTTCTGTAAGATCTACTTATATGTTCTATCTGCATTTTGCTTAACTATTTGTATGATTGCTGTGGGAAAAGTAAAACTGCTCTTAGCATAGAACATCTACAAAAATTTACATGGTATCAGAGCTGAGGTGAAGACAAACTCTATCTTTAGCAATCATCACCGGAAGAAATGGGTTCCACTAGTCTTGAATTTAAAGAGAATGACAAGCTGACCGGAAGTAATGACTTCCATGCCTGGAAGATGATATTAGATCTCAAAATGGAAGATCATGATCTCTTGGATCATGTGACGGGGAAGATTCAAGAACCTCCATCCAATGCCTCTGCAGCTGTTAGAAACAAGTATAAGAAGGGAGAAATCAGAGCAAAGCTGCTGATCAGGGAATCCATAAATAAGAGTCTGGTTGCCTACATATCCGAACTAGGCACATCCAAGGAGATGTATGACAAATTGATACTTATGTTCCAAGTAAACAATGTGAACCAAGTGCTATTCCTCAAGAACAAGTTGAAGAATATGAAGAAGGGCCGAGATGAGTCTATTCAAACTTTCTTTCTGAAGTTGACCGAAACCAGGAACAATCTGCTAGCTATTGGGGAGACAATAGCTGATCGTGAGATGGTTCTCACCGCACTTGGAGAACTTCCATATGAATGGAAAGTATTCACAACTACCATTCTCAACAATAATACCATTCCTAACTTTGATGAGCTTCTGTCTAGATGTATGCAAGAAGAAACAAGGATGAAGGAATTCGATAATGACAGAAATGCTGCCTATGGTGCTCATTCCCGAAAGAAGAACTCTGGTGGTTCTAAGGACAAAGGAAGGACAAAGACTCAAGAGAAGAAGGGAAAATGTTTCACCTGCCATAGGCCTGGACACTATGCTAGAGAATGCCCCTTCAAGAAGGATTCTCCCGATGGTGACGATAACAACAACAACCGAAGGAATGGGAATCGAAGAAATGACAAATCCAAAGGAAAGAGGAAGGCTCACTTTGGTGGAAACAATCAACCTTCTAAAAAGTCCAGAAATACCAGGTATGAGGAGTCTAATGTTGTTGATAAAAGAAATGAGTATATTCTAGTATCTGCTCTCTCAGCTGCATCTCCGCCCGACACTATGGATGTCCGGCTAATCGATAGTGGTGCCTCAAGACACATCACCGGATTCAAGGAAGCACTTTCTGACATGGTTGAAAGGGATACTAATCTCGAAATTATCCTTGGGGATAATGCCACTTATCCTGTGAAAGGGACAGGGACTGTGACCCTCCATTTGTCTCAAGGACAAGTCCTTCGTTTGCAAGATGTACTCTATGTACCTAAATTGAAGAAAAACCTTGTGTCTGTATCTGCCATGGAAGACAAAGGATTCAATGTAACTTTCTCTGATGGAAAGGTGCTCATGTGGAAGAAGAGCTTCAAGGAAGCTATCTCAATTGGTTTTAGGGTTGGTACACTCTACCAGGTTGGAGGGAGTCCGTTGGGAGCTATGACTTGTGATACTATCCGGCAAACCGAACTATGGCACCGAAGATTTGGACACCTTCATTACAAAGCCCTTCCCGAAGCAAGGAAGGTGGTGACAGGGATGCCTGACTTTGGAAATAATCATGAAGGTGTATGTAAGGGCTGTGCCGAAGGAAAACATACAAGGGGACCTTTCCTCTCAAGTGTCACAAAGACATCTGATATTTTGCAACTGGTCCATTCTGATCTATCTGGTATGTTGCCCGTGACATCCCTGGGAGGATGTTCCTACTACATGACATTCACTGATGACTTCTCTCGCAAAACTTGGATATACTTCTTGAAGAAGAAGGATGAGGCTTTCATGTGGTTCCGTACCTTCAAAGCCTTGGTGGAAAATATGACCGGAAAGAAGATCAAGATTTTGAGGATCGACAATGGCACTGAATATGAGTCAAATGAGTTCAAAGACTTTTGCAGAGAAGCTGGCATTAAGAGGGAGACTACCACTGCATATACTCCTGAGCAGAATGGTGTTGCCGAACGCAAGAATAGGACTATTGTGGAAGCTGCCCGTGCCATGCTATGTGACCAGGGTCTACCTAAGTTTCTGTGGGGAGAAGCTGCAAACACTACTGTGTACATTCAAAACCGATGCCCTCATTCCACTTTGGACTCCAAAACTCCCGAAGAGGTTTTCTCTGGTAAGAAACCTGATGTCTCACATTTTAGAATTTTTGGATGTCCCGTCTATTTTCATGTGCCGAAAGAAAAGAGAAGTAAGCTGGATGCTACTGGGGAGAAAGGAATGTTTGTGGGCTACAGTGAGACTTCTAAGGCATATAGAGTCTATGTACCTGGTCAAAGGGAAGTAGAGATAAGCCATGATGTCACTTTTGACGAAGATGCTTCCCCGAAGAAAGTAGTAGATCTTCCTAGATCTGAAGAAAATCATGAAGAAAGACCTGGAAATCTGGAAGAACCCCAGGATGAGACTATGCCTGATATTGAAGGGCCAATGGACCCTATTGATCCACCCCCTTCACCAGGAAAGAGACCATCATGGCTCAGGGACACCCTCGAAGATGCTGAGGGTCATGCTGCCCCAAGGGGGACATTCCGAGAAAGCAAGAAGCCGTGTATATACCAAGGGTATCTAGCTGCCATGAGTACTATTGTACAATCTGAACCTGGATCTTTTGAGGAAGCCGTAAAGCATCAAGTTTGGAAGGATGCTATGCACGAAGAATATGAGTCCATAATGAAGAATGATGTCTGGGATGTGGTCCCGAGACCGAAGAACAAATCTGTTGTCACCGCGAAATGGCTCTACAAGATCAAACATGGATCTGATGGGAGTGCTGAAAAGTTCAAAGCAAGGTTTGTTGCCCGTGGCTTCTCTCAAAAGGAAGGAATTGACTATGATGACATATTTGCACCTGTGGCACGATATACCACCATTCGATCAATCATAGCCCTTGCTGCTACGCAAGGATGGAGTTTTCATCAGATGGATGTCAAGACCGCTTTTCTGCATGGTGCAATAAAGGAAGAGGTGTATGTGGAACAACCTCTGGGATTTGAAGTTCAAAATCGAGACACTCATGTCTGCAGGTTGAAGAAAGCCCTCTATGGGTTAAAGCAAGCACCCAGAGCTTGGTACGAGAGGATGGATAGTTACTTGATGAAGCTGGGCTTCACTCGAAGTAATGCTGATCCGAACCTTTACTTCAAGGTTGTGCAGGGGAAGCCTCTCATTCTAGTGCCGTATGTGGACGACCTCTTCCTGACAGGTGCTGACCCTCTCATTCATCAATGTAAGAGGGAGCTCGCTGCTGAGTTCGAGATGAAGGACCTAGGATCGATGCACTATTTTGTGCCTTCCGTAGGTCCGCAGACTCGGGAGAGATTTTCCTTTCTCAAGGAAAATATACTGTAAGTCACTGAAAAAAAGATTTGGGATGGACTTGAAGTCACAGGTCTACTACTGGGCGGAACTCCAACTTAGTAGTAGTTGATGGGCGGGGCCGCTGGCCTATTCCTGCAAATCACCAGTATCGTCAACTCATAGGAGCTTTGATGTTCTTAGTGAACACCCGTCCGGACATATGTTTTGCAGTGAACACTTTGAGTCAACAGATGGTTGAGCCTCATCATTTTCACTGGGTTGGTGCCAAGAATCTTTTGAGATATCTTCTGGGCACGATAAACCATGGGCTGAGATACACTGCCGGGAGTGTGATACTCCGTGGATATACTGATGCCGATTGGGCTGGCAGTGTGGTGGATCGTAAGAGCACATCTGGATGCTGCTTCAATCTTGGTTCTACCTCGATCTCATGGATGAGCAGGAAGCAGAAGTCGGTGGCTTTGAGCACCGCGGAGGCCGAATACATTGCTGCTAGTATGGCCTGTTGTGAAGCAGTTTGGTTGTGGAAGCTCTTTAGTGAGCTGTTTGGACATGTGCTAGATACCACTGTGATACTCTGTGATAATCAGAGTGGGATTCGTATGACTGAGAATCCCGTGTTCCACGACCGATCCAAGCATATTGATATCAGGTACCACTTTATCCGGGATATGGTACAGCGAGGCGCCGTAAGGCTCGATCATATAGAAACTGATGAGCAGGTCGCGGATATTCTCACTAAGCCCCTGGGGAAGGTCAAGTTCCTAACCTTCCGTGAGAATCTTGGTGTCGTGGAAAGACCCTATGATGTGGGTCCTGTTGGACGATGAGCTCTGGGAGCTCTGGGGGGCTTTGGGGATAGCTTCTCGGAGCTATAAGCACTCATAATGCTTCTGCCCCACCCTTGTGATTATTGAGCTGGTTCGCCTCTCATTTATCCGTGCCCCGTATGCATCCTACCCATTGAGTTCAGGGCTCATGGGAAGTACCTCTCATTTGGCCAATGAGGTGGGAAAAGCTAGAGACTATTAGCAAAGACTGATGGACGCATCAAAGATTGTCGTACTCTCTATCTAGGATGGCACGGTCCAACCACTTGATCTGGGCCACTTGATCTGGGATCAAGTTTTGTGAGGTCTGGGACCTCTGCCTGACTTCGGGTCAGATGAACCAACTTTGGGTTGGTTGGATACTCTTCATGAGTTTGATAGAGGTTTGGAACCTCCGGACTGATTATGTCAGTCGGGGGATGATGTCTTTGTGACTGACCCACTTCTGTTCTGAAATAAAGAGGCCAGCAAAGCAAGTTACGGCGGGATGACGCACGATGTTTGATTGCACCGATGGATGGAGTTCTCCCTAGTTGAGAGGGAGTGTTAAATTTGGACAACTAGGTCCAAACTCCATGTTATGATGCTCAGATTAAGAGGCTAATATTTTTGTTGGAATCCTCTTTCGGAGAGGTGTAAAATCCATATATAATATGTCTTAATCCGATGAGCAAAACATTTATTTTGAATTTATTATTCTTAATAAATTATATGTGCAGGTCGGCCTTAAGGTTGCACGCCCCCAGCAGATGTGTCACACGCCCCAATGATGGATATAAATACAGGAAAAGTTGGAGAGCATATCATCACAACACAACTCACATCTTCCTCTCTCATCTGAAATAGTACGAGCTACCTGGAGGACGAGTTTCAGCCACACGTGGGAAGGAGAAGGAGGACAAACCGTACGGCTGAGTTGAAGTACGATTTTTCTGCAGCTAGGGTTTCGCAGAAAGTTTGACCAACGTTGACTTTGGTCAACGCATGGTCCAATCAAGCCGAAAACTTGTGGGAAGTTCGATTTTGGAAGGCCGTACTACTTGGCACAGAAATCGAGGTCAAAGGGTTGACCAATTTGCTGCTGCGTTGACTTTTAGCTTGCTGCCCTGCGTTGACTTTTTGGGAGTTGACTTGGGTTGACTCATTTGCTGATTGGAGGTCTGTTGTGACACATGCTGGGCTGGCTGACCAAGGAGACTTTGCTGGTTGAAGCATCCTGTTGACCGCCGTAACGACCACACACATTTTCCTGTTTCTGATTTGTCTTCTGTAAGATCTACTTATATGTTCTATCTGCATTTTGCTTAACTATTTGTATGATTGCTGTGAGAAAAGTAAAACTGCTCTTAGCATAGA